>PVIJ01000121.1:0-386987 GCA_004024925.1 Scalopus aquaticus
TGAGAGCATTCACCAGAGACAGAGTGGGGAGCAGAACATGCAGATCGACAGAAATATACTGCTGGGGGGAGCAGCAGGCAAGGCAGGAGAGGTCTGCCATGCCATATGGGAATCTCCCGGGCCGGCGTCGAACTCGCGTCACCGCTGCCGACAGCTCCACAGCGCAGCACTTAACCCGTTGTGCCACCAGGGAGGCCCAAGAATAGCGACATTTTTAATGTCGATGACTCACTGTTCCTGCATATACCTAGACACCGATTCAAGCTGGTGTTGCTGGAACAGAGTAAAAATCTGCCAAGCTGCTTCCCATGTTCGGATCCTCACTTTGCTTATTGAATAAACTCTTTAACTGACAGTGAGATTTTATTTCCAGTTAAGGATTAGTCTGGAAGAGGAGACTGCTGGGCTAGGTCCCAGCCAGTTTTTCCCCCTCCCCAAAGCCCTCCTCCTACCAGGCACGATTGGTTCATAGTATCCAGCTGGGAGGGACTTTCCCAGAATAGGAGGGACTTCTGAGACCAGGACAGGCAGAAACAACGAATTCATTTTACTGGGCATCCTTGTTCTCTAGGCTTGCTAATTTTCAGGCAGAGAAAATGCATATCTTAAACTTATTACCTCTGGTAGGTGCCCTTTGCTGGGGAGAAGGGCAAGAATTTAGGAGCTAGCAGATTTTATCATAAGGAAATGCCATTTTGGCCCCTGTCCATGTGTCACCCCAGGGGGAGGTGGCAGGCTTGAGGACAGTGGCTTTTGTTGCTGTGTCAGCGGGCAGGGTGGAAGGCAGGGTGCCTTCATGACTGTTCTCTGTGATCTGGCTCTGCCCCTGCCAGTCCTTGGTGACTTCCTTTCACGCAATGAAACCTGTCCCCCTGACAGGAAGTTCCCAGCCAAGGCTCCTTGCCTGTCTCTGCCCCAGATGGGACCAATGTCAGGCTGACCTGCTGAGCCTTGGGTCACCTGGAATAGCAGGTGGCATGGGGAAAGGGTGCCTCAAGTGTCTGAGGGCTGGCACCCACCGAACTGCAGACAGGCAGCTCCGGAAGCCAGGGTTTCACGGCGTCTGAGACTGTGGTGTGCTTGGGAGGGGAGTTTGGGGGGCAGCCAGCAGAGCCCCCAGGGGCGTCAGTGGCTTATTTTCAGTGTTCACACTGAACAGTTTTGCATATTCATTGAGCAGACGATCCTCTGATGGGATGCACGGGTACATTTCTGGCCTCTCAAGGAAGGAAACAACCAGAACAGGCTCTCAGAGGACTTGCTGTCCTCCATGGCTTCTGGAGGACAGCTTCATAATCCCAGCAGACCTGTGCATGGTCAGAAACGAAGCCACATCAGGACCCGAAACTGCCTAATTAAGTCAGGCACAGACGCAGGTGGAGGGAGGGAAAGAGGGGGTGCATCTACCCGGGTGCTCCCAGAGCTGTGGTGCCAGACCCCAAGCAGTCACAGCCAAGGTCACTGTATCCAGTGGGGAGGCTCAGGCCCCCTGAAGGCTCGATAAGGCCCCAACTGGGCACCCAACCTCCTCTGAACAGGGGCACATCAACTCCACTCTCATCAGGAGCACACAGCAGAAGACTCGGTTAGTTCAAACCCCAGGCTATTTTGTGTATTTTTTTTTTTGGTTACTTCCTAGAGCTGGTTCAAGTTCATCCAGGTCCTGGCTTGGGCGCACCCACAATCCTCAGGATGCTGCCTTTGTTTATCCAGCTGCCATTCTCTAAGCTGAGCCTGGGTATGGGTGCTGGGCGAACCAGAAGGGTGTGGCCCCCCGTTCACAGGATTGTGAGGGGCCACTGGGGAGAGGAGATGCTCAGAGGGTGAGCTGCATGCACACCTGGGCAGGGGGCTTGAGAAGCACTGCCCTCACGGGAGGGGTCAGGACACTGAGCTGAGAGGGTTTGCTATGTCTGGGTGTGTGTGGTGTGTGTGCGCAGGCTATAATGGTAAACTGAGGCCTGATGGTGAAGGCCTCCGTAGCAACCTCTTAATGGAGTTGGAGCTGAGAGCTGAGCCGAGCCTGAGGCAGATAACTTTACGCACCGAACGCACCTGGGAGGCTATGCCTGGCGGGAAGCAGAAGTCCCCAAGGCAAGGCAGTCAGGTGGCAGGTAAGGAACTGAGTTGAGCCCCTGGCAGGTCTGCCATCCCATGGATGGCAGAAGTCAAGGTTGCCTTCAAGTATTCGTACCTGGCTTAGAAAATGTAGTTAGAGGAAGCAGGCATGGGGGTGACTCGGATGGAGATGACACTTCAGTTTTGAAGTGCACTTGGGCCTTGCACGGCACAGCACAGACACAGGTGGAGCTGGGGAGCTGGGGTGCAGCAGCTGACACGCTCTTCCGGTGTATTCCCTTCCAGGTTTATTCCTGAAGAGGCTCTCACGGCCTGGCCGAAGTCAGTTGCCTCGGTCTCCAGCTCTGTGGCAAGCCAGGTACTGAGGCTGCTTCCTGTTCTGCCACATGGGGTATCAGTTTCTACCCACAAGATTGTGGGTATTAACTGAAATGATGAGCTCGACTCATGCCCTGCACACGACACGTGAGCGGGACACGGCCGTGCTGAGGACACACTCAGGATGGCTGTGACATCTCGGACATGGCTTTCGACACCAAGCCCGCCACCTCCCCTCTCTGGAACTGGAGTAGCCCTGCTAGGCCGCCTCCATGGAAACCGAGGCACAGTGATGCTCCTGAGGCTCTCCCAGGTAAGGCCTGCTGTGGGAACACTCATTTTTCAAGGCCGTTCTCTTTGTGACTGATATGACCAGGCTGTTTCACAGTCAAGGACGTGGAGGACACAGTGCAGTCACGTGGGCCCCCCCACCCCTTTCTATTTTGCTCTGGTGCCAGGACCTCTGGACAGACGGTCACGAGGTTTTGCACCATGTAATTAAGCCACACAATAGAGGAATATTCCTGAAGAGGGTTTGGAGGCAGCACCCAGTTTCATCAGAAATTCAAATGCAGGGAGCTGCTGTCTAATCCTGTGAGTTTCAGTCTCCCATTTTCTTCTGACAGTGTTCTGTCTTCAGACAATGAAATGCATGTGCTGAGCCCAGGAGAAGAGCCCATCCAAATCCCCTCCTCTGAGGGCTTGGGGTTTGGGGGCAACTACTGAGCTCAGATGAACCACAAAGGCCTGGGCGTGACCGCTGGCAGGCAGGACTCAGGCTGAGGACTCCTCCTGGGGTCGCACCCCTGTGCCTCTGGAGGTCCAAGCTTCAAGCTCATTCAGACCTCGAGGGCCATTCCCCAAAGACCATCCAAAATTCAAAGGATGAGTTTGGGATCAGGGACTAGAGAAGTGGAATTTTTCCAGTGAAAAATTCTGTTACATCTGGTCTGCTCCTATCAGTTATATTTCCTATGGTTTCTCTGCTATCTCACTGCAAGAATACTAAACAGAGGGCTCAGTTATGTACCTCTAGTAATGCCAACAAAAGGAGGGGAAGGCATTGGAGGATCTAGGACACGCTGGCAAACCTTAAGTCCACAGTATATTTGGCAGTTTCTTCAGTTAGCAGGGTAATTAGCCCCTCACGGTGGCCTTGGCATTATGCTAATTGCCGTGAGGGCTAAACATAACATGTTCCAGATGGGTGGGTGGGTGGGTGGGTGGAGAGAGGAACCATGTCCTATCCCCCAGTGCTCACACTGACTCCTCTCACCTGCTTGGAGTGTTGTAGCACCAGCAGTTCCCCACATTCTGGCCAGGTCTCCCAGTGCCCCCCACACAGTCAGCTACGGCCTCCCACAGATGCCAGGGCAGGTGTCCCGCTTTCCCACCAGCAGCCGCGCTCCCCTGGCAGGGAGGACCTGTCTGCAGAGAGCTGAGTCTCAGGTGACTTTCCTTTCTCAGCAGATGCTTCCCTTTCACTTGGTTCATTAGATTCCATCCTAGGTGGAAGGGCCGGTCACTTTCCACTCTGGGAGGATTTGGATCACTGAGAGAAAACCCCAGGACGACCCCTGGAGACGCAAGTGTCGAACACAGTAGGGCAGACGGCGGCCACTACACCTTGGAGGAAAGTGTGCACAGGGGATGGCCAGGACCCTTGTGACACACGCCAGCAACATCAGTTAAAACCCAGGGCCCCGGGCCTCCCCTGCGCTGTGCTGTGGAGCTGTCGGCAGCGGTGATGTGAGTTTGACGCCCGGCCGGGGAGAGTCCCACATGGCACGGCAGACCTCTCCTGCCTCGCCCGCTGCTCCCCTCAGCAGTGTGTTTCCGTTGATCTGCCTGTTCTGCTCCCCACTCTGTCTCTCGTGAACCTTCTGGCCACCCCACACCTCTGGCCTGTACCCCAGCTTGTATGCATAAATAAATAAGTCTTTAAAAATATATACATATATAAAAAGACCCAGGACCCCAAAGAACCTTGGATCCTGCGACAACCAACAGAACCCCCAGCTCTCTTGGGCAGGGAAGTAGCTCTACAAGTGGCCCGGGAGCATGAAGCCCGGTGGGCATCTGAAGACAAGTAAGGTGCTCCCTCTGGGGTGTGGTCAGAGGCCCTGGAAGAGGGTGGTGTCCAAGCTGTGTTCCTTCCATCAAGATCTTGACTATTGGAGAAGGGTGACTGAGACATTTCCAGAAGAATCTTCTGCCCAGGGTGGGAGAGAGAAGATTTCAGGCCAGGGATGAGGAACCTGGGTCAGCCAATTGCATTTAAATATCATTAGCTAACTTCACACTGTTTCGAGGTCCCCTGGTGCTGAGAATGCAAACATCTTAGGCCCTGAGTTTCAGAGGAACTAACTGGTGGTGGCTGGCATGCCTGAGCTCCTATTTAAATACATACTATATACTAAATATAATATAGACTACCATATATTATATACTATCATATATTAATATAATATATACTATTTTTTATGTATGGGTTAGCTAATTTAAGAGAGGACAGAATAAAAGAAAAGTGTGTGTGTGTGTGGCTGTGTGTGCGTTAGGGGAACTTTGGTCCACAGCTACTCACCTTTGCTTGAAGACATTTCCGGCTCTTATCCAAAATCCTGTGCTAATTGACATTTGTCTTTTTTCCTCTGTGAAAGCTGCCATTCCTGTGTCGTTAGGACATTGGCACCACAACTATCTCTGATGCTGAGAGGTAATTCCTTCCTGTCAGGGCCAGGCACTGCAGCAATTATCATAAAAAAATAGTCACATAAGCCACTTGCTTTGTAAGCGTCACTAAATGAATAGGTTAGTCTTCTGACCAGACAGACTTTCCTTTGATTGGCACTGGGAGGTTCTCAAGCATCCGTCTGCATAGAACAAAAGGCGCCCAGATCTCTTTATTTCTGGCCAATTTCATTCCCCATCACCAGACCCCAGCTCGGTGTTAGACAAGACACACTCAACAGAAACAAAACGACTCCCCTGACAAAGGAGGCTGAGCCTGGAGACACAGCTGAAAGGAGGAGAGAGAGGAGTTCATTTTTCTCATTCCACTATGGGCACCCTTGGTTGGGGAAGCAATTTTAGAAAAAATGTTCCATCTTCACGCAGTGTGAGGTTTTGAAGTGTTTGCCCCCAATTACCACAAAAGTGGCAGGATGTGGATTCATTTGGAAATAGGGGAAAACGTCAGGTGAGGTAGAGGGGACTACCCTGGCAGGAGATTGGGGGCACAGCTCTCAGTGAGCAGTTAATGGGGATTAATGAGCTGCCATGGTGGAATAATCAGCTCTGCCCTTGGCAATGAACCCGTACACGACTTTATGGCAGGTGCAGGGAGCCCTGCGTGCCCTGGGAAGCTGGCTCCTTGGTTCCCAAGAGTCCTGACCATGGCTTTTCCCTCCCAAGTGCAGCCGCGGTGGTGGAATGTCCCCAGTTCACAGCCGGGGGCCTCCTCGTGTGTCTGTGGACCAGCCTCATTCACAACTTCGCTCTCCTGCTGAGTGGCAGCCAGAAGAAAGGTCCACAGGGGAAAAGACGACCCAAGACCGGAATAGGGACTCGGTCTTATTGCTCATTGGCTGGTAGCCCTTGGAAGTTTCTTTAACCTCAATGAGCCTCAATTTTCTCATCTATAAAATGGGCATAGTGATGATACCTGCACAGAGGGGCAATGAGGATTAAATAACACGTGTGAAAACGAAGACTACAAAGTGCTCTTGTGTCTATAGTATTGTTCCTGGCTGCTGCCTGCTCTGGGCATCAGGGAACCTTTGGAAAAGGTTGGCCAGAAAAGACTGGGGAGAGTCCAAGACGACTGGAGCTCTCCTCTGACACCCCCAATACCATGTTCTCCTCCTGTCTTAATCACGAGAGACCAGTGTGCCCTGCTGACCATTCTTAACCCACTTAGGATCCTTCTACTTTCCTGAAACAGTGAGGCTGAGATGCGAAGGAAGCCCTGTGCCTCTGGCTGCAGGGGCCTTGGCCACAGCCTGGACTGTGAGCAGCTTGATGGTGAGAACCAGGCCCCTCGGCTGCTACAGGGGTACAACTCGGTCCCCTTGACTGCTTTGCTGCTGGAGGTGCAGCTTGGCCCCCCACGGAC
The DNA here is from genome assembly GCA_004024925.1 of Scalopus aquaticus. Classification (NCBI taxonomy): domain Eukaryota; kingdom Metazoa; phylum Chordata; class Mammalia; order Eulipotyphla; family Talpidae; genus Scalopus; species Scalopus aquaticus. Next base: position 6,512 of record PVIJ01000121.1, read on the forward strand.
CCTGAAGTAGATGAAAGTTATTGCTCATTTCTATCTGGCTTCCTACTACCAGAAAGATAATAGGATAAATGCCCGCCCCCGCCCAGACTGCTAAAATGCTGTTAGAATGCACCAGTAGACCCCAATGGGCACCAGTAAACCTCAGACATGCAGAAGAGGAAAAGAAAACACAGCAGCAGGATCCCCCCATCTCCTCCCCCTCAGACTTTGGAGGTGGGGAGCACCTCTCCCCACTTATCAAATGTGCAGAAAGGACGAGTAAGAGCTGAGCAGAACAGCCAGTGGAGACTCAAGTGCTGCTCGCTTCTAAGTGGTTCTCAGGCAGCAGACACAGCTCTGCTCGTGGACACGGCACTCTCTTTAGAGACGAGCAGGACACAATGTTCCCCTCGGGGGGGCTGTCTGATCAGAGCTGCACCCGGGCTGCGAGCAGGTGTCCCCCAGGCTCCGTGGGAGGAAGGCTGGTTCGCATCTGTGCAATTACTGGGGGGAGGGGGGGAGCCTGGAATCCTGGCCCTTGAGATGGCCACAGGACCATTTCTTTGTTCGTCCCCCAGCAAACAGAGAGCGCCACCTTGTCAGTGGGTGTGTGCCTGTGACGTCTGTCCAGCATCCCCCATTCATTCATCCAGAACCCATATGACTCATGGCCTTGAATCAGCCATTGTTGAGTCTGAGGGAGGCAAATGGGAAACCAATGGAAAAAGGTGTTGGGAAGAGAACATTCTGTCCTCCCAGGAGAAGAGCCCGTTTGGCAGAGTGGTGACAGCGACAACGAGAGAGGACGTGCCCTTGAAATCCACATGCTGCCTGGACAAGAGTCTAGGAGAACCACAGCCGCTGGCTGCTGGAGGAGGGGAGCCCGGATTCGTTCATCTTTCTTCCACCCACCCATCGAGGCTTTCATTATTTATTAAATCATTTGTGACCATTAAATTCTCTGTGATGGGCTCTGCAGAAACCCTGGTGTTCAAGACATTATCTGTGTCGTGGCCCGTGCCCTCAGTGGGGAGAAAGGGCGTGAAAACAGCCGCTGTCACATTCCTTCTCTGGAAGGTCCCAGAAGCCAATATTCAATTCCACATAGGTATGTTGAGATCACTGGCAGAATCCTGTCTTGGTTCATGCGGGTTTCTGTCACAGAACACCATAGGCAGAGAGGCTTACGGTGGCAGGCGCCTACTTCTCCAGTGCTGGAGGCTGGGAAGTGCTGGGTTTACTGCACGTAGACTCAGTGTCTGTGAGAGCTTCCTGGCTCAGAGAGGGTGCCCCTCACTGTGTCCTCACGAGGTAGGAGGGGTGAGGGGCCTTGTGGGGTCTCTCTTATAAGGGCATGGATTCCATACATGAAGCTCCACCCCCCTGATCTAACCACTTTCCAGAGGCCCTAACCTTGGGGTTAGGTTTCAACATAGGAGTTCTGAAGGTGGTCAGTCTAAGAGGAATAATAGCAGGCCCCTGCCCTTCAAAGAGCCACCTTCTCCTGGGGCTACCTTGGGCACAATGAGGCATCCTGAATGAAGGGAAGTGAGGGAAAGAAGACTGACCTTTGAGGGTGGAGGATGGATTTGAGACCTCCTGCATCAAAGCCAAGTCACCAAAGGCAAAGTCACCTTAGAAGAGCCCTCAGTCAGCAGGTCTGTAATTGGATTTAATGCGTAACATATGTAAAGAAAGATCGCGTTTCGTGGAAAGTCATCGAGCAGGGCCACCTCCTCCACCTGCCCCTGCCCTGCCTGGAGATTGATCATTCTGGTCCTGTCCCAGCAAAGGGTCAGGCCCGGAGGCACTTCCTGCCTGTGTTTGAGGCAGGCTGCGTTAGCTGTATACCTTCTTCCTTCTCTGCCCTGCCGGGCTTCCCTGAGGACAAGTCAAACCCTCCCCTGCGCGCCCCCACCACCACTGCCTTGGCCTTGGCTTGCTTTATCCAGTGGAATGTCAGTGGATGAGATGTGAGCAGGGGACATTGAGTGTGTGTGTGTGGCGGGGGAGGAGGGGGAGAGGGCTGGCAGTGCCTGGCCCTATGTTCCTGCCGTTTGCTTCGAGAAGCGCTTGCCCCAGCAGCCCTTTCAGGCTGGGTCCCAGAATGAGACAAACATGGGGCTGCCCTGCCCTGCCAACTAGGGAAGGAAAGGTGACTCTGCTGTTTTTGGCCACTGAGATGGTAGATTTGTGACAAGCATCATTGCAGAAACCTGACTGAGCCAACCAAGGGGGCTGCCCAGGCAGCACTCACCTGGCTGAGCTTCGGGGTTGCCATGGTCACCAAGAGCACAGCCACACTGTTGCCAGAGGAACAAACCACAACCCACCGCAGGGGTTGTTGAGGCCACGGTGAGAAGGAATGGAGCCAGCTAGCCCCTCGGGGCCACCACTCCTCACCGGGCATTTCGGGCCATGCACACGGGCTGGACTTCCCTGTTAGAAGCACTTAATTTATAAGGACAGACATGCCTTGGCGCTAGGGTGGGTTCAAGTCCAGATAATAGCAAAAGAGTGAATACTGAAATAAAGCAGGTCACTCAGGTTTGTGGTTTCCCAGTGCATAGAAAAGTAAACTTTACACTCGTCTGTGGCCTATGAAGTATGTAATAGCATTATGTCCAAGAAACAACGCACAAGTCTTCATTAAATGTGGCACAGACAGGAAGCAAGCACACGCTCTTGGAAAAACGGTGCCATCGATCTGCCCACACAGGGTCGCCACGCACTTGCGCCTTGTAAGAAGTGTGGTGTCTGCAGCACAGCCAAGGGAGCCCGACAGGAGACGTGTGCCGGGGAGGGCAGCCGGAAAGCCAGGGGGTCTGCTGAGCCCCCTGTCACTGGGGCGCTTACTGCATCCAGCCCCCTGGACTGGGCATCTGTTCTGCCCTTCCTTTTCCCTCTCGGAACAGCAGTGAATGGGCAGCCCAGAGGTCGGGGGGGAAATCGTTGCCCCATACACGGCCACTTCCCCCCAGCCTCCCTGGCGCAATAAAGACCCAGATGGCATCAGAGAAGAACTCCGGCTCCGTGAGCCCCGTCGGCCCACGTAGGACTTGAAGAGGCGGTCAGATTCTTCTATGAGCCAAGCTCTGCCTGCTACCCTTGGCCTCTGGATGGCCTGCCTGCTTCCAGAGATGACTTTGTCTAGAGAAACCAGTTTATTCATCCATGACCTCAATAAGCATTAATTGAGCACCTACTCTGGCCAGGCACTGTGCTAGGCCATGGGGGACAGTGATGAACACGACAGGCCAGGTCCTTGCCGTGAGCCTGACATGCTGGGGAGCCTGCAGCAGGTCTGCACCGGCCACGAGGAAAGAAACCTGGTGCCCCTCTTTGCGGGAAGCTATGTCATTGCCCCTCAAGGTCACCCAGGCCTGTCCAGTCCTGGCCTGCACACCCTCCCCACCTCCAACGCCTCCATCTTCCCACTTTGCGCCTTCAAGTTCTCGAAGCCCATTTCAAACAAATTCCATATACATAAAAATGTGGCAATGCTGTGCGCCAGGAGAGACATTGATGTGCTCCACGCTCGTCTGTGAAGCCCTGGGAGGGTGCCACTTTTCATTTAATGCAGGAAATGCCATCCAGGAGCCCTGCGGCGAGATGGTGTCCCTCCTGCTATGGGCAAAGAGGTGTGGCTTGGTAGGATAAGCCCTTGAACATTTTTTGCAAGGATCACAGCCTGCAGTGACTCAGATAAGAACAAAAGGTATTCAACAAACATCAGCCAATGTCCCTGCACACTCTCCTGACCTGTCTTATCAACAGCAGGTACTTGGTATTTCCAGTGGAATGGCTGTTTTTAGTCCTTTCCCATCCAGGATGCCTCACAGCCTCCGGAGGTAGGACAGCAGCTTCTGAACCCAAGACAAGCTAATGTTTGCCTTTAGGCACGCTTTACATTGAGCAAAACACACCCGTTTTTTATTATTGTTATTTATCTCTTTTACATTATTGTGTATTCCCCTTGGGTTACCCACCACTGATTCACCCATGAACCATCACCATAGTCCCTTGTGCTCTTTTCTCCCATTTTGAACCCTTATCCTCCCCCTCCCTTGCTGAATGTCTCTCTCTTATTTGGTTCCCCTACATTCCTGCTATAAGTGAAATCATTCGATATTTTTCTCTTTTCTTTCCAGCTTATTTCACAGAGCATGATCCCTTCTAGCTCCAAGTATGTTGCTGCAAATTGCATGAGTTTATCTTTTTTGAATGCTGAATAATATTCGCTGTGTATATGTACCACATCTTCTTGATCCAGTCATCTATTTTTGGGTATCTGGGTTGTTTCCGTATCTTAGCTATTATAAACAGTGCTGCGATAAACATAGGGAAAACACACCCTTTTTATGGATTTCCACAATGGCATCGAGGTAGGTAGCCATATCCTCACTCCCCCTCAAAGTCCCCCAAAGAGTTAACCCTACTACCCATCTCCTGCCTCTGGCACCTCTGCTCTGGCCCTATACTTTTGCCATTTCCAGAATATCATAGAACATCATACCATTTCCAGCCTCTGAGGCTGGCTCCTCCAGTTAATGCTGGTGAGATTTAAAGATATAATCGCGTGTCAGTAGTTTGTTCTTTATTTTTTAATTACCAAGCAGTTTTCCATGTTGTGGATGCATCACAGAGTCTTCACGCTTCTCCTGCTTGGAGGACATCTGGATGGATTGTAGTACTTGGGGTGATTAGGAGTAAAACTGCCGTAAATATTCATATTCAAGCTTTATGTGAATGTGAGTTTTCATTTCTTGCGGGTAAATGAGAGTTGCTGGTCAGAGGGTAAGTGTATGTCTGTAAGAAATGGCAAACTTTTCCAGAGTGGCTGCATCCTTCGGCATTCCTGTCAGCAGAGTAGGAGAGTCTCAGCTGTTCTGTCCTCACAGGCCCAGGCATCGTCAGATTCGGGTGGTTTGTTTGAAGTCCTTCCACTAGGTGTGGAAGTGGGGTCTTGTTGGGGTTGGTTTGTGTTTCCCTGACAACTAAAGTTGCTAAACACCTTTCCATGGGCTGATTTGCCATCTGTATATTTTCTTTGGAAAAGTGTTCAAAAAGCTTTGGCCCATTAAAAAAAATTACATTTGGGTTTTCTTATCAAAAGTTTTTTTTTTTTTTTTAGCATCCTTTACATTAAAATCCTTTATTGCAATAGATTGCCACTGCTTTTGCTTCAGTCACTTATCTGAACTTAAAATAATTTAAAATATGAAGAAACTTTTAGGGCCTCCCTTGTGACCTAGGGGTTAAGTCTTAGCACTTTCACTGCTTCAGCCTGAGTTCGATCCCCAGCCAGGGAGCTAACCCACATATGGTGCAGCAGACCTCTCCTGTTCCCCCTCAGCAGTGTATTTCAGTAGATCTGCCTGTTCTGTTCCCCACTCTTGTCTCTGGTGAATCCTCTCACCTCTGCACCTCTGGCCTACTCCCGTTAGTCTACGCACAGAAAAAAAAAAAGAAAGAAATATCTTTTAAACTATTTTTTAGAGACTATTTCTTTGTGAAGATCTAAATTTCTATTTTGTGTCCTGTCCCTCTGCTAAAGGGTTTTCTTTAATAGTAGAGACGTGCAGATGTTGAATTTTCTCTGCTTTGGTTTGGAAAAGCATTTTATGTTTGCTTTTCAGAGATCGAATTCTGGGATGAGTTTTCTTTTCTCCTCTCAGTAGTTTAAAGATGTCATTCCATTATCTTCTGGCTTAGTAGTTTCTGACGAGAAGTTTTCAATAATTATTACATGTGTGCCTCTGCGGTATGTCTGTTTTCTGCTAACTGCTTATGAGATATTCTCTTTATTCTCATTAAAGACACCTCTTTAATGATATCGCTAATCATTGGTTTCCAGCAGTTGAATAGAATGTGTCTGAGTTTTTCTTTTGATAGTATTTGGGGGGGGTGAGTGAAACTCTCTATTTTGTAGCTTAAACGTTTTGTTAGAAACTAGAACTAAGCAGAATCAAATTCTAACCACTCTTTGTTCTCTCTTCTCCATAGTCTCCTCCCTGTGATTAACTTTTTACTCGCAACTAATGTATTTTTCTCCAATTACATTCTTGGGAGCCTTGAAAACCAAATGTGCTGCATCTCTAACAAAAGTTCTGTGTGTTCCTTCCAGGTTGATGATCATGCCAAGAACGAACATCTGCTGGTCTGGACTGAGAGCCCCGCAGGGACTCTGAAACACATGGCTCAGGGTGCCCATGCTGCCCAGTGCTGCCTGGGACTGGGGTGGGAACCCCTCACGCCCTTCACATCGCACACCCCTCACATTCCTTCCCTCAGTATGTAATCACAGAACCCCCACCATTTGGAGAAGGGGTCAGGTCCTAGGGTGTTCACCCTGGTGGCTACCTTTGGGGGTCACCCCAAATAAACTCCTTTAAACTAGACTTGTTCCTGGTTCAGTGTGACCTTCAGATCTGTGGGCAGAAGACCTGGCTGGTGGCTTAAGCTGGTATGGTCCTTGGATCTTCTTGAATCACTAATTTGATGCTATTTGATTTTTGGAAAATTATTGGTAATTTTCAGAGCAAATATTTTGCCTCATCGTCTTTCTGTTTACCTTTTGGGATTCCAATTAAAATTAGTACCCTAGGGCCTCCCCGGTGGCGCAGCGGTTAAGCGCTGCGCTGTGGAGCTGTTGGCAGCAGCGACGCGAGTTCGACACCCGACTGGGGAGAATCCCACATGGCGCGGCAGACCTCTCCTGCCTCGCCCACTGCTCCCCTCAGCAGTGTATTTCTGATCTGCCTGTTCTGCTCCCCGCTCTGTCTCTGGTGAACCCTCTCACCGCCCCACACCTCTGGCCTGTACCCCAGCTTGTATGTATAAATAAAAAATTTTAAAAAAATTAGTACCCTAGTTATTGCTCCATCCATAGTGAATGAGCTATCCTTTAACTTTTTCTGTTTTATTCTTTCTTTTTACTCTTTCTCCCTTTGTGTTTTAGGTTGGGTAATTTCCATTGCCTCTCTCAGGTTTGCTTTTCTTTTTGTAGCAGTGTCAGGGCTGTGGGGAGCCCTTTGAAGGCATTCTTTGTATCTTTAGATTTTTTCTGACATTTACAGTTGACTCTTACAGTTTCTAGTTCTCTGCTGAAATTTCTCATCTGTTCATGAATGCTATTCACCTTTTCTAGACTCTTTAAAGTGTTAATGCGAGTTATTTTAAAGTCTCTGTCTCGGAATCATCGGAATCATCTCTGAGTCTATCGGTTGCTTATGTCTTGACAGTGGGTGATTTTCACTTGTCTTTGGGGCTTGTAATGATTTGATTGAAGGACAGACACGGAATATAGAGTAACAGAAAAAACACCTCAACCTGCAGATGGGCAAAACTTTTCTGATTGGTTGCGAGAGTGGGGGTTGATTCACTCTACTCAGAAATGAAACTGGGCTTGGATTTTCTGTTGCTATAGCTGCCTTGAGGGCACTACCAGTTCAAATGTTTCTAAAGGGGTATGTCCTTAGAGTGGTAGCTGGGTGCTGGAAGTCTTTTCTCAATGCTCCTCATTTATAGCTTCCCTAGAGAAGGCTTCCCTGCTCTTGCCCCTCTCCCTGCAGGAGACTGCTGTTGCTATCACTCAAGGTTGGCTGATCTGGTGGGAGAGCGTAAAATTAGTCTGTTTCTCAGACCAGTTTCAATCTTAGGCAGGCCATGTGTCCTAGGTCTCAGGAGTGAGGCACCCTCCTTCCTTGACAGTCAAAGTCTGCCTTGCCTTATATCTTTGGTAGGTCTTGGGGAGAGGGAGGGAAGGCAAGAGAGAGAGAGAGAGAGAGACAGAGAGAGAGAAAGAGATTCCTTTTCCTTTATCAGCTGTAGGAGAAGTAATGACATTATTATAAGATTCTGGGCCCACAATGAATATTTCCCCAGGGGTAGATTTTTATTCTTTCACCCTTATGTCACCTGCAGTGGGTCTTCACCTGTGTCCTGGGGATGAAAGAGTTTTCTGTCGAGCCCTAGTGGCATAAGGCCTTTTTTCCAAACAGGACAAGAGGCCGACTGAGCTTCGTGTCTCTAGCACAGGGGCAGCCCCTCCTGGCCCGCACCACCCAGGGAGGTTTGCTCTAGTTTCGCACCTTGTCTGGCCTTTAGTGTGAGCTCCCAGTGGAGGTCTGGGGAGAAGCACTTGCAAGTGGGAATTTGCACCCAGGCTTCTAGGCTCCTCTGCTAGCCCTCCCTTTGTCTTTACAAGTTTGTTTGAAATTTTTTAATTGAATTCTTCTCACCCATTTGTATGACTCTGGAAGCTGTGTGTGTGTGTGTGTGTGTGTGTGTGTGTGTGTGTGTGTGTGTGTTCTGCCATCCTGTCTTTGTTTGCAAGGGCCCATCTTTCCTTGCATTTCATACCACTTGGGTGCCCTGCAACCTAAGCTTTCTGATGGGTTCGAGAAAAGTTATGATTTTCTTATTGCTAGGCTAAGATTGACATTCTTTCTGGCTTTCTGTATCTAAGGCAGAAAACAGAGTCCTGCTTTGTACATTTTGAAAAGATAGGAAAGAGGGAAATAGAAGAAGAACCGCGACGGAATCAGGGAGGGAGGTTTTCACTGCTGGAGTGGGGTATACCCGAGGGTACCATTCTGCCGCAGATGCAGAATGTGGCATTCCAGGGTGAGGACGGGGATGCTTGTTAAACCTCAAGAAGTAGATAGGCTTGAGTCAATTAGCAGCTAACAGATGTGGCAATTCACTGAGGCAAAGACAGAGCCATGTCTGGGGCTGAGCCTGCATCTCACCCATGCAGGGTAAGTCCCCTGTAAATGACCTCGCAGGAGCCTGGTCCCTGATATACCTGAAGGATGAGAAGGGAGGTGTGGGCAAGTCCTGACCTTTCCACAATGAAAGGCAGCTGGCAAACGGAACTCTATCCCCTGGGTGCCCAGCAAACGGACCTCAAAATGCCTTCTCCCCAGCAATTCTGAGATTGCTTTGTGCGTGGGAAAATGTCCATCTCTTGATTCCAGTCACGTCTGGATTCCTGCATCTTCTCCCCAAATATTTTTGTTTGCCTCTTCCTTTTGGGCTCCTACTTATCTCCCTGCTTACAATCCTCTCTCTCCCCTTCAGCCCATCCTGTGATTCAGCATAATAAACTGTAAAACATCAGTGTGTCCCTACATTTTTCATAACATTTCAACAGCTCTCCCAGGTCAATACCTCGGCTACAGTCACAAACACAAATGCCTGTAGGGACCAGGCAGGAAGCCTAAGCGAGACAGGTGTGACATACACGACACAGCAGACAAGGGCTTCTTAGCTCCCGCCTACCCTGGCCAGGCCACAACACAGGTCATGTGGACAGGTCTTCTGATTTTCCCATATATGCTGGAAATCTGGATTTTTGCAATAATCTCCAATTTGTAATGTTGGCAACTAATTTTAGGAATTGGCAAAATAACACGTGGGTTTAAGAAAACAATCTGTGGTCTGGCTGTGCCATGACAGCTGCCAGTTCGCAGCTCTGGTTGGAAGATTGGCTCTGCATTTCCCAGTATGACAAATGGGGTGTCGCCTACCCACCACCCCACCTTTTCTTCAAGGCTTTGTGAACTCAGAGACCACAGTACACAGTGATCATTTGTCACACTTGTCCCATTGGTGGATCCCCCTGTTTGCAATAACCTGTCCTTCATTTCTCATCATTCAACCTTCCCTAACTTTCAGGGGCCCCTCTCACACACCAAGGTCATTGACAGCTTCACCAATCACTCACCTATCCTTTCTTTGTATTTTTATACTTCACTAACTGGTTTATTGTCTTTTAAAATACCGTTGTGCTCTTTCCATCTTCATCCTGGGATCCTCCCTATCTCCCAGCTTACGGTCCTCTCGCCTTGCTTCATCCATCCTAGGACTCAGCATCATAAATCAGAAAGCATCAGCCTATCCCTCTATGCCTCAGAAGCTATAGACCATCAATTCATCCATTTAAAGTGTATAGTCCCGCGGTGTTTGACATATTCACATGAACTAATTTATTCTTTTTGTCCTACTGACTTCCAAATAGAATTTGAGGTAGTTTACAAAATTAAATACAGCACAAACAGGACAACGAATAAGAACACTACTGCTCCCCTCAAAATAGAAATAGACTTTGCCAGGCACCCAAATGAGTTACTTCATTTGAACATTTATTTTAGCTTAAGTTCCCTAGCAGAGAGGTAAAAAGGGAAATGAGTTATGTAATTCTCATTGTCTGATAAAACAATGCAGATAAATTTCTCAAGAGAGATGTTTTTTCCTAGGTAAGAGTCCAGAGGACATTTGCAGAAAGAGCCATGATATGTGGTTTTTATGGATACACAGGAGATTTTCATTTAGAACAATACTGACATTTCTCCACTTAAATGAAATTTGGACTCAGTGGGACTTGTTGCCAAGAATAAAGTGTTCAGTCAAACATTACAATTAAGAACACAGCTCTTGGAGTCAGAAAACCTTCAGTGTTATTAGCTGCAAGTTACTTTGTTTCTACATACCTGGTAGCCTCATCTGTAAAGTGGGGTTAGCAATATATTCTCTATCAATAGATTTTGGCATGAAGATTAAACAGGAAAGTAAGACTAAGTTGGTGCCTGTAAGATTTCCCACTATAAAAGTACTAGTTCATACCTTGAATTAATAAGTATCTTTTGAGGAGCTACTTTGAGATATTTAAGTATCCTATTACTCCTCAAATTTTCACCTACCAGTTTTAGCTTCCATTCATGATTCTAACCCAAACCAGTCATTAGCAGGAGGTTGCCAAATGATGAGTTTTTAATATTAGTCTTCCTCTGCAATTATTAATCATTAATTACTTTCCACGGTAAGAAATACATCTAAAATTAAAGAAGATCTAAATAAATGAAAGACATACCATGTTCATGAATCAGAAAATGTAGTATTCTTAAGATGGTAATACTCTTACAACTGATCTACAGATTCAATACAATCTCTATCAGAGTTGCAGCTGGCTTTCCACCTCCTCTTACCCCCAGAAATGAACAAACTGTCTCAAAAATTGATACGGAAGTGCAAGTGACCCAGAGAAGCCAAAACAATTTGTGTTTTCCTAAATTATGATCTGAATAATATATCAATCCTTACCAAAAGCAATCTATGTTAATATTAATAATATTACTATTAGAGTTAACAGACTAGTCATCTTAATAAATCCTTTTGTTTTTATAGAAGTAACACAATTGGATGAAAAAGCATGTTAACTTGGTTTTGTTTGTTTCTTGCATGCTAGTTTTTTGTTCAGGATGTTTAGCTTTTTGGACCATGTTGCTGGCTTAAGTGCCACTATTTATCTGCTATCTAGAAAGAAAGAGCATCCATGTGTCTGTAAACTGTCAAATCCAACCTATCATGTGGCCGGTGTTAGTTATTAAGTATTGATCTCTAAGACCTGGTGGAGGTGCTGGTGGATTTTGACAGATCAACATACAGGGTCGTCTCCAGGTAACATGGGAGCAGTGGCGCATTTGCAGGTAGGAAGGAGAAGATACATCCTTCTTTACAGTTTCATCTGATGCAGGCCTTCTCCTATTCTCCAAGAGATGGTTATTTCTGACTCCCACAGCAACACAGAACTGACGGGCCATCTTCTCCCTGGGAAGGGATCTGCCGAGCACACAGCAGGTCAAGAAGTGTGGGGGATGCTGATGTCACTCAGCCCTGTCACTTTGTTCTTTAGCAAAAGGAGGAAGTTGGTCAGGGCAACATGTATAGAAAAAGAGATCAAGTGCTTTTCATTCTTATTTTTTATCTCCAAGTTTATACTGTGTTAGGGTCATCATCCAACCTCTTCAGCATCGTCCCGTAAAGTAGAGAGGGCCCAAATTAGCTGAGCAACTGTAGTTTCCAGACAGGAAAGAGGAAGCGTGAAATCACATCACTTTATTAACTGCTCCATCTGCCCCCGCCCCCCCAGCTGTCTGACTTCATCGATCTAGTTCTGTCTTCGCCACTCACTTGGCAAATGTTCACCATCTTATCTACTCTGTGTGCTTGGCATTGCACAAGTGCCATCATCCTGTGGAAACAGTTCAGTGGATTTGCAGTATTTCTGTAGCAGTCTGCGCAGGCTACCATAACAAAATATCATGGACTAGGGGCTTAAACAATGGACATATATTTTCTTACAGTTCTAGAAGCTAAGAGCCCAATATTCAGGTGCCAACTGGGCTGGATTTTGGTGAGGCTTCTCTTCCCGGCTTGCCTGTGTCCTCACATGACCTCGTCTCTGCCTGTGTAGAGACAGAAACCTCTGGGGCCCTTTCTTTTTTAAGGCCCCTAGTCCTTTCAGGTTACAGTCTTATCCTAATGACCTCATTTAATCTTAACAACCTCCCTAAAGGTCTAGCTACAAATACAATCACATTGGGGGTTTGGGTTTCAACATATGAATTGGGGGGCAGTGCAGGGGGACACAATACAGTCCAAAGAATTTGAATCACAAATTGTCTTGGTCCAAGTGATGTTTTATCTACTGGCTTACACACCCACTTTCACCTAAAGTCTGTGGGAAAACTGGATTAAGGACCCCTCTGTTTCCAATTATGTGGGTGCACACATGAACCACACATGTAGGGTGGTTCAAAACTTCAGGTGGGGAGTCACTTCAGCAGTTCTGTCAGAGACCACATGTACACCAAGCATGTGCCTGGCACATAGTAGGTGATCAACCAAATGGGCAAATGACTGAACAAATGAGTGGTGATGACTTCCACTGACTATGGTAAATGTCAAATAAATAGGGACAAAGCACCGAGACATGCTGTCTTCCTTCTGTCTATTGTTCACACAAGTCTGAATTTAAACCTGAAGATCTTATTTTTTAGTTCTGGGTTTATTTGACTTCATGTGCTTTAGGAAGGGTAGCGCTCCCTCCAAGTCTTTGTGAAGTGAGCCTTAGATAAACTGCAGAGGTGTGAAAAGCACCTGTCTAAGAAGATCTATAAGACATCTCCTGGAGGTCTTTAATCCGCTTCCTCCAGGGTGTGTGACTTTGGCAGTTCACAAAGGTTCAATCAAACGCGGACAAGTGGGAATGGATTTCCTCCTTACGCAGCTGGCCAGATGGCGACTTCCTTCTTTTTCGTTTTGCTTTGCTATGCTCACAAACTTATTTAGAGCTCTGTCTAAGAGAGCGGGGACTCCGAAGGATCAGATGGATGCTGCTTGATAATCAAGAAGGTTATTTTAAAATCTGTTTAAGGATTCTGCCAGCTTAACTTTAAACTATGCATGAATTACACTGTGTAAGAAAAATCTCCAGCCTCGACCTAGTTCCTAATGACTTATGTTAATGAAAATATTTCATAATTTTTGGAACTACTAGAGACAGATTAAGCAAAACCTAAAGTGGAGTAAAGCTTTTAGAGCAGGGAGTCCTACTCTAGCAAATGTAATTAAATGTAGACTTAATAAACATTTGCAAAACTTTGCAATTCAACTCACATTCACTGAACACCAACTCTGTATATACAAGTCATAACATTCAGTGTCAAGGGTCACAAGAAAAGAACCACATGTGTATCAGGGAGCCTTGACTTCTTACCCATGTTATGTTACAATAATGTAAAAATATATAGTTTTTTAAAAGTCAATTTATACAGGGCCTCCCTGGTGGCGCAAGAGGTTGAGTCTCAGCACCTTGAAGCTATATGCAGCCACTGAAGAATGAGTTCGATCCCTGGCTAGGAAGCTGACTCACATGGCGCAGCAGACTTCTCCTGTCTTGCTTGCTGCTCCCCTCAGCAGTGTATTTTAGTCAGTCTGCCTGTTCTGCTCCCCACTCTGTCTCTGGTGAATCCTCTTAAACCCCACCCCTTGACCTACACCCAAGTTCTTATTTGCATAAATAAATAAATATTTTTTAAAAGTCAGTTTATACATTGTATCTTTAAGGATTCAACCTCTCCACATATAATTTAACTTTCCTGTGGAGTTCTGTGGAAATGAACAATTAAAAAATTCCGACCTAATAATAGCTTGTAAATTGTTGGTAGAGCTTAAATAATGTTATAAACATTGGTTTAAATTCGGTTCTTCTAGCTGAGAACTGAAACAAAGGAAAGAAATTCACTTGTGTGTGTCTCCACCTGGGCACACTCTGTCCTGTGTAGATGTAATTCTCTCTTCAGCTGGAAATGTTTTCCCCAGCCTCGAAGGGAGAGCTTCACCAAGACAAAAAGAGTTCTCTGGCCTGCAGAACTCAATCTGGATGTGAGAGCTGGCAGATAACACAAGTCCCTCTCCAAAAGGCCCTTGTCACTGATAGGATTTTTCCCCCTCCCTTCCTGCACTTACCAAAAGGCTCTATAGAAAGTCCCCATAATTTGCTCCTTTGTACTTCTCATTAGGGCCTGAGAGGAACCCCACTGAGTTTCCTTGACATTATCTGTGTCCTCCTGATGTCTGGGTGTTTTGAAATGTCATACTGCTTGAGGGATAATACCAGCCCTGATTATGTCAGTCACAGAGCTGGGCATGGATACCAATAAGTGAGAAAGGCCATATGAAGGAAAATCAAGGTCGTGTGTGCCCGTGGAAGAAACTGGGCCTCTCCTGCTCTCCAGGAAGTTTTGGAGCCAAGCTGGTGTGAGCAATGCAATCTCAGGGCAACCTCGAAACATGCAGTTGGCAACAGGCTTCTCAGCCCCACTACGAAGGGAGTTTGAGCCCCTTCACCATGAAGAGGGGGAATAGGAGGCAACAAGACCTCGTAACTATGACAACCACAGACAGCAAAAGCGAGCAACGAGCAGGATTCATCAGGGTTGACACAGCAGAGTGGAGGCGGGGCTGCGCCCCACAGAAGGGGCTCCAGGCCTCTCTCAGCTTGGAGACTCACACTTGCCCAGTGTGGGTAACTGCAGCAGTCGCTGCTGCTGCAAGTGTGGGCCCTTGCTCCTGCTGGGTGCTGGTTTCCCTCCCGCAGCAGACTTGCCAATCATCACTCACATCCTGTGAATAAGAACAGATGTAGCACCACCTCCCTTGCCCAGCCAGAACACACCCCACCATGCTACTCTGGGGTGGGCAGTACTGGCAGGGCCAGTCAGTATCTGCCTCCCCAGGACATTCAGAACACGCATGGCCCACAAATCACTTCTGTTCCTCACTTGTTCTGCCACTGGGGGCCTCGAACTCCCTTGTTTCAGGAACTCCAGGGAGAAACAAACACAACTGTGGGTCTGAGATCATTTCATCCCAAATGTGCAGCTTCAAAACCCTAGAAACCAGGCAAGTCCGTAAATGTGTGAATCACATGTGTTTAGGGTAATAAGAAGTTATGGGGCCAGTGTCTGAACTGGCCGTCTTAGAGAAATTCAGATTTAAAACAACTTCCTGACACCAGAAAGCAAACCAAACCAAACACAGAGCCTAAATGAGCGTCCCTCAGGCCAGCCACATGCAAGCCTCATCTGGTCTATGCCTTTATTTTATAGATGGAGAAACTGAGCCCCAAGGGAAAAGGTACTTGTTTCAGGGGCAGGACAAGAACCCAGGGCTGCTGGGAAGTGGTTATTGGCAGGTTTGTAAATACCATACCTTCAGATGTGTTGGCCCTAAGCCCAGCTGACAGGAGCTCCTGGAAAGACCGAGTTGCCCTCAGTGAAGTTCAAATACTGGCCTCTGTGGCTGTTTCTACATCAGTGGCCTGGGGATGCAGCTCATTAAGTATTAGTAATTGTATTGTGATAATATTGGTATTATTACTTGATGTGGTCTAAAAACACTATGGACAAAATTTTAAAAAAATGTTACCCAGAAGCCTAACTAAAGGGAAATGACTCAAACCCAGCTTAGGATGTGATTCACACCTCATACCAAGGAAAATTACAAGGAGAGAAATTACATGGCCCAGCCAGGAAAATAGAATAATGAAAACCAAGCAGCAATGCTATCCAGGGTAAACCTTTTCACCAGCCAGGAAGATAAGATTTAAGCAAAATTTGTTCTCAAGAAAGATTTGTTCTCAAGAAAAAGCTTTCTCTGAAAATGAAAAATTGAACAATCTGCTTACTAAGACCTCTTAGGAAAGAAAATTTCCTTTAGTAAATACTTCATATTCAAAATGATCATGAGCCACAAAAAGCATTTCTCTTCAAGTGAGTGGGGTGGGGGGATTTTTCCTCAAGTGAACTGAGATGGAAAGTTTCTTATAAATGCAAAACTTTTCCAAAAAATAAGAGCGGTGCAAATGTGTCATAAGCTATTAAAACCAACACGTCTTCCTAGATGTCTTAAGCTTTGGGTCTCAGCTTGGGTTTTGCGGAGTTTACTGGGAGCCTGTGCTTCGGGACCTTTCTATTCTACCTCCACTCTGCCACAGCAGAGGGGACAGTTCCGCTTCACGTAAGGTGGCCACTGCTTTCTCTATGCTTCCAGATGCACCCTAGGAGTAAGCTGACACCTTCTCCAGGGGGCCCTCCAGGATGTGGCGTGTAGTGTATGTGTATCAGAGACACACTTCCACATCGACAAACTCTCCCTTGTCCAATCTGAAGCCTCCTTGCCTGGGTCACCATGGAACCCCAGGACCCTCCCCCCAATATGGACACTCCCCTGGGGACTGTCGACTTACCCTCAGTGAGGCCAGCACTTCCTAGCTGACGGCTTCACCCCTGCTATTGACTTGGAGCTAGTCGGGCAGGTGAGGGGCGAATCCCAAGGGTGTACATGATGATTTGAAAACCTTCTGCATAGTCTTCCAGCTAGCCCCTAACCTGGGGGGGCGATCGCTGGGTCAGGAAGTTTCAAGTGATCTAGGACTTCAAGGCTTTCAAGTGCATCCACCAGATGACTCCCACCTCAGCCCTCGGCCCCGCTCCTTCCTTACTCAGGCCCTGCGTGACACAGCAGACTCACCTCACTCTGTAGTTTGGGCGACTGTTCCTACGATGAAGTCCCGGATCTGACTTTTCCTGCCTCCTTGACACAGAAGATAAGAGTCTCTACAAGCCTGAAGAAGGTGCTCTGAAATTCACACTTGGGTTTCCCCCCAGGCATGAATGGCACTCATTGAAAAGTACCAAGCATCGGGATTACTCCTGTCATTATAATGTTATTTCAGGCTTTCAACTTCTCAAGAGTGGGAAATGTCAGCCAGAACACTGAGCCACCCCAGCCCCATTCTCCACCGGCAGGGTCAGTTGCCCGACCCCAGCACACCAGTCCTGTCAGAGCAGGCCTGTGTGACACAGTTGCAGGCACCAGTGGTGGGGGGATGAGGGTTCAAGTCCCACCTTTGAGTCTTCTCCCTGGGACCCTCCTGATCCCAACTGTCTGAGGTCCAGTTCTCTGGCAAGCAGGCTTTGAGCCTCTGAGACTTGCATGTGGGAACTTTTCTGGGAAATCCTGGTATTCAGCACCTGTGCGGGAGGAAGGGTGGAGTAGAGCTGTGACGACGTGACCACAACGAGACCTCCCCAGGACTCGCCAGGAGCCTGAGAGCAGAGCTGCCTACCCTGAGACAGCGGGGCTGAGCCTTTTACTGTCACCTCGGTCGGTCATTGACGTGGCTGCCCTGGGGAGGCTGTGGACTTTGGGTACGGGGTTCTCTTCAGAAGACAGTTCCCAGAGACTTAACTGCTGGGCCCAGAGGGCTGAGAGATGTGTATACAGTCACCTTTGCTGGTTCAGAAAGCCCCATCTCCCTCTGCCCTGCCTACTTGGCCCCTTCCTTCTCTCTACTTCCCACTTTCTCTTAGAAGTCTTTCCTGGACCCCGGGGTACATTAGGGTTCCTCTCCTGGGCTTCTCCTGCTGTTCATGCTGAGCTGTCATTGTTAGCTCTTCAGTCTCCCTGACTAACAGTAAGCTCTGGAGGGACAGTGGTGTGGCCGTCTTATTCATTGTTGTATTTCCAGCTCCTAGCAGGGTGCCTTCTCTGAAATTAATGAATGGATATGGGGGCAGTGGAGGATTTAAAAGAAAGAAAAGACAGATACAAAGTACTGACAGATATAAAGTACTAATCACCCTTTTGGTCAAACAGGCTTTGAGAGAGAACAGAACGGCTAGTCTTCAGAGTAGGGCACCGGACAGTGCTATCCACCAGGTGTGTGAGGAAGTGAACCTGCAGGCAGAGCTGGACGCCACACTGACCTTCGCAGAAGCACGCAATGCCCCACTATGCAGGAAATTGGGGCGGGGTGACGAGGCGAGACCACAGATCTGGAGGGAATCTAAAAGAAGTTCCTGTAAACGACCAGGAAGTTGAAGTGGTTCCCACAGAAAGAGGGACGAACAAGTTAGGTTTCCAGCTAAGGTTTAGGTCAAAGGGCGCAGAGCGGAAGTCTCCAAAACAAGGCAGCACATGAGTGCAGACTCAAGCCTGGAGGCTGGGACACTGGAATTAGAGATTCTCTGCGGCCAGGATGACATGGACATGGGGCGACACTTTACCAGCAGGAAGCAGATCTGTAGACTCCACTGCCAAGGAGTAAGAGAGGCAGTGACGGGTATATCCTTCCCTTTGAGAAGACAGCTACGTCTCTACCTCGCTGCTCCAGTATAAGGGGAACCACTACAGAGACGGGTCACTCTTCCCTCCCTGGAGCTGCCCCACACAGCCTGTGGCACATCCAGAGGAGGCAGCGATTTGGTCCTTCCATTACCGAATGGAAATAAAGCCCTTGACGAAATGCCTTAGTGTTTCAGTAAAAGGAGAAGGAAACTTAAGCGGGGTGTTTGAGTGTGCTGCTCCTCTTTTGAATATAACAACCTCTCTTTGGACAGGCATCTAAGGTGGTAAAGAATAAAAACTTATGTCTCTGTGCCCCAGTCTCCTTTCTGTAAAGTGCGATTGTTATACTGCATTAAATTTTTTTATTTTTAGAAATTACTTAATATGTGTAAAGTGCGTAGAACCATACTTGATACACAGTAGGTACTTAATGAATATTTGCTATTTATTATTATTATTAGTATATCAGTATATTAATATAATATACTAATATTATATACTAGTATTATAATAATATATATACTATATATGTAGTATATACTATATATACTATATATAATATATACTAGTATTATATACTAGTATTATAATATTAGTATATTATGTTAATATATCATCATCATCATTATTATTATTGCAGAAGTATCACGGAAAAGATGTGTTATTTCCAGTCAAGAAATGTGGCTTCAAATGTTGGCTCCAAAGCCTCCTAATTACACAGTCTTGGCTGCCATTTTACCTCCTTGGCTTTCTCATCTGTAAGAAAGAACATGGCACCAGGGGATCAAATGACAAAGCATCTAAGAAAATTCTGCACAGGTTTTAAAGTGCTGCCTGTGGGTGAGAAGACGGAAGTCACTTCTCCCCGTGGCCACTCCCAGCCTCTCTGGCCCTGAACCCCTCTCAAGCCCACAGCTCTGTCCTGCCATGCCCACCTCAGACATCCCTCTGGTTCTGGATGGGGAGCCTTCTGTCCTCATACCAGGCTTAAGGCTCAAGCTTAGATGCTTAGTCAACAAAAAACCGAGTGCTTCAAGGTGCCTGCTCTTATTTGGGGTCTTTGTTACCTCTTGACAACAGTCATCTAGTGTTGAATTGTTTCCACAGTAACCAGGTATTTTGCTTGAGGTGTTTTCAGTGTTGCAATGTGGTGACAGGGAACCACCATCAAGGGAGATCATGAACTACATAATCCTTTTCTCTGTGTGTTTTTTTTTTAAACTGTGTAACATGTAACTTATTTTTTAATTAATGTAACATTGATTTACAGCACTGGTATATGATTTAGAGGATAGGATCCTCTGATTTAGAGGATAGGATCCTCTTTTAAACCCAAGCTTGCTCTCTGTCCCTCTAAGTATGTATGCCTGGTATTGCCAAATCACACCCAAAACTGTGAACTTGAAGCTTTTCCAGACACCCTAAGTAAGTATGATGTTAACAATGAGAAGCAGACAAACGAATTGAAGGCTTTCAAAACCTGAAGCTGCCTTTCAGAAATAGTTACAGTTAGAGATAAAAGCCATTAGAACTTTCCCCTAAAGAACACAAGTAGAAATCCATCTCAGTTTGGATGAAAGAAAAATAAGAAATGGGATTCTTTTTTGGACAGAGTATAGGTGTAAGGGGGCAAAGTGAACTCTGAACATGTGCAAATCTTAAGTCACTTTATTAGACCTCTTCACTTTTATCGCTATTACTGCTACCCCTAATAGTAATTAGAGAGTGAGCTTTGTTCCTGCTTCCCTGCTCTCCACTCCACAAACATCATTTCATCGATCCTCACAGCAGCCCAGTGAGAAGCTATTACCAGTTCTGTCTCACAGGGGAGGAAACACTACTCAGTGTGAGTAACAAGACTGGGAGTGACGCAGTTGAATTTGAACACAGGTTTATTTCCTTTGAAGCCTGAATTCATACACTGCCTTTCTTTTTCAGGATCGTGTTGACAACACAGTTATTTCCCCTTTATGAGAAATGCCAGGTAGCTGAAGGCCACTAGGCAACAACAGGAAGTCTGAGACATGGAGAGGGGTACTGACTGGCTCTCGCGTTGACTGGCGGCCAGTTGCCACGCCCGGCTTCAGGGCGAGCTGACGTCACGCTTCTGCCCTAACAACACGAGCTGGATGGCGTCATGGACTTAAAGAACAGTGTTTGTGTATTCCTCACTCACTGGGCACTAGTGGATGGATGTCAACCACTCTTTAGACTATCCTTAGACTAGATCCTTAGAATTTTAGGTTGATCATAATTTTTCCTTGGAATTTGAAAGGCACTGCTCGGTTGCCTTGTAGAGTTAAGTGTTGCTGCTGGAACTGTGATGCCATTCTAAGTCCTGACCTTTCGTGTGTGAACACAGAGTTTCACTTTCAAGGACTTCTCTTTGTCTCCAGTATCGTGAAATGACATGATCATGTGCCTCAGTGTAGAGCTATTTTTGCACTGGGCTCTTGGCGTCCCCCCTCCCCCATTCCAAGAAATCAGATGTCTGAAACTATTTTTAAAAAGCCTTATTGAGATATAATCTACACAACGTTAAGTTCCTCCATTTAAAGTGGACAATTCAAGGGTTTCTGGTATCTTTACAGAGTTGGGCGGCCATTGCCAAAACCAAATTCCAGCACGTCTCCATCACCTCCGACACAACCTGCGCCCACTTGGGATTGTCGCCGCCCTCCACTCCAGCCCTAGGCAAGCGCCGGTCTGCTTTAATAACCTTAAATGCTTGTTGGATAACAATTGTAACTGTTACAATAATTGTCTTTTGATTATTCCTTTAACCCTCTATTTCCCTTGTTCTCTCCTACTATGCAGGCTTTGGATCCCCTGGATTCTTTTGGACCTCATGGTTACATTCACTTCTTTTTTCAGAGTTGTCATATTTTTAAATCTCTCTGAAGATATAACATAGTTTTTTTGGATGTTTTCTTCTGCTCCTTATAGGATGTGCTTCCTTTGAATTCTCCTTTCCCTCTGTTTGTTCTCTGATGTTAAACTGAAGCTTCTTTAAATATTTGGTGACTTTTGTCTGTTGACTCAGTCTTGGGAGCCAGGCCATTGAGTTGTGCTGCGTGCAGCCTGGCTTTTCACATGCTCTTGGCCACGAGGAGACGTTCTCAGCCCTGCTGCAGGTTGTCACCCAGGGGCCTTTAAGGCCAACACAAATGCCAGGCCCACCGCGGGGCAGCTGGTTGACCTGGTTGGGAATCTGTCATTCATATTTTTTAAAGCTCCCCAGTCGATTCCTTTGCTGGGTAGACTGACCCCTTCTTTGGGGGTGGGAGGGATCCTCAACCACCAGTATATGGGGTATGCTGTTCCTTCGGGATAACTGCATCCCTTAGAAAAGAATCTTTCCATCTCCCACGTTGGAGGGCGACATCTGGCTGCTGCCATTCTGAGACCCTGGTGGGAGGAGGAGCTGAGGTCAGTGCAGGTATTCAGTGCACACATAACCTGTTTCTGCAGAGGAGTTGCACTTTCAGCTGGCCCTGTGTGCCGAGTCCGAATCACAGAGCACGTCTCTGGTTCAGCGGCTCATCAGGTAGTGTCTGGCAACAGCCTCAGCCTCAGCCTTCAGACTCAGCATTAACTAAAAATATGTTAGAGATGCAAGTTCCCAGGCCCCATCCCAGCCCTCCTGCATTGGAAACTCTGGGGGTGGGGCTCAGCAATCTGTGCACAAGCCCTCCAGGGGGGTTGATGTTTTTCTCCAATGTCCAGTTTTTATTTCTCTGGTTTCCTAAGTCTGCTTCAACTCCATCTGCTTTCGGGCTCCAGGATTTTATTGTTCTCTTCTCCTTTGCTGTTCTCCTTATCCTTGCAGCTCATGTCCTTTCTACTCCCTCTGCTGCCATTTTAAGTGAGGTTGCAGGAGGCTATTTAATCTACCAGGTTTTACTGAGTCTCATGATATGGATTAAGTGAATAAAACATGCTACAGGAAAAAAAATACAAAAATATCTATTTTCTATATACAACAAAGGAAGAAATGAGAATGAAAACGTGGTATGTGAGTACACATATTTGTATGTGCTTGTACATGTATTGTAATACATGCTATGAAAAGATATATTCCTGACTGTTAATGTCAGTTATCGCTGGGGAGTTGTGTTAGGGGGAAAGGAATGCTATTATTTTCTTCCCAGTTTTATTGAGAAATAATTGACAGACATCACTGTCTTAAGTTTTCGGCATAGAGCATGATGGTTGGATTTGCATATATTGTGAAATGATTATAACACTATTATTCTTAAAATTATTTACCCCTGAATTATTTGAATCATTACAAAGAAGGAATATTACTTGTGAACTTTTAAAAATATTGAAAACAGCTTTGCTTTGCATAAACTGACTCTTTACCTACTAAGTGATCTGTATAACCCACCCAGGGGTTAGGTGGGCCAGGGAAGAAACAGCCTGAACTCCCAGATGTCATTTTAGATTCAGGTTCTGCCTACACAAAGCCAGCAAGAGCCAAATATTCGAGTATCTGAAGTGTGGACTGTGGCCTGCTTTTATCCTGATGTCTGGTATAGTAAAAACGAAGGGTTCGCAGCCCTGAATGCTATTAGACTTGCCTGAGTGCTTAAGAATATGAGCAGCAGAAGCAACGAAACCCCTCGCTGCTGCATCCTGGACTAATGCCATCCCTCAGTGGTTCTAATGCACAGGCAGGGTTGAGACTCATACATGTAGATATAACTTTGATCCATTACAAAAATTCAGCCAGATCAGCTCTCTGATGTCACTCGGATCTGAAAAACAGCTTTTCACTAGGTTTAAAAAAATTCTTGAACTTTCTGGCATCACCTAGCAAAACATCATGGATATTTTTAGTCCATGTGCTCATAGATAACCTCATGTGGGCTTTGCTTAAACCACGGTGGGCAGTGTATTATAGCATTTTCACGCTGGGTGCTCTCATGAGGCTTAGAGATAAGGCAACTTTTCATTTCACAGACAGGAAATGTTGCCCTGAGGTTTTCTTTCACATTGACTTATTGGGGTGGGTGTGGAGGGAAGGGAGGAGGTAGAGACACAGAGGGCAGGGAAGCAGGGAGGAGAGGGATAGATTTTCATCCAATGAACACTCGTCTCCTTCTTCCTGATTGAACTCACAGTCCTGGCTCTTGACATGAGAAATCTAAGTCTGAATGTTGTAAAAGACTTGCATTACTTTTACAAGTTTATGTAACTATTTTTTTTTCTATATTATGTCAGGAAGTTTCTCTAAGGGTCAATTCTACTTAACCTTGAAAAAAACCCAGTCAAGGTCCAATTGAATTGTTGAGACTTGTTCATCTGTTCTGCTTAGTAGATTTGTACTTACTCAAGTTCTGGACTTGACCTCTTGCAAAAAGCAAGGAATGCTTTTTTTAAAAAAATTCTGTATCTTTACCCAAAGTGCTTCTCTTAAAGGTAGTGTTTTCTTCATTGAGGCTTTATTTGTTTCAGAGAAATATCCTCCTGGCTTAACTTGACATGTCCCAGGATGAATGGTGGGCTGCGTGAACAGGCATTAGATCACCAGCTTGAATGTTAGAGCCGTGGGAGGCTTGACTATTGTGTTTTCCTTATTGAGGTTGGAGTGGGTAATAAGATAAGGCGGTTCACGGCAGGAAATAGGTTATTCATGTTAAGAGCCAGGACTGTGAGTTCAAGAGGGAGAAAGGGAGAAAGTTCATGGGATGAAAATGTATTCTTGGGTTTTCTGCTATTAAAATCCCATTACACTGCCATGCTAGGTCATTCAGCTGTCATATAACATGATATGCTCTCTCAGGTGTGCACTTCTGGCTCCTCAGGTGAATCTTTCGACCTATAGGTACAGTGATATCATATGCATATGTTATTTACATTTACATATTTCCATATGTACAAAAGTATGATCTCATGATATTATGTGGACAATCATTCATTCATCTAACAGGTACTCATGATCACTGAATTTTTTTCTGTTTTTAATAAGTTTTATTGAGGTATAATTGACATGAACTGAACTTCAGGTAACTGAAATGTATAATTGGGCAAATTTTCATGTCTGTATCCATCCATGAAGCCATCATCACAATAAAGAAAATAATTAATGGGAATCCATCATTTATTAAAATTCCCAGTGGTTTCCTTTTGGCCATCTGTAATCCTTCTCCTATTTCCCCTGCTGATCTTCTTTAATTTTGCATTTGTAGAATTTTGTATAAATAGAATTATGAATATCACTCTTCTTTCTCTGGCTCTTTTCAGTCTGCATAATTATTTTGAAATTCACCCATATTGTAGCACATGTTGATAATTGATTCCATTCTATTGCTGAGTACTTGCCACAATTTAGCCATCTACTTACTGATGAACATTTGAATTGTTTCCACTCTCTGGCTACTACAAATAAAGCTGCATAGACATTCATGTAAGTCTTTTATGAGCATAGCTTTCATTTCTCTTCAGAAAATACTTTGGACTAGAACAGCCGGACTATATGTTAGGCATGTGTTTACTTTATAAATAAACTGTCAACTTCCCCACAGTGGTTGAACCATTTTCTACTCCGACAGCTGTGTAGGAGAGTACAGGTTATTCCACAACCTTGCCAACACTTGGTGTGGTCAGTCTTTTTATTTTTGACATTCTTTTTCTTTTAAGATTTTTATTTATTTATGCATACAAGCTGGGGTGTAGGCCAGAGGTGTGGGAGTGTGTGTGAGATGATTAACCAGAGACAGAGTGGGGAGCAGAACAGGCAGATAACCTGAAATACACTGCTGAGGGAGCAGCAGGAGACAGGAGAGGTCTGCTGTGCCATGTGGGAAGCTCCCTGGCCAGGTATCGAACTCATGCTGCAGTGAATCTGGATAGCTTCATAGTGATGCAACTTAACCCGTTGCACCACCAGGGAGGCCCTATTTTTGACATTCTAGTGGATATGTTGTGGTATCTCGTGGCTTAGATTTGCAATTCCTGA
The DNA here is from genome assembly GCA_004024925.1 of Scalopus aquaticus. Classification (NCBI taxonomy): domain Eukaryota; kingdom Metazoa; phylum Chordata; class Mammalia; order Eulipotyphla; family Talpidae; genus Scalopus; species Scalopus aquaticus. Next base: position 31,935 of record PVIJ01000121.1, read on the forward strand.
AGGACTAATAAAGTTGTAAACATTTGCATATGCTTATTAGCCATCTGTATATCTTCTTTGGTGAACAATCTCTTTAAAGCCTGCCATTTATTAATTGGTTTGTTTACCACCACCACCCCACCCCCACCTTCTGATTAAGTTTTAAGAGTTTTTTATATATTCTGGATATAAGTACCTGGTCAGGTTTGTAAATTGAAAATATTTTCTCTAAGTCCATGGCTTAAAAAGTTCTTTTAATAGTGTTCTTCATTAAGCAAACACTGTCAATTTTGGTGAAATTCAACACATTGCCCTTTTAAAAATGGATTGTACTGTTGGTGTCATATTTAAGAAATCTTCCTTAACTGGAAATCACAATGCTTTTCTTCTATGTTTCTTCTGGAAGTTTTATAGCTTTAGGCTTTATATTTATATCTATCACCCATTTTCAATCACTCTTTAATACAATATGAGGCATGGATCAAAGTTCTTTTTTTCCATGAAAATAAAAAAAAAAATAAAGACTTTCTCCATTGAACTTTGTACCTTTTTACAAAAATCAATTGACTATGTGTGTGGGATCTTTTTCTGGACACTAGTCTGTTCCATTGATCTATTTGCCTATCATTACTCCAAAACAGAGTAATTCCAATTACTGTGATTTTAAAATAAAACCTTACATTAGATACAGCAAGTCCTCCAACTTTGTTCTTTTTGAATCATAGAAGTATATAGTCAGTTTCCACAAGCCAACTTTGAGTCTGGCTTAGGATTGCATGGAATCGATGTCAGTTTGGGGACAACTGATAATAGTGAGTCTTCCAATTCACAAACATGATATTTTTCTCCATTTGTTTAGAGTTTTCTTTCATTTTTCTTGGCAATGCCTTATGGTTTTTAGTGTGCTAGTCTTGTACATTTTTTTAAAGATTTATTTATTTATACATACAAGCTGGGGCACAGGCCAGAGGCGTGGGGCGGCGAGAGGGTTCACCAGAGACAGAGTGGGGAGCAGAACAGGCAGATCAGAAATACACTGCTGAGGGGAGCAGCGGGCGAAGCAGGAGAGGTCTGCAGCACCATATGGGATTCTCCCCTGCTGGGCATCGAACTCGCATCGCGCGCTGCTGACAGCTCCACAGCGCAGCGCTCAACCGCTGCGCCACCAGGGAGGCCCGCTAGTCTTGTACATATTTTGCTATACATATATTTTTAAGCATTTCTTATTTTTGAGGCAATTTATAATTGCTGCTAGACTATAGAAATATCACAAATTTGGGTCTATTGATTTTAAATCCTGGAAACTTCTTACACTAATTTATTAGTCCTAATAACTTTTTTTCAGATTCCATAGGATTTTCTTCATAGCTAATCATGTAGTATATGTAGTGATCATTCCCAGTGCTCATTATTCCTTTGTATAGAGCCATATTTCCACATGGTATCATTTTTCTTGTTCCTTAAGAGTTCCTTAATATTTTTTGTACTATAGATCTGCTGGTGATTTTTTTTTTACTTTTGTATCTCTGAAGTTTATATTTTGCTTTCACTTTTGGAAGATATTTTGATTGAATTATATAATTCTAGATTGATGGAGTTTCTTTCAGTAGTTTAAAGATATTCTGGTAGCTATTAAGAATTTTCCCTTTATCACTGACTTTGAGAAATTTGATTATGATGTGACTTGGGGTAGTTTTATTCATGTTTTTTTTTTGTGTTCCTTGTTTCTTGGATCTATGGATTTAAAGTTTTCATCAAGTTTAGAATATTTTAGAATTATTTAGAATTATTTCTTCAGACATTGTTTTCTGTCTCCTTTCTCTCCTCCCTCCTTCAGGGACTCCAGTACCTTCTCTGGCTTACTTTAGACTACCCAAAAGATAAACAACTGTAGCTCACAGATGAGACATAGAGAAAGTAATAGAATTGATCTCTGTTATACCCTTGCAGAAGAATAGAAGGAAGAAATAACCAAGGTGAGATGAGTAGTGGCCTGGATGAATAGTCAGAAGTTTCTTGTTCAAACTCTAACAAAGTAACTATATGATTATACACTAGCCCCTTTTTCTTTCTGGATCTCAATGGTCTCAACTGAAATTCAGGAGTTGTTCTAAATGATACCCAAGCTTCCCTGGAACTTAAACCTTTTCTGGTACTGGGTACATTTTGGTGGGAAGAGAGGGATGAGAGGACTGTAATCTCATATTGCAATGTGCATCTGGCATCTATTTACCTTTACCCTTCTTAGTGTAACTAGTTTGAATAATTTGGGCTCAAGGGAACTAGGTTATTTGGAGCAGCCCTCCTACTGAAAGCAACTAAAAACCGAATTTTTAAAAATTCCTTTAAAATATCAAAGAACTTGACAAGATAGTAAGAAATTACTAGAAAAAGCAGGAACTTAGAGAAATAAACAGAATATTGAAGGTATACTTCCCCACCTACAGAAATTCATTTATCAGTGGCCTAGGTTCCTAAAGATAAGGATATGCCAGTGACTGGGAATTCATGACATAATTTATCTTCAGCCAATGGATGGGATAATGATATAATGGTCCATTTCCACAATGTGTTCAAGGAATGTTCTGTCCGGAATAAAAACCGTTATTGCATAAGAGGGCTCAAGCCGAGCTTTCAGATCCTTAACCTACTTGATATGACCTCCAAGTGCCTACTTCACAGCCCCAAATTCTTAAACCATCTTCCCTCATCCTTCCATAAGTACAAGGAAAGATGTGAAATTTTGCTGGGCAGGTCCTCCCCCTCATTCTATCACCTACTTTCCTAGTTACTTTTCACTTCTTCCAACAGCAAGGCATGTTGTAAAATTGAGTTTCAATATCATTTTCTTCCAATCTGTCAGTTCAAATGCTGATCATGAAACAGGTCAACGTGCTAGCTCTTAACAAAAGCGTTTCAGTTTTAGATTGAACAAAATAGCCTTCTAAAGGCTTGAATTTACAATGATGATTGATGGTTCAACAAAACTTCAATGGAGATATTTTTAACTTGGGCTAAAGGACAAATAAGCTCTTTATGTCTCCTAGTTATCAATATTGACCCATAGGGAAAGGAAAGTCATGGAAATCACTCTTGTTCAACCGAAGCCAACTGAAAGTTTCCCCAACACTTCTAGCTCTAGAATTATGACAAGGAGGATCTAAGCAATGCTGGAGGCCAGTTAATGCTCTCATTCTTTTGTTTTGTATTTCCAGGGTTCCATTTGCAAGTTTGCATACATGTATCTCTGAGGTTTGGGTGATGGCTGAGATGCCATAGGGAATGTTAATTGCAATGATGTACAAAGAACAACTGAGGTGAAAACCTTTTTGGGTCTATTCTCTGTTTTTGTCTCCTTCCCCAAAGATGCCTTTTTAAGGTCTTCATTCTCTAGGGTGAGGCCATTCCTCCATTCTCTAATTTCCCAAGAAGCAGTCAAATTGGGAAGACTTCTGTTTGTATTGTTTTCCGAGACTCACAAATATCTAACATATAATTAAAATTGTAATATGGTAGTCTTGCCTATAGTTTCCAGAAACAAATTAGATTATCAAGTTACCTTTTGGATTAAACAGTTAGGAGTTTTTACTCTAAATCAGTATACCACCTACTCATGGAAATTATACTTTGTAAAGCACCCAGTCCCTCCACACAACACATCTTTTACAACAAATATTTATTGTGCTCCTACAATATGTGAGGCACTATTCTAATGCTAAAGACACAGACATAAACAAAAACAAAGTCTTTATCGTCTATCACTATCATTTGAAATAATATTTCCTGGCCAGTGTACTCTATAAGCATAAGCAAGATTTGAAGCATCATAAATTGCAGTTATGTAATAATTTGAGAATTCATGTTGACTACAGTTACAAAGGAAACTATAATCTCCCCCACCTTATGACCCATCCCTGCCATTACCCTCAAAAAATACACAAATTCTTTTTACTTCCTGACTTAGGTAGTTTTTGATATAAGATTCCTGATGTCGCTTATTTGTTTAAAGATAAAGATTAAACATCAAGACATTAGCTACAGTTTCAAGTAGTACACTTAATGCATATTTATTTTATAACGGGGCGTGGAAATTAGAGACTTCTTTTTAATGCCAAAAATGGCAAAGAAAAATATGAAATACAATAAAAAGATGGAAGTCTAAGCTTTGACTTAAAATATCACACATTGACTCAGATTCTTTTTACTTTCATGCCACAAGAGGGTTTTGTTGGTTTGATTTGGTTTGGTTTGGTTTTTGGCATTAAATTGACCTTATCTGTCAAACCCAAAGACTCAAGGCTGCAACACAGCATTATGCCTTTGTTCTCATAATCCTTCTACTACCTTATGGAGTTTTCAAGAAGTTAGACTTAAAAACCAATCATAATACAGTATCTTTTACCACAAAAGAATTTCCCTTCATAATAATGGTTTTTAACTATTTCCTAATGAATCCCAACTGGGATTTGAGTTGGGGAGGGAAACAAAGATGGCTTAAATGGCTATTGTTGAAGAGGAAAGAAAATCTTAGTTGGAGATTTATTTATTTAAACTTTTTAAATTTAAGGGAAATGTCCTCTACCCCCTTCAACCCAGATGGGCTGTTCATTAGTGGGACTGAATCACAGAGCAAAAGAAGAAAGAGTCTGGATAGAATAAGCTGCCACCTCAGCAACAAAAGCAGCAATGTACATGAAGGGCTTAATTCACTTCATGTGGTCTAGGGCTGAGTGGATATGGCAACGGGACATCTGGAACATAGATGAACCTATTTTCCTGTTGGAGGCTGGTAATAGTGCAATTCCTCTCTGATTAACAATCTAAAATATGCAGTCTCTTTGCACCTTTCATTCAGCTAAAGAAAGGTTATCCTAGGTATGAGCATCAGGATTCTAGGGGGGAATAAATGAACTCAGCTGAGATGAAAGAGTCAATAGGAATTTTAGTTCAAAGCTCAAGGCTGTACAGAACCTAATATATTGAGAATAAATGCACTGGAGAACTTGTTTTGGCAGTAGCCTTCTAATTTCAGTTGCTCTTTGGGCTCAGAACCCTTCATAGTACTGGAATAGAGGTTCATTCCTTTATAATTTCACCTTAGCCCCTATCAAGTGGTGTTAGAGAACCAGCAAGAAAAAATGTTAGCCCTCCCCTCCCCCGCCATTTCTGTGTGACTTCCATCTGGGTATCCAGATGGGAGAATTTCAGAATGTCTAGGATGTGTAGACATTTCAGACACAAATTCCCACTTTCCTTTGCTCAATTAAAAACTGAGCATTGTTACTACTCACACTTTGTTCATTCTTGCAAATAACTATTCTGGTCACCAACCCCCTCCCTCCCCAAAGTGACCTGTTTTTCCTTATGAAGCTAGGTGATTGATATCTACTACAAGTGAAATAAATTTATCTTAAGGCATTCTTGGAAACAGAGCACAGGCTTGTAACAAAAGACTAAATGTCAGAGATTGCTAACTGAGTACCTTGTTTTCTTGAGTGGCTTCTACCTACCATTCTCTTGTCTGCACCTCCAGATACCCAACACTTTCGGTCTCCATTATTCCTTCAGTGGCTAATTCAATTCCCAACGTCCCCATGAAAATGTCTCCTACCATTTTAATAGAGACTTTATTTCAGAGAAGATCATGTATTGAGCAAACTCTTCTTTGTTTTTCTCCCACAGCACTATCACAGTTCTGCACAAAGATATCCAACACACTAGTTATTAAAAGTAAAAAGTATATTAGACCTAGATGTTGCCCTTAAGGAGTTCCTAGTTCAGTAGAGAAGATAATTATAAGATGGAACTAAAAGTAGTAAAAGAAATAACAGATGTGGAGAAAAAATATTGTCCTTTATAGTGTCACTCCAGAAAGCAAAACTAGGGTTAACTTTGTGGAGAAGTAACACATGTGTAGGTGGAGAAACTCCCCAGCTTATAACCCACCTCTGCCACTGCCCCCAGCAGGCACACATATTCTTTTTACTTCCTAGTTTGGGTGGTTTTCAAACCAGGACTGATAATACTGTTCATTTGTTTTAAAATAAAGATAAAACATCAAGACGTTAGCTGCAGTTTTAAGCAGCATACTTAATGCATATATATTTTGTTATGGGGCTTGGAAATTGGGAGGATGAGTTTTGTGGTTCTAGATGTAGGAAATAACCATCTCCAAATCTGAAGGCTGGCAAGTGTAGGTCATGGTGAAAACCATCAAATAGTCTATTTTAATTGGAGTGAAGGAATCAAGGGATATGGCAGAAATGAGGCTGATTAGGAAGTGGGGGGAACAGATGATGGAGGCTAAAGAGTATGCAAATTGCCTAGGGAAATACTGACAGCTTCTGAGCAGAGGAATTAGATACGTTTGAGTTGTGCTTTAGGAAAACTGATCTGGCAATAAAATGCAAGTTGAAATGGAGATGGTAGAGTTAGAGAACTCAGTTAGGAGGCAATTGTTTAGTGTAGAACAGAGGTAGTGAGGTTGTATCAGTAAATATAGAGTTGATATATTTTAAAAGCAGGATTGGGACTTAGAAACTGTCTGAAATTGGAATTGATTTGGGGGTTGGAAAGGAGACAAAATGAATCCAAAGTTTTCTATTTAGATGACTTGGAATGCATTAATACATCAAAAATAGACAATACAGAAGGAAGAAAAGAAGAATGGGGAAGAGAATAATGAATTTAGTTGAGTATATATTGTAGTTTATCCTTGAGTTGTCCAGAATGCAGTTTGTTTATTATATTCTGGAGCTTTACACAGATCAGGAATGGAGTAACTAATATAGAGATCACAGCTAAAAGCATAAAACTGTCAAGGTAAGAGAGTATAGTGCAGGAGACAGCTATGATAACTTAACTTTGGACATCTGTATCAAGGATACAGTTAGTGAAAGGAGAGTAAGAGAAGGAAGGAGGAAGGGAGGAAGGGAGGGAGAGGGAGCATGGGGGAGGGGAAAGGGGGAAGTGGGAAAGGGGGTAAGGAGGGAAAGAAGAAAGAAAGGAAGGGCACGATATCACAGAAACCAATAATGGAAAGCTTTAACAAAAAAAGGACTTAACCAACAATGCTGAAAGTTGCAGTGAGTTCCAGGAGATGGAAAATGGTCATTGAATTTGGTCTGGCTAATTACTGGTTTTTAAGAAAGATGTTCTTGAATAATCCAAGCATTTTGACTGTTAATAAGTAAGTTAGGGAATGAGTAGTATAGAGAAAATGGCCCATAGATTGGGAATCAGAAGCTAGGTTCCAGTTTGATCCTGCTGTTAACAGACATAGGAACTTTTAGCTTTTCTTAAACTATTTCTATAAAATCTCTTCTAACCCTCAATGTCAAAGATTCACACAAGCTACCTATGTGGTTAAACTATATGGAGAAAGTGAGCTACAAATCTATATCAGACAGGCCAATTCTGCCAAGAGTAACTTGAGTGAAGCAATTTCAATTGTTTTTTAATCTAGAAAATTTGAGACTACATTGTTAAGAGTGTTTCCTCAAAGAAAACCAAATTCCTGAGGTCTGGTCCTTCAGTCTTTTCCCATCCTCAACTTTACTTTAAAAAACTGAGCTAAGACACTGTCCCAGGGTTTTGTTTTTGTTTTTGTTATTTTTTTTATTTTTAGCAATTTGGTCTATTGCTTGAAATCTGAAGATGCTTCCAAAAGTCTTGTTTGTTTGTTTGTTTGTTGAAATCAGTTGGGTAATGTAACCAATCACTCCCCCCAAAGCATTGCTTTCCAGTCACATGTGATAATGTACTTGCACAGGAACACTTCCTGAAACTCAATGTCTCCTATCATATGCTCCCAAAATTAAACCAGAAATATGTTATTCAAGAAGAACCCAGATGCACTGAAGAAGGAACATTTGCTTTATTTGGGGGCCTTATATCTCTCAGGAACCCACAGCAATATAAAATCAGAATCACTAACTACAAATTTTTTAGTTGGGTCTGGGCATTCAGTCTGGTGACATAGCCTAAGTTAGTGTGCAAGTGAAATAGTTTACTTTGACTGAATCCTCAGATTAAGGTTCAAAATCACAATTATATTTTTTAAAACCCCACAAAGTCAGTGAGAGGGAGGGAAGATTGGGGCTCAGAACAGGGGGGAGGGGAGCACCGTGAACTGTGGTGACGGTTCACGGGTGAACTGGTGGTGGGAAACCTACGGGGAATATACAGTAATGTAAAAGACATAAATAAAAATAACATTTAAAAATAAATAAATAAATACATAAAACCCCACAAAGTAGAATAACTTTCTCTTGCTGAGACTGGTAATTTTCATCCATTGTCTTTCCTCTAAAGAGGTTGGCCTGTTTTTTTCTCAAGAATTCTTGCCTTATTTAATTCTATGTGGATATTGGAGGAAATGAAGGAAAGAATAAACTTTGTTTAAAAAATAACTTATAATTTAGCTCTGGATTCAGTGGAGAAAGGGAGAAGGAAAATTAGTATCTATTGTGCACCTACTATGCACAAAACATGTTCTCACACATCATCTCATTCAAGTCTCACAACAAAATTATGATTTTGGAGGTGAAAAAAAAAGGAAGCTCAGAGAAGTGAAGCTATCCTTTTAAGGTCAGATGGCAAATTATACAACTAGGATTGAAACAAGAGCTGTCTGACTCCAAAGCTCAAGCACTTGCTGCTCTACCAACCACAGTCCAGTCTAGTGAAAACTCCACTCTTGAAAGGGCCTTAGCATTTTAGGCATAAAGACTATTAGTTAGGATTCTGGAGCCTCCAAATTCAATTGTAGCTGCTCTGAATTTTACTTTTAAAAAAAGTTACCACAACACACAGTTTTCCTCCCAGTTGAAATTCAGCACTGAGGACAGTTCCTGAGTCAAGTGTGCAGGAAGTTGTCCTTGGATTCTGTTACTGAGCTCACACCCCCATTCTTGACTTCCCAAGTGGCAATGAGAAAGAGAGGAGGAAATGCAAGAAAGTATAAGATAGGATCCTCTGACACCATGGTGGAAATTAGCACATTTCCCAGAAGACCAAGATAAAAATGCATGTGAGAAGAACAAGGGAACCAGACAGATGGGGCAATAAAATGGAGGCGGAATGAGCTCATCAGGATTCCCAGCACGGTTTAGGTCCATACTGGGCTCTCAGCTGACCTGGAAGCCAGCAGACATAGTGAATGAGTGGGTGGTTACTATGCTGCAGCATCAGTTACACTAAGGGATTAGTTGGAGCTGATTCACTGCTGCGGATCTGCACGACTTTTCAAGTGAAGGAAAATCTGTGGGCCTCATTGCTGTCGCTCACATAACCATCCTCGTGGGTAGCATGAGTCAGAGAGGCAGGCTGTTTCAGGTAGAGAAGGTGGTTGTGCTGAGAGTAAATCAAGGGCGAACTTTGGTGTTGTTGAGAGCAGCTTTCAAAATAGTTACAGCATCTCCTGCGTGAAGGTTTACACAAACACCCCACTTCCCATAATCATCCTTGGCAGTACATGTGGCTGTACAGAAAGCCATACAGACAGAACAAGGCTCTGGGACATTCATCACAATGATGTTTTTTCAAACTACCGACTCCTGAGCATAGCCAGAAGGGCCTTTCAGAGCCTAGTCCAGTCCCTTTAGTGAGGAACTGATGTCCAAAGAGGAGAAACAACTTGCTCAAAATCACTTAGCTAGTGACACAGTTGGTATTAGGACTTGGTCCCCTTGATCCTTGCTTTCCTCTGCACCATGAAGACAAAATAAAACCCTACATAGCACATACCCCACTAACTAAGTCCTCTTCCCCGCAAAATAACATATTAGATGCCTGGGTCTTTCCATCTGGGCTCTGGTAATTCTACTGATGATGCCATATAGTGAAATCTCCCTTTAGAATGTTAAGAGTAATTACTTTTTTATATCTTTTTGGACACTGCTTCCTTTGTTCTGGAAGAAATTAGAATTCTAATTTTATTTAATCATTAAATAAGCATCTATTTCAAGTAGTTGCAAACATGAATTTATCAATCTGTGTCATAAAAGGATACATGGAACCATGTAGGTTATATTACTCTACTGTCATATCTAATTAAGATCCATGTAGGCTTATGAGTATAAAAAAATCAAAACTAGGAGTGAAAATTGAAAGTCAAATCTTTATCTGGGTAATTCTGAACATGTCTGGATTTGGTGCCTTATGGAATCACCTAAAATGAAACATTTTAGTGCTTTGTAACCTTGTTACCTTCATTATTGCAAACATGTATGTGTGGGCTCATTTGAACTTTGACTGTTTTCAAGGAGCTGAAGTAAGAAGGCTGTAGAAGGAATGAGTCTTCAAGGTTATATTTACAACATGAAAGTAATACATGGTACTGAAGCAGACCAACAGAGCTCTTAACCCATTGCCAAGCCCCATCCCCATATTAATACCTTTTCTATTAATGAATTTTCTTACCTGAACCATCATTATTTCCATTGTTCTGTGCTTTGGGTGTTGAGTAGACCAGATTTCCTGTCTCTAATTTTTATCCATGGAGAGACTTTCATGAATAGAACTTTTCTTGTAATTCAGCAACATTGTCCTTGAAAATCCCCAAACTATTTACATAACAGAAGCTATTGTTTGAAGTGCAATGCAGGTCAAAATTTGGTTTCTGGAGATTAATCACTGCAGTCTATTTTATATTATCATAATGATTTCATTTATTTTGATACAATTTGTTTCCAGAATCAACCTCAGCTTCTGTGCACAAGTGACAAATCCATTTGTTTCTGGTAAAATGGATAACGTGATTAATGACCTTGCAACAGGATTTCTTAAAAACATAGAGAGAAAAAAATAAAGATTTCCATTTATAATGTGCAGCAAACCAGCTCAGCCTGTGGCTGTGCGTCAAAATCTCTCTGAATTTGTTCGTAAACTGAGCTTTTGAAACACATTTGCTCCTCCCTTTCAGGTTTCTGTCCAGATCTGTTCTCTCCCCAAATCTGAGGATAACGGTTTCAAGGTGTGAAGTGGACATGTGGGCACCCCATTTACAAGGGTGGGGGACTGTTTTACTAGGCAACACCACCGGGGTGACTGCCGTCTGATAGGTTTTGAAGAACAAAGTCACCACCTGGTGGGCTGACGCGCACAGAAATGCTCCTGGCCTTCGGACTGGGCCCCATCCATGCCCCTCACTGGATGTAATGTGTGGGGCGTCCCCTCCTTGCAGTCAGCGTCTGTTCTTCCTCCAGGACCCGAGAATTCTTTCCAAAGCAGGAACCGTCCTGGGAGTTGTGCACGTCCCGGAAGTGGCCCTCACAAGGCTCCTTCCCGCCTTCATTCAGGCAGCTCTGGCCAGGTGACTAAGGATGGCAGCCCTAGGTTCGAGTACAGCCTGGAGTTCCTTTTCACCAGCCTCACTAGTCAAGTGGGGCCACCCACGCCCCTCCGCCCAGGCTTCCCCGGAAGCCCAGTAGCTGCCCGGGGGTGCCAGGGCATCAGGGGACTCCCGCTTCTCCTCAGTCATTGACTCTCGTGTCCTCGGGTGGATCCAAGGGGCTCCTGGACACGCCGGAAGAGGCGCCAGAAGGCACCCATGGCGTATTTTACTTCACCCTGCTTTCCTGGAAGGTCCGGGCCGAGGCCGCTGCGGGAGCTACTGCCCCAGTCTTCAGCCCACGCGCCCTCAGCCCGCCTGCTGTGAGGGCTCCGAGCGCCCCCATTCCGCCCCCTGCGCTGACGCGCAATCGGCTGGGCCAATGAGAGCTCCCGGCGCCGCTCCCCACGCGCCGCCCCCCTCCCTCCCGCTTAAGAAAGGGCGCGCGGGCCGGCTGGGGCAGGTAGTCGCTCGGAGCGGAGTTGGGACGGCGGCGGCTGGCTCCGTGGGCTCCCGCGCTCACGCTGCCCTCGAGCAGCGCATTCTAACGCAGCGGCGGTGAAGGCGCCCGCGCCGTGCGCCCCGCGCCCCGCGCCCCGACGGCGCCCGCCTAGCCCATGCTGAAGTGAGCGCGGCGGAAGCGGGATGCTAGCGCTGCTGGCCGCCGGCGTGGTGCTTGCTGTGGCCGCCGGGGCCCAGGATGGCCCGGCACCCGGCAACCGCTTCGTGTGCACCGCGCTGCCTCCGGAGGCGGCGCGTGCCGGCTGCCTACTGCCCGCGATGCCCATGCAGGGCGGCGCGCTGAGCCCCGAGGACGAGCTGCGGGCCGCGGTGCTGCAGCTGCGTGAGACCGTCGTGCAGCAGAAGGAGACCCTGGGCGCGCAGCGCGAGGCCATCCGCGAGCTCACCGGCAAGCTGGCGCGCTGCGAAGGGCTGGCAGGCGTCAAGGCGCCGGGCAAGGCAGGCACAGGCAAGGATACCATGGGCGACCTGCCGCGGGACCCTGGCCACGTCGTGGAGCAGCTCAGTCGCTCGCTGCAGACCCTCAAGGACCGCCTGGAGAGCCTCGAGGTAGCGGGGTGCTGGGGTGCTGGAGGGACGCCTCAGAGGCGCGGGGCAGAGACCGGGGACTTGGTCCTGCCCGCGAAGCTTTCAGGAGCACGGCTTCCCGGGCGCTCTCTCGCGAGCTGAATTTGGCGATCGGGGTCTTCTCAGTCCAGCTCCAGGAACTTATTTGACTCCCTCGACCCCCTCCCCGCCAACACCCTAGGTGGGAGGAAAGGGTTAATGCTCTTGCGCTCCGGGACTGCCTGCTGTGAGGCCATTCACTTCCCGAGGTGGGGCTAAGAGCCGGGCCACCTTTTTTCTCTTGCGGCAAATCGCCCAATCTCCCCTGTCGGAACGCGCTCGCTCAACGGAGGCTGTACATGGTGACGTGAGACTGTCCGGTTAGGTCAGCCGCCTTGTGCCTCCCCTGTTTCCTTTTATAAAGCAGGTCCCCTGAGCCAAAGCCACAGGGCACCTCTGGGTCTTGGCTAGAGTCGCGCGGGTGGGTCACCAGCCACTCCAGAAAGCGCGTGGGAGAAAAATCTTGTTAACTTCAAAGACACCTCTGTCGGTGACTTGCGAGTCTTAAAAAGCAGCTCTGTTTGTTTTGAGGGGAGGGTAATTCCTTTCTCTCTCGGAAAGTGCTTGCTTTTTGGGAGAGAGAGAGAGAGAGAGAGAGAGAGAGAGAGAGAGAGAGAGAGAGAATTTGCACTTTTACTTTCCACCCTATTTTAGAAGAATGGATATTTCTATTACAAGACGTTTACCAAAATACTTATTAGCAAAAGTAGGTTTCAATTACAGGTGGCAATTATTGCAAAATTACTTGAGTTTCTCGTGGTGTGATCACTAAATACAGTATTTTCAGCATCTGTATAACCCTTGATTCATGATGACTAATAACAGCAAATGCTTTTTTGCACACTAGGCATCAGGCATAGTGTTTTAATTTTAACTCTTGCAACAGTCCTGTGAGGCAGCTCTATCATCGGCATTTTACGATCAGGAACACTTAGAGAGAGGGATAAATGGCTTGCTGAGGACACATGGCTGGCGACACCTGCCAGCATCCAGAACCAACATATGGAGCAGCAACAGAATCAGGAAGGGAGGATTTAGAAACCGCATTAAAAACAAAGATTCATGGACTTCTGAATAGTCGTGTTTTAGATCTCTTGTTTTCCAGTGACATCTCTGTATGCCTAGTTATTCAACTATGTTTTTACATGTCGGTGAAAGCTCATCAGTTTTGAGTACTATTTGATTCACTTTTTTTTTTTTAAATCCTTGCTGTGTTTTTGGTCCTTACCCTAGAATGATAGATGCTGGTGATAACTTTGACTGTTTGGTAAGAGGAGAAAAACAGCTTTCTGAGAGGGGGAAATGAGAATCGTAAGTTTACAATATTGCAGCAAAGTAATTCTTGCCTGACTCTGAAATCCTTTCCATACCAGTGGGATGGAAAAAAAAAGCACCAGTGACAGGCTCCCTGCATGCCACTGATGGGCGTTAGTACTCCCGCTTTGGGAGCATCTCTGTGGGCAGTGGGGACGTCAGAGCTGCAGCTTACGATGGCTTTGTGACTGCCCTTAACACTTCATGCTCTCCCCTTGCCAAAAGCATCAGCTCCGCATGAACGTGTCCAACTCGGTGCTGCCTGGTGACTTCCGAGAGGTGCTCCAGAGGCGGCTGGGGGAGCTGGAGAGGCAGCTGCTGCACAAGGTGGCGGAGCTGGAGGATGAGAAGAGCCTGCTCCACAACGAGACATCCGCTCACCGGTTGAAGACCGAGAGTGCCCTGAACGCGCTGCTGCAGAGGGTGACGGAGCTGGAGCGGGGTCAGTAGTGGCTTGTTTATTGCTCCCCTGGCTGTCTCCCCTCAGCCCCACCCCAGCGGTTCATAACTGCAGTGCCAGGGAAGCTGGGCTCAGGGCAAGAGGGAGCAGCAGAAAGGGGTCCTGGCACAGCCCTCTTGCCCAATGACAGACAGGCCACTTGAGCCCTTGAGGGAGTAGCTCCCCCCAAACTCCTGTGCTGACTCAGTACAAGGCCGTTCTCCCTGGGTGGGCTCCGAGGCTGCTCTTGCTTCATCCTTGAACCTTCTTGTCCTGGGTGCAGAAGATCAGCAGATTCCTTAAGTTCAAGCAGCAGCCCCTTCTCCCTTCTCTGACTTTCAAATGAAGTTGTCTCTGACTCAGGTTGTTTTGCCAACCTGAGTCATCACTTGCTCTTGGTGCACAGAGGGTTCGTGTTGCTCCCCTATGAGTGTCCCCCACAGTTGGGCTGACTTAACAGACTTGTTGGCACCTCACCCAAGAACCTCAGTGAAGGGGCTGATCACTGCTGGGAGCAGCCTGGTTTCCACCACTCGCAGCCAGGCCCAGGCTGTCAGTGGAGAGTGTGGCACAGCATGGAGCAGGGGCTGCTGATGGTCATCTTGGGAGTTAGCCCCACTAGGGTTGTCCTTGGAAAAGTCAGTGCCCCAGGGCCAGCATGGACAAACAACCTCATCCCATCCCTCCTCCATGTGGGCATTTCAGCCTCTTCTTACTGGTTCCTTTTATAGAAGATTCTCTGTGTGTGTTCTGTTCATATTCTGGTGCACATTCTCCCCCAGGAGATTGGAAGGGGAGGACTTATGGGCCCGAGATAATTCAGGCTGCCTTATCAACCCCCAAACTGCTGGGGAGGCAGGGTGTGCAGTTTTAGGTTTGCTGGCAGTGAGTTGTAGACTCATAATCTTTTCGTTGCCAACAAAGGCAGTTTCTCCTTACTCGCTTTCCTGACCTGATAGAAGAATATCCATAGTGGAACAGTCAGCTGCTCTCTCAGTGAAGTTGGTTGGGGACGGTAGGTGCAGGAAATCTGGGGGTGGGAGGGTTAGTGCTCCAGCCACATCCTGAAATCCTAGACCTCCTTTATCCCTTTCCTGTTCTCTTCCTCTAGAACAGTCTATGCTTTCATCCTTACCCTTCTCAGAAAGAGGTGCATGTGGCTAACTTGTTAGATTTGGATTCTTGACTTAAAAATTCCTCTCTCACCACTGTTGCTGGGTGACCCCAGGAAACTCACTAGGTGTCAGGAGGCAGCAGCAGAGCAGCTGCAGCTGTGGCCTTTCTCACAGGACAGGTGGAGAGGAGGCAGCCTTGGGCCCTCTGGAGGGTGGTTGTCTTCCCTGGTCACTCCCTCCACTGTCAGTGGAACCTGGGACATGCCAGGCTTGGGAACAGGCACTCTACAGTTAGTATCTTAAAGGGGGTGCTATTGAGCGGAGGACAGCAGACAGCTGCAACCCCCACCAACACGGCCACATGGAGCCTGCCCGCTAGTGGGTTAGTGGAAGTCTGTTGAGTTGGGAGTTAGCACCAGGCAGTGTGCTGAGTGCTGGACCCCTGTGAGACAGGACTTCTGTGATACCCACTTCGCAGCTAAAGAAAATGCTCAGAAGTTCTCGACCAGATGTGGGTCATCTGGGGAGAGGGGACTGATGGGGCTGGGGCCCCAGCTGGTGAGGAGCAAGTCACCCAAACCCACCCTTGCGTTTTGTTCTATGACTCCACCCTGGTCGTGAGTTTCCTCTACGCTGGTCATATAGCTTTCTCTGAAGTGCTTCATTTTGGCCTTGAACACCCAAAAGTTGCCACTCCCACCCCAGCCTGTGTGTTCACATCCAGAAAAGACCAGCCAGGACTGCCCCCACCAGCCCGATTCTGTGCCCACTCTGGATGCTTGAGTTCCAGCGGAGGACTCAGAGCTGGTCGGGCACAGATCTCAGGTGTCCAGGTGAGAACTCTGCTCCACAGATGTCCGGGGCCCCGGTGACTGGAGCCCCAGGACCTAGCACTGAGGAGCAGCTCAGCTTCTACTGTCTGCTGCCTTTGACCCCTCACGAGAACTCCAGAATCCCTCTGTGTGCACCAGCCCATCTGGGGTGAGTCTTTGAGGGGAGGGATCATTTGCTGACTGATTTGTCTTCTGGACAAACCTGAGTCTGTGTGTGACGAGCGTAAAGTGATATGTCAACTCCCAGCCCCCAGATCTACCAGGCGTAGAAAACACCATGTTCCTTCGTGTCCAGCTGAGCCTGGAGGAAATGGACCCCCAGAGCCTGGGGAGCTCTGGGGGACTCTGGCCTCAGTCCATCATCCCCTGCCCATTAAGTGCCTGCTCCGACCAGATGCTGGGTGTGGGTTCCACATTCTGGATCCGTGGTAGCCCCTGCAACATCCGGGGAGGGAGGTGTTAGCTGGTGGATGAGGGGTGGAGTCAGGTGAGAGCTGGGGCTGAAGTTGGTGGTGACCTCGGACAACCAGTCGTGGACACTGCAGCCTGGAGGGGCGTGCAGGTGGGCTGCGTCCCTCCGGGGAGGCAGCTCCTGGTGCGGGTGGTGAGCATCGAGGCCTGTGTGAGGACGGACGTGCCACCAGGACCCCAGGGTGCTCGCTTTCTGCTGCGAGGCCAGCCCAGGGCGAGGGCCTCCGCACAATGGCTATTTGACCAGCCCCGCCAGCTCGAAGTTGAAGTGCTGAGTCCAACCCTTTCTCTTTGGTCTCAGCTGCCCCCTCCTTAGCCTTGTCTGCCACCTGCAGTCTCTGATTTATCGGTCAGGACTTTTAATTCCTTAATTGGTTTTAACTAAGTTTCCTCTGAATCTCCAAGCTGTTTTATGCAAATAGAGGGTGCTGGCTTGCTGGATAGGCCCCTTCCTCTGCCCCTCGCTCTCCCAGCTCTAATTAAACCTATCTGTTGTCACCAGGCTAACAATATTACCGACACTGAGCCTTATTAAATCAGCAAGCCTGCCCACCTGCGAGGATGGAGGCGCGTTCTGATTAGATAATGATGCCTTCCTGAGGAACAGGGCCATTTGCCACTTACAGATTAAATACTAGTGGCAGCATAGAATGGAAAGAGGAGCTCTGGTGGCCTCATTGCCTTTCCCTAGCTGTGTGACCCGGGTGGGCCACCTCCCTTGGTGTCTCAGCTGTGCAAGCTGTGAGATCGGGGGCTTGGGGTTTTCTAGCTATCTTTCTCTGTTTTGCTTCAGCCCAGTATGAGGCTGGTCCCAGTCAACACCTGGCCCCACCCTGGCCTAGGTTTCCCCAGGTGAGCCGGAAAGTTCTCAGCAGCTCCTCAGGCTGTGTTGGGGGAGGGGGTGCCTGGCCTTGGGAGGCCAGGATGGGCCAGGCAGGACTGCGCAGTCCGCAAATAGGAGTAAACACTCCATGAGGCCCAGCTTCTAGGATTTCTATGCTGCCCCTTGCAGAGAGGTTAGAAGGGTGGCCTGGGCCCCCTGCTTCCCCTGCAGATGGTCTTCCTAGGGAGGTGTGCGCCGTGGCGCCCAAAGCTTCGCCCTTGTATTATTACTGTAACTGGAAGCGGGTCTGGGGACCGTGGGGAAGAAAGGTTTACCCACCTGATTCTGTTCTACGGAAAGGTCAAGGCAGGTATGGATTTCATCCTCTGGTGACACAGCAGTTCAGTGCCGGGGCGGGGGTGCGGGGGGGGCCTGTCTCTGACAGCAGTGAGGCCTCTGGCCCCTGTGGGTGCTCACTGAATACTTGTTGAATGGATGAAGGGCACGTCGGCTCCCCCGCAGGCTGTGCCTGGTCTCCGATGAGAGGGAAGCTTTTGCTGAGACAGCTCGGGAAGTACGTGGTACTCTGCACACTGTGGAATCGTGACACCCATCGCGGCTCCCCTTCTTTGTTTACTTTTGTTGTGAATTTTGAGCTTAAATCAAAACTGTATTGAAAATCACTCAAAACTACCAGTTGTTTTCAAAGAGTTTAGACATGCCATCTACCAGAGGGACAGCATGTGAGGGGCCCCATGGCCCAGGCAGGGCCCCCCAAAGACACTCTTGTCATGTGTGTTAACCTAGGTGAGTGGAGACACCGCTGCATTTTTCTGTCTCCCACTGATTCCGAACTGCAGGACGTGATCCCTGAACCCCTCTCCTCTTGGGGAGGAAAGAGGCGCCGGCCCCCTTCGCCTTGCCAGTGGTGCCTCACGCGAGCAGTGACCTGGCTTGGCAGGTCTCTCAAGCGCTTGGTCGCTGTAAGACTTCTCTCTCCAAGGCCAAGTCCCCAGCCCCATCTTGCTCTTACTGAAGGAGCCCAAGGGATCGAGATTTCAAGGAAGTGATTGAGGGATCAGATTGGCCAAGCCTGATTTCGTTGAACCGCATACTTAAATTCAGTTCGCTTCCGCCCCTTCCTCAGCTTTCCAGTCACCAGAGAGTAGCAACCAGGAGGGGCCACAGCTTTCTTCTCGAGATTTCAAGAGGCCTCTTTCCTGTCCTGGAAGGTGTGCCGGGTGTCTCCGCCTGTGTTCCGGGGCCTCCCAGGGGCCGTCGTACTGGTCTCTGCATGGTCTTCTCTCCCCCAGTTTGCATTTGGGTTCCAGCTCAGATTCTCTTCCTGAGCAGACTTTTGCTTTGTCTCCCCCCTCTCCCCCCATCCACTCCCCTTAGCAGGACTGCTGCCTGGCCTCTCTTGCACCTGCTGCTATTTTCCGGGTCTTCCTCCCCCAAAGCGTCAGCTCCCTGAAGGGTGGATGCTCTCGTTTCCACCTGGAACTTCAGCACTCAGAACAGCGTCTGGCTGGTGGCGGGCACTGTGGCAGGAGTCCTGGTGAGCTGTCTCCTTGGGCCCTGCTGGAGGGCGGGCTACTAACTGCCGCCTCTCTCCTGTCCCAACCCCCAGGCAACAGTGCGTTCAAGTCTCCTGATGCGTTCAAAGTGTCCCTCCCTCTCCGCACAAACTACCTGTATGGCAAGATCAAGAAGACACTGCCCGAGCTGTACGCCTTCACCATCTGCCTGTGGCTGCGGTCCAGCGCCTCGCCCGGCATTGGCACCCCGTTCTCCTATGCAGTGCCTGGGCAGGCCAATGAGATCGTGCTAATAGAGTGGGGCAACAACCCCATCGAGCTGCTCATTAACGACAAGGTGAGGCTGCCTGACCGCTGCCCCTTCCTGAGGCCGTGCAGAAAGACGTGCGAGTTGCAGGCCGCCGACCGCGGGGCTGTCCTCACAGTGCGGCTGCTTGGCCTGACTCAGCCAGCTCTGG
This sequence comes from Scalopus aquaticus, assembly GCA_004024925.1. Classification (NCBI taxonomy): domain Eukaryota; kingdom Metazoa; phylum Chordata; class Mammalia; order Eulipotyphla; family Talpidae; genus Scalopus; species Scalopus aquaticus. The sequence goes on from PVIJ01000121.1 coordinate 51,365, forward strand.
GCAGCTGACTGATAGGGGGCAGGGGCAGCAGCTGCAGCCAGTGGACATCCAAGCGATGAGTCTGGCTAAGAAGCAGTTGAGGGTCCAGGCCCAGAGATGGCAGGAGGGAAAGAATGAACTGGGGTCCCTGCCTGCCAGCCTGAGTTATTGCTGGTCCCCAGGCCAGTCATTGAGGGCTGCTCCCCAGGGCGTGTGTGCACGTGCTCGTATCTCCCAGTGCGTGATACTTCTCATCGGTGAGTCTTTTTTTGGGGGGGAGTGGTAGGAGGGAAATTATGGCGACTTAATTTACACATATTTGTGTATGACTTGGCCAGTATTGATAAGGACATACAGATGTGTACCCATCACAATTAAAATTTGGAACAGTTTCATCAGTCCCCCAAATTTCCTCAAATCCCTTTGTGGTCAGCTTCTGCCTCCACCCAGCCCAGGGCAACCACCGATGAGTTCTCTATCCTTAGAGTCTTGCCTCTTCCAGAGTAAATGTCCCTCCTGATAGTCAACTATCTTGCCCATTCAGGAGAGTGGTCTCCTCTAGAGCGCGTTTCTGGGAGTCCAGAGGACCCCCCACAGCCCCACCTCAAAACTTTCATTCTGAAATCAGTCTCAGCCAAAAGTGCACACTGGAAACTCTCCTCACTGGAGACGGGGGTTTGAGTGGCTGCACCAGCTCCTTGGCTGCCGGGACCCCAGGAGCATTCACTGGCCCCTGGCACCTCACTGCCCTGGGGGTGCAGTGGAATCTGCCTGCTGGACTCCTTCCAGTGATGACCCTGTCCCTGGGCTGGGGATTAAACAGCAGGGCTGGCCCAGGGCCTTGTTTTCCTCTCTGTTTAGACATCTTGTAAACAGCCAATTCCTGGGAGGCCAGAGTCAGTTGCTAGGAGACCAGCAGTAACAACTGGAGCTGGAGCTGGTCCCCGGAGCTGCTCTGCGGAGAGCTCACAGGGCTCCAGCAGGCAGTGCCGTCGGCAGTGGCCCTCAGCTCTGAGTGGAGCCTACCTGTGTGTGCCCACACACACACGCACGCGCATGCACACACTCACGCATACATCGGGGTCTCTCTCTCTCTCTCTCTCTCTCTCTCTCACACACACACACACACACACACACACACACACACACACACACACACACAGATCCCTGAGTGTCTCTGTGGCAGCTGGGACCTTGCCTGCAGTGTAGATGACCTGGGCGTGGGGCTTGTCCACACATCTGTCCTGTTCAGGCTGCCTGGTACCTGGGACCCTCAGTCAAGTGAGGGACTGAGAGTGTCCAGTTGAAAGCGGGGCTGCCTGAGGGTGCTGGCTGAGTGTCTGCCACTCACGGTGACTCCTGTTGGGGACCTTTCTGAAGTGGGAGGTCCAGGCACCTTGCCCACATAGCAGAGAAGGGGAGACCAGGAGGGACCCTGGGTGCTGGGAGCAGTAATGGGCCTAGGCTTCTGGGAGCCCGGGGGGGGGGCCTCACCCGTATGATACTGCCTGTGCCCACAGGTTGCACAGCTGCCCCTGTTTGTCAGTGACGGCAAGTGGCACCACATCTGTGTGACCTGGACGACGCGGGATGGCATGTGGGAGGCTTTCCAGGATGGGGAGAAGCTCGGCACCGGGGAGAACCTGGCGCCCTGGCACCCTATCAAGCCAGGGGGTGTTCTGATCCTAGGGCAGGAGCAGGTGGGTGCAGTCAGGGTGCAGTTTGGGCTTTACCCTTCCAGGGACCATGGGAGGAACTGCTGCCAGCTGAGCGGCACAGGCCGGGCCCCACACCCCAAGCGTCTGTCTCCTGGACCCATCACTGGCATGGTGGCCAGCTTGGATGGGCGAGGCCCTGCCAGCACAGCCCGTGCTCTCTTGAAGCCTGAGGGGCCGAGGGTGGCCAGTGAGATTGGTGTGGTGGGTTCAGATAGATTCAGAAAGGAGCCTCTGGGGAGCGGGGCTGGCCCAGGATCGTCACGCCTGGCTTTGGCCTCTGCCTGTCAGTGTTGACTCTGGGAGTGGGGCAGGTTCTGCATCTCCGGTGGCTGCTGGCTAGTGTCTGTGGGGCGCTCAGCCCTGCGGGGGAGATGGGAAAGGGAGGGGTAAATGAGGCGGCCCTCAAGAAAGTTGCCATCTGGGAGAGAGGGAAACTAAGCTGGCCGTCTGCTTTTGGGTGGGGAAGAGTTGACGTTTGAGTCTGGGAACATTGCATTTAAGCTCCTCCTCAGCCCCTCCCTCTACGTGTCCTGGTTATTCCTCCCCTGGGAGGGCTGGGGCCTGGGAGACCTGGGTAGGCCTCCCTTTGGGATTTTGGGCAAATGTCTCCCCTCTGCAGCTTCAGTATCCCCTCTATAAGATGGGTGGTTTAAAGGAAATTGTCTGCCAGTTCTAACTTGCCTGGAGCCCCAGAACCCGCAGAATCGGTGGTCAGGGAATGTGGCCAGAGTTGGGGGTCAGGAAAATGCCCACTCCCCAGCCTCCCTGCAGGCTGACATCCATCCCCGGAGCTGCTCACGGGACAGGGGAGAGTTTGCCTTTGAACCTGACTGATGCAGATTTCTGTCCCTGTTCCCAGGACACCGTGGGGGGCAGGTTTGATGCCACACAGGCATTTGTGGGGGAGCTTAGCCAGTTCAACATTTGGGATCGTGTCCTTCGTGCCCAAGAAATTATCAACATTGCCAACTGCTCCACAAACATGCCGGGCAACATCATCCCCTGGGTGGACAACAACGTCGACGTGTTCGGAGGCGCCTCCAAGTGGCCGGTGGAGACCTGTGAGGAGCGGCTCCTTGACTTGTAGCCACCTTCCCCTCTGCAGGGGGCGGGGAGGCGGGTCCATCCTGTTGAAGGTGTGGGAGTCACTCACTCCCCAGTTAAACTGTGTGTGAGCCTCTTGCCAGATGAGCTGAACCCCCAAATCCCGTTCCCGGGGACTCTGAGACTGAGGCTCTGTGGCAGCATTTGTCACCAGCTTGTTTGTTTGTTACCGAGATGTTGTCACTTTATGGGGTAGGGACAGAATCCCCTAGAGAAGAAACCCTGAGCTGCGGGTGGGCCAGTATCGGACTTCTTGCCCTGCGGGGACTGTAGTCCTTGAGGCCCTGCTCAGAGCTCCTGTAAATGCCCCTCTGCCCCTCCTGCCCTCTCGGCTCCTTGGTGTCTCCTGTTCTCCCTCTGTCCATGCCCTTTAACGACTGTGCAGCTGTCCGCTGGAGTGACCGTGTCCCCTGTGTGTTGAGTACACCCCGCTGTCCACCAAGCACGCAGCAAAGCAGGCCCCACCGCTGCTGCTGACCCTGCAGAAGGGCCTTCCTCTAGGTGTTCTTTATTCTGTGAATCAACCCACCCCAGGAACTCTTGACCTTGAGGAGGGTAGGCCTCCTTCTCCAAGGTGGGGGGGCGTCTGTGGCCCCAGAGAGGCGCTGAGAGGGGAACTCAGAATGGAGCAGAGCCGTGGCGCCGTCCCTCCTGCCACCTCCCCCTCGGACCCATGCTTTGACAGAATCATCGCTGGGTATGGCTTCAAAAGACCTCTTTTCTCAACTGGTGCCAAAAGTTCAGTTGCAGCTTTTACAGCCATTTGGTATAGTTTGGGGGATTTACTTTTTCCCAACAGAAAAGAACAGTCATTAACAGGCTCCTACTTTTTAATCTCACCCCACTGTGAAGAAGTGCTAGCTTTTAATTCATGTTGATTCGTGTAAACACCCGACCTCCATCAAGTATTTCCCCGGAACTCCTTCAGGAAACAATGTTACTTGGTTGATGTTTGCTTCGTGACTCCAGGCTTGCTTAATGTATTGGACAGAGGTGGTCATTTATTTTTAGGATAAAATGATGAAGTGGGGAAATTTATAAAGCTAAATATTATATATTTTATTTTTCATACATGTTTGAAGTGCAAATCTGTGGAAATTCCATTTGTAGGACCAAGTTGACATGCCCATCCCAACACAGTATGCTACAAGAATTCTGATGATGGAATTTTGATTAAAGTACTGGAAAATGCCTTGGCGACTGTTTTCTCTGTCTGGGGCTGAGGACGGGGAGGGTGGGGCTCTGCACCCCCTGGCCGAATGGTGGCCACTCGGCTTAGCCTGGGCCTGGCCACAGTGGGCACACCCAGATGCCTGCAGGAGGCGACTCAGGGGAGCTGGAGATCCTTGGAGGAGGGTGCCCGCCCAGCTCCAGGCCCCAAAGGCCCTGCCCTGCAGCCTCCCTGTCCGCAGTCCATCTGTACTCTCACTTTCTCACTGAGCTTAGCTAGGTGACACCTGTTCAGCGCCTACTCTGTGGGTGCTCTGTGACACATCTCATTGAACCCTCCTGAAAGAGCATCTCATTTAAGCTCCCTGAAAGAACAATTCCCAATTTACAGGTGAATACACCTTGAGCTTTGGCTCACATACCTATGTGGAAAATAAAAAACACACTCTTAACAGGTCAAAGAAGAAACCACAAGATAAATCATAATCTATTTAGAAATGCATACAATGAAAACACAACATATCAAACCTATCAGGCTGCAGTGAAAGCAGCACTTAGGGAAATGTGTAGCTACAGATACATTTACTAAGGAGGAAGATCTCAAATCCACAGCCTGACTTCACAACCTAAGGAACCAATAAAAGATGAGCGAACTAACCCAGGGCTAGCAGAATAAAGGAACTAATAAAGATTAGAGCAGAGGTAAACAAAACAGTGCAGAGAAAATCAACAGGACCAAAGGTGCATTGTGAGCCAGGTGGCTGTGCTAGAGCCCCGGGCGTGGGGGGTGGGGGTGGGGCTGGACTCCTAACTGGATGGAGTTTCTTTCTAGGGAGAAAAAAAATGTTCTCAAATTGACTGTGATGGTGGTTGTCCATAAATATGCTAAAAACACCAAATCATACACTTCAGGGATAAATTTTATGGCATCTAACATAGATCTTAATTTTAAAAATTAGAAAATGGTGAGGGCTTCCCTGGTTGCACAACAGGTTAAGCACTGCACTGTGGTGCTGTCTGCGGCTGTGGCGCGCATGAGTTCGATGCCCAGCCGGGGAGCTTCCCACATGGCGCAGCAGACCTCTCCTGCCTGACCTGCTGCTCCCCTCAGCAGTGTGTTTCAGTTGAGCTGCCTGTTCTGCTCCCCACTCTGTCTCTGGTGAACTGTCTCACCTCCCCACACCTCTGGCCTGCACCCCAGCTTGTATGCAAAAATAAATCTTTTTTTAAAAAGGTGAGATTTTGAGCCTGAGAAGGTGGTGGATGCCATGATGGAGATGGGAGGATGGGGTTGGGCAAGGAAACAGGGTTTGGAAGTGAGAGTGGGGATCAAGAGTTCTGTTTTGTACAAAACTGGAGAAGCCCAGAACACACCTTAGTGGCGCAATGTAGCGGGCAATTGGATGTTGCTCTAGGTCAGAGCTGGAGATAAAGACTGGGGCTTAAAACACATGCCCTGCCCTCTGGGTGCTCCAGCCGCCTCCCCCCTTCAGAGCAGATGGAGAGAGACACAGGCGCGCTCGTCCTTAAGGAGGCCAGGGGCCCCTCGCCAGCAGGGCACACCCACGCACAAGTCAGTTGAATTCAGCATGCCTGTGGGCGCTCACGGTGAGCAGCTTAGAGGGAGGAAACATGCTCCTCCCTTCACAGTTTATTATGAGACAATTAAATCCATCAAACAAATTGGTCTCAGAAAGCCTTTGCCAGTCCAGTGCTGGGGTGGGGGGGGCATTTTCCCAGGGGGCCTTCTGAAAGCTCATGCTCCACTGTCAGCTGCAAACAGAACCCACCCAGTGACTGACCTTGACTTTGGTGGCTCATTGAACAGCCAGTAGATTGCCTGGGGTTGGTGTGGGGGTCCTACAGAGCTGTTCTACGGGCTGTTACTAGGGATTTCAACATGATAGAGATGGAAATTCTTATTTCAAGGATAGGACTGCGCCTGATTGGTTCTGTGACTTTGGCCTTGACAGGCTGCCGGTTTCCCATTGTTTTCTCAAGTAAGCACAAGGCAAATTTACCAGGTGGTTTTACTCGTCTCTACACAGCAATCCCGCTCTCTGTAGTTGTCAGTGCAAATATTCATAAGCACATCTTAAAACCTGTTCAAGCAGAAATAAAACACAGAAGACTGTAGCCCATGGGTAGATTGACATTTCCTTGTCACTCATGATCATACAGCAGAGAGTATATCCTGGGGGCACAATGGGGTCAAACTCTGGTTTTCCATGGTTAAGGAAGTGGTGTAGATCACAAAGCATCTGTATCTCAGCTCAAGACTCCAGTCTTACAAGAAATACCACATCTATTTTCTTTAAAGTCTGTACGAGACATCGGATACACACCAGACTATGTGTAATGCACAGGCACAGCTTCAACAATAATCATTAGTGAATATTTGTGCACCAACCACTCCATTTGAGAAATATTTGTTCAGACCATTCCAGTCTTCCCTCATGGGGGGCTGAACTTCTGGAAAGGACTTCTGTGCAGGCTGTTTGTGTTTTCTGGTACTTGACACAGTCACATTTGGGATATGGTGGCCGTGGTAGGCTGGGATGGTGAAGGGGTGGGAGAGGGGGGAGAGAAATCACAGGGAAGAAACACTCTCTAGCCACTCTGAGGGGTCCCCGAGGAGCATGTCTGCAGGCGCCACTGTACTTGCACCATCCCGCGACACGGGGACCCCAGCTTTATCCCACTCCACGCCCACCTCGGAGAGAGCCGTGCTTTTCAAGACAGACCTGGGCTGCCATTCCCTGCTTCAGAGCCCCCGGTGACCTCTTCACCCTGGTCTTAGGATCAAGTCCAGGATCAATTCTCGTGCTGTCAAATTCTCTCTGCCCAGCCTTCAGCACCCCAGGCCTGCTGCCCTCGTTTTCTGGTAAGGCAATCTTTCTCTGGCCTCAGGTCTCAGCATTTTCTGCTCTTTGCCTGCAAGGCTCTCCCAACAGCTGCTGCCCAGCCCTGCCGCACCCAAAGGCAATGAACAGAACTTGCCCCAGAGGCCTTGCCACACTTTGCTTATTTACTTGATTTTGTTGGTTACCCTTTATCAAAATATAAATTCCAAGACTTGCTTCATCTTTCTAGTTTACTACCCTTCCACTGTGCTTAGAACTTGACAAGTGCTCCATAAACGATGTGCTGAATAAATAGATGAGTTTGAAATTTGGGCTCAGGCCGCAGCTGCCTGTCTTTGTACCTTGCGTTGGCCTGAGGTCAAAGTTTGGGTGAGGGTTGCAGTCAGGGGAGTCAGAGGCAGCTGGCTGGGGTCCAGGAAGTCTCCTGTGGCTGGGCCCGGCTCCTTGAACAAGGTCGGTCTGAGGTCAAGAGCCCTGCGGTGGAGGTCTGAGACAAGTCACCTGCCCCAGGCCAGACACGGATTGGTGCCTGACTTCTGGGAGCCACAGCCCTCAGAGCTTCTGGTCTTCTGGTCTGGGGCGCAGTGCAGTCTGTCTGCTATTTCTGACCGTGTTGTCTGCCTGTCTGTCCAGGGTAGTAGAATGACTGAGCTGCCAGCATACCAGCTGACAATAGGCCTGCCTGGCAGAAGCTCTCCGAGGTCCTTCCTTTGGGCACATATTCTATGAAACCCAGGCTAGTCTATTCTGAGCTGGCCTTGTGTGGCAGGGAGGTCTCTGGAAATACAATCAGGCCCAGCACCTTTCCCGAGGGAAGATGGTCCCCCAGGTCCAGGGATACTTGGTTGCTGTGGACACAGCCCATATATCCCCAGGGCAGCACTGCAGGGGTTCCCAAGACACCCATTAGTGCCAGGGCCTCCAGCAGTGTCAAGGAAGCCAGGTGACATGGCCAAGAGCCATGTCCCACACTTCCCATACTTCCAAGAGGGTCCATTATCCTGGACCCAGGCTGGTCTCTATGTCCTATGGATATAGGGCCAGGTGGTGAGCTCAGGTGCCCCCACCCCGAGGGCAACAGTGTCCCAGCGGAACCTGGTCTCAGAGCAGAGCTCCTACCCTGTGCCCCAGAGCAGACCTCATCTCACAGCCCCACCCCTTGTTCTATTTCAGGAGTTTCCAGTGCAAGAAATAGGAAAACGGAAAAAATAAATACATTTGTGCTTCCAGCAGAGAAAGGAGGCAGAACGGGGACGGCTGCAAGGACACTTGCAGAATAGGGTCTCCAAGGAACATTCAGATTCATTCCCAGCTGAGCAAAGGTGGGGGCCTTGTTTACATGTGGGGAAACTGAGGCCCAGACTTCTAAAAGAGCCACCACTCAGTCCCAGGACTCATCAGCAGTTTATTCTGCATGCCTGCTCTGCACACCTTATTCTTTTAATAATAGGATGTAATCTATTTTTACTCCTTAGGTTGTAATTTAAAAATAAATGCATTTTTGGCCTATTTTCAAATCCAAGTATTTGCATGGCCCAATGGTGGGGCCCTCCAGCAGGGAGAGCTCAGGACCCTTCCTCAGGCTTTGGAAGAGGGCTGAGTCCTCTGGAGCAGCCCAGGCCACAGGGCACTGCTTCCCAGCTTCTCTACTGAGACACGTTCAGCAGACACTGTCCACAGGCCTGGCACTCCAGGTTCCTGGCCCAGATGTGGCTGAGCCCTGAGCACATCCTAGGGAAGTTCACCACGGCCATCACCACAGCCACTCAGTGTGACAGCTGGTAAGGGATGGCCTTGTGGCCTGAGTGAATGCAGGCCAGAGCCCAGCCGCACTTGTTGTGTGGCCTTGAGCAAACTGCTACCCCTCTTTGGGCTATCTGGAATGCAGCCTGGAAGTTCTGACATCCCTTTGTCCAGGAATCCAGCCAGAGGAATTCTCTACAACAACCCTTCAAGATTCCAGGAGGCTGGAATTTAATTTAACCATTTGACATCCCTGAAAAGGCAGGCAGGTGGGTTGATTCTTTCCATTTCACAGATGAGGAAACCAAGGCTCAAGAAAAAAAGGGACTTCTTAGAGCAGAGGAGGCCCATCCAGGATCTGACTGGCACTGGACATGCAGGCCTGAGGGCTGAATTAACACAGAGACGCAAGGAATGGGCATGAGGTGTGGTATGTGCTCCTAGGCATGGGCTGGGTAGGGGAGCTATTACCAGAGGCATCTGAGCACCCCCAGGGAAGCTGGGGATGGTCCTGGCTGTCTGCAGGTGCACACCTCCCTGGTCTCTTTCTTCTCTACCTGCTTTTCTCTCTCCTTTGGCAAATATTTGCCATTGCTCAGTGAGCTGCTGCCATGGTTACAGGCATCCCAGGAGCTGAGGGCCCAAGTTGGACTTTAAACCTCTTTAAAATTCAAGACCCAGAGTAAACAGCGGTTCTTGAAACCTCAGTCCTATGGGTGACAGTGTCCCCATTGCTCCAGGCTGCAAGTTGGTTAAGGGACTGGCAGGGTGGGGGGGGGGGGCCCAGGGTGCCTCCAGCTGGCACAGCCCTGGGTGGAGAACAAGAGCCTGAGGCCACACAGGCCTCCCTTGGGGACTACCCCAGGGGTCCTCCCTGCTCTGAAGAGGTCCTTCTGCTGGGCAGCCTCCTGGACACCAGGGCTGGCAATTCTGATCAGGTACCCTGTGCCAGTGCTGGTCACCCATTAATAAGGATGGTCACACCCTCTGGGTTTACTTGGAGGAGTAAAGCCCTTGGCTGAGGACTTCCTTCTGCGTGGGAATGTGTATAGGTGCAGAAAGAGCAGAGGCTGATGATGTAACCAGTTGCAATCAATGCAAACCCCCAAGGTCACGACTTCCCCTCTGGGTGCCCCGGGTCAGTGACTGCACGTCTCCCAGCTGCCGTTCCCACCAGGAGGATGGGGAACAGCAACCACACAGCAAAGCCTGTTCTGAGGGTGATGGGCGCTGGTGGTTTTAGCCATGTGTTGCCCCCTAACAAACTACTCCAAAACTCAGCAGCCGAAGACAGCCAACAGCTGTCATCTCACAGTTTCTGTGGGTCAGGAATTCAGGCGGCGCTGAGCTGGGGAGCTCTGGCCCCCCAGTGGTGACCGAGGTGCTGCAGCCTCTTAAGGAGGTCCTTCCTGCCCCGGGCCAGGACAAGTGGGCACTTCTGAGATGGGTCCCTCACAAGGCTGGGGGCGTCTCCAGAGGGGCTGGCTGCCCAGTGCCAGAGACGCGGGGGCCTTGTAACCTGGTCTCCCAGGTGATGAGCCATCCCTGTGATGAGACTGCTCCCGGCACCGTAAGTGCGAGGAGTGAGAACATGGGGTGGGATCACTGGGGCTGTCTTGGGGGCTCACAGCACCAAGGAAAGACTCACCCAGAACTGACACATAATACTTACTATGGTGGGGGGCACAGGCGACACAGACCAAAAGCTAAAATGATTGAGGCTGGAGAAGGGAACACAGGAAAGGAGCAGACCTAGACCCGAGAGTCCAACAGAGCCATGTGCCCTGGGCCCAGCGGAGACTTGGCGATCAGAACTGCACCGGGAAGAGGAGGCAAGAGGAGAGGGGCGCAGGGGGACCCTCCTCCTGCTTTTTGGGGGGTGGGGAAACCCAGAGGGCACCCTCCAGCACAGGTGGCTGGTAGATTGCAGTAACATTCTGGACCCTCTTGGCCGTGGCGTTTTTCTCTGAAGCTGCCGTGACTGCAAACAATCCTGGTCCCACTTGTCCGCCCTCCCGTGAGGGGTGGGTGTGCTCAGCTCCAGCTCATGCGAGTGTGCACACTCCTCAGGCAGCAGCCGCCCTCCCTGCGTCTCCTGAGTGCAGCGTCACTGCCTGTGTTCCTGCCTCCCCGCTCACCCTCCTCGGGGCCCGTGAATGGATTCAGGCATCCCCCGGACGCTTGCCAGACGCAGAGCCTGGAAGGAGATTCTCTCCATGTACCATCCCTCCCAACACCCAGTAATCTGTTCAAAGAATTTCCTGAGTCCCCCGCATCATCAGACGCCCCAACGCTCCTTCCCAACCCCGACCCTGGCCAGGGCACGGCGGTGTCACCCCGTTCCCTCAAGTGTTTGATGATCACTTGCTCATTCTCTGTCTCTTGAGGACTAAAATCTCCGGGAGACGCTGGGACTGGGTCTCTCTCATTCACTCGTTCATTCTGTCTCCCTTGCATGTACTCCTGCACAGGCACCCAGAAAGTTCCCACCTAAGTGTCTATAGAAAATGTGAAAGGAGAGGGGAAGAGGCTGACACTCCGGGTGGAGGTGGGTGGGTGGTGCGCCTGCCAGGTTTGCAGGAACAGACATCAGATTTTGAGACGCGGGCAAGGCCAGGGGACCACCACAGTCCCTGAGGAGACCAGGAATAGGTCATCAGATTTTCCAGTTTCAGACCCAGCTGATGTTGCTTTGTAACTCCAAGAGGCTGCCCCCCCCATTTTCATCTTCAATAGTCTGGATCATTCTAGATTCAAATCACACCCAAAGATGGGGCTACCAAATGAGGCAGAACCCAGCCTAACTGGAATGTAAATCATGTTTCCTGCATTCACATGGAAATTTTAACATCTTTTCTTTGAGTCTTGCTGAGTTTCTAGATTATTCTATTCTATGGATGTGGGCAACTGTGGGAAAGCAACTTGACTGAGCAGGAAGAATGAGGGGCTTGTAGGTCTACCCTCCTGCAGGTAAAATGGTCAGCCGTGCAATTGTTAAGCACCTGCTCTGTCGATAGTCCAGGGGAAGGTCCTAGAACGTCCCAAGATGTGAGAGCTTGGGCCCCGTGGTCAAAGCCTTCTCCCTCTTTCTCATCTCCACTATGTCCTGGGGTCACTTCCTTACTGAGGAGGAGCAGGAAGGGACCTCAAGAAAGATATGTCCAAGCCCTCACACCTGGTACCTATGAATGTGACCTTATTTGGAAATAGGGTCTTGCAGATGGAAAGAATTTAGGGATCTCAAGAGGAGACCATGCCGGATGTAGGGAGTACCCTATTGTCACAGACTAGTGTCCTCAAAAGAGAAAGGAGTGGGAGCAGTGAGCAGTAGGGGGAGGCGAGGAGAAGATGGAGGCAGAGGTGGGCGCAACTGCCAAGCTACAATGAGCCAGGCCAAGGCCCGCAGCAGCTGGGAGGAAGAGCAGGGGGGCTCTCCCTCCCCGCTCTGGAGGCGGTGCCCGCCCACACCTTGACATCACACTCCTGGCCTCCAGGACCTAGAGAATAAATCTCTTGTTTTGATTTGATCTGTTTGATTTGTGGTGATTCAGCACAGCAGCCACAGGAAACGAATACAGGTAGGACGTGTCTTAGAGAGTTTCACCAAAGAGAAGGGGGTGACCTCAAATCATACAGCAGGCAGCAGCAGCCTCAGGGCTGAATCCAAACTCCTCGATCAGAGTCAGAGTCAGAGAACACTCCACTCTGATGGTGAGTGCTCCCCAAATTCAGAGGTTGAAGCCCTGCCCCCACTGTGACTGTATTTGGAGACTTTGGAGATGGGGGCTGTAGGAGGTGATTAAGGTTGAATGAGGAGACAGTGTGGGGCCCTAATCTGATAACACGGAGTCCTCCCAAGAGGAGGCGCAGACACCATAGCTCTCCATCGCTTTGCCACATGAGCCAGAGCCTGCGAGTCAGGAGAGGAGGCCACAGGGTGGAGCCGCCCTGCCAGCACCTTGACTGTGGCCTCCAACCTCCAGGCTGTGAGCAGTGAGCCTGCTCTCGGCCCCTGCCCTGGGCTGTGTGCGTGTGCAGCCTGCAGCCTGAGCAAGGCGTGATGAGGACCCGGCCAAGGCTTTGGAGAGCCTGCCACATGCCAGGCACTTCGTAGATGTTGGGTTGCAGCAGGAAAGAAAACAAATGAAAATATAAATAAATAAATAAATAAATAAATATATATATATATATATATATATATATATATATATATAGTGTCATCTATCTGTTTGTAATATATGTATAGTGTAATACAGAGAATGTCAGAAGGTAATTTGGACTAGTCAGAATTCCCCAGAGAAACAACTAACTTACAAACACTATCTAACTCCGTGTGTGCACGTGTGTGTATATATAATAGGACTCATATATTGGCACTGGGGATACCCTGAGGTGAGATATTTCCAAATACGGAGCAGGAAGGACCCTGTGAGCAGGAGGGAAGTGGTAGGAGGTGAGGTGGGAGAGGTCTCTGGGGCCGTGGTGAGGATTTGGATTTTGTCCCAGTGCCCTGGGGCGCCTCGGGAGGGTCTGGACCTTGACCTGGGAGGCACAGGCGAGCCTCAGCCATGCGGGGGGCCAGGCTGCGGGGCTCAGCAGGCAAGGAGCACACAGAGCCTGTTCTAGCCGCTCGGGAGGGAAGTGGCAGTGGAGGTGGTGAGAAAGGGTTGGGTTCTGGACTGATTCTGAAAGTAGAAGTCACAGGGCTTCCCTGCAGATTGGCTGTGGGTGCGGGAGGAGGAGGCGAGAGGATGACTCACGGTTGGGCCAGAACCGGGCCTGGTGACACATTCGCTGAGCCGGAGCCCTGGGGAGAGTGGCTTCGGGGGAGGTGTCACGGTCTGGTTTGGCACTGGAGCTGGGGTGTTTGTAGACATCAGGTGGAGGTGTGCTGGGGCACGCACAGGCGTGTGCAGGTGTGCGTGAGTCCAGACATCGGGAGAGCGTCAGTTTGGGGGTGGAAATGCAGGACACTCAGACTTAAAGGCTGAGCTGAAGCTGCACCTTCGGGTCCTGGGCAGTCTCTGTTGGCGTTGGGGGGAGAGGTTGGTGGCAGGTGGGAAGCAGAGTGGAGTCCTAGAAAACAGGGATCCCACCACATCCGGAGGAGGGCGAGCCCACCTGGACGGCTGGTGTTCTGGGTTGATTAGCACCCCTCAAGGGCTGCCAGCGCCACCAGGATCTGGCAGAGGCAAGGAAGTTTCTTTCCTAGCACATGTGGGGAGTGTGGCCCTGCTGTTTCCTTGATTTCTTCTTCTGCCTCTAGAACCATGGAGAATAAATTTCTGTTGTTTAAAGCCACCCAGTTTGAGATGCTTTATTCTTGCAGTCCCAGGAAGCTAACACAGATGGGGATCCCGAATTCCTCTTCCTCCCCTGCCAGCCCAGCCCCAGGGGACATCCTGACCCACCCTGCCCCGCCCTCTCTCCCCCCTACCCTGGCTCTCAGGGGAGCTTAGACTTAACTCTGCCCAGGGGCCAGGGATCCAGCTCCACCACTTTCCAGCGGCTTCTCTCTCTGCTCTGAACCTCACTTCCTTAACTGACAGCATCACAGAGGGAAGCCACCTGGGTGACCTGGTGCAGTCAACTCCTTCAATGTTGTTCGCTCACTCCCCTCAGTTGTTCCTGGCTCAGAAGAGGGACTCCAGTTTGCAACCAGAACCAGGGGACTCACCAGGATAGAAGAGCCCAGTCCCCTGCATCAAAGAACGGGGGGATAGAAATAAGATAGGACAGTGAGGAGGCCATTGGGATCTCTCTGCAAATGAGAATCTCCTTGGGCCAGCTTGGTGGGGAGGTGAGTCTGTGGACTCCAGTCTAGCTTTGGCCTCCTGGGGACATAACACCCCACACTTTAGGGTTGACAGATAAAAATACACAATGCCCTGTAATTTCTGAATTTCAGCTAAGCTACAAAAAGTATTTTTCCAGTTTATTTCCAATATTGCATGGGTTATGCTTATACTACAAAAATATGTTATTTATCTAAATTCAGATTTAAGTAGCTGCTGGGCTAGTCTGGAAACCCTACTCACCCTTCCACTTGCTTCCTGCACCGAGGACTTGCCAGGTCCACTGCAGCCTCATGAAGAGGCCATCCAAGTGACTTTCGGGTAAATACAAACCCAGTCACCCCCTGGCCGGCCTTTGGCTGTCTCAGCCCCACAACTTGATTTCTTGTCTGCCATGTACAGAACACTTTTTCATGTTACACCTAAATCTCCACATATGAGGGCTCAATAACAGTTTTAGGGAGAAAATATAGTCGTCATGGGGGAAAATGGAGTGAATTCAGACTTCATTAGGCAAGTTAATCAAACTGCCCAGCCATGCCTTGCTGCGGCTGCTGCCCGCTGGCCCTGCCCCGTAGATGCTGTGCAGGTGGGAAGGGCTGGGACGGGGCCAGGAGTGGCTGCCTTGGGGTCAGAGCAGGTAGCAGAACCAGGGGGCCGTGTCACCCCGCACCAGCTTCCATCCAGATCACACACCCACTTTCACGCTCCTCCTAGAGCCACGTGCATTTTCAAAAAACAAACACAGAGATGCCGTTGGCTGAATCCCCTCCTCCGCCCGAGTCTCTGAGCACCTGCTCTGCACTAATCGCCCTTCCAGGTGGCCGGACTGACGCTGCAGCGGGCGGAGGGGTCAGAAGAAAGGTCTTGCGGGACGGCCACCTACCTGCTACAGGCTGCTGACTCTGCCACCCCCAAGTTCCCTCGCTGATCCCCCACTTTGGAGGGTGATGGGAGTTTCAGTGGATGCCAGCACTAGGCAAACCTAGAACTTTCTCTGGTGAGGGGGGGAAGATAGAGGCTAGAGATGACGGGAGCACGCCCCATAGGTCACTCGTGGTCCCCATTGGCAACAGGTTCTCCCTCACCTGCATGTTTTTTCCAGTTTTAATTACTGTGCTAAATTTCCCATGACATAAAGTTTACCAGCTTAATCATTTTAAATTATACAGATGAGTGGTCTTTAATGCATTCATCATGCGGTGCAACCATCATCACCACCGTCTCCAGGAGGTTTCATCTTGTAAACAGACACTCTGTCCCCACTAAACACTAACTCCCCGTTCTCCCTTCTTCCGGTACTCGGCCCCCACCTTTCTGCTCCCTGTCGCTTTGCCAACTCGAGGTCATGTGACTGCTCATATAAGTGGATCCTGTGGTATTTGTTCTTTGGTGAATGACTTATTCGACTTAGCATAATGTTCTTGCAGTTCATCTGTAGTGTAGCATAGTACAGAATTTCTGTCTTTTTATGTCTGCCGAGCCATTGTGTAGACCACCTTTTGTTTCTCCGGTTCTCTCTCTGTGGACATTTGAATTGCTTCCGCGCAGTAGCCGTTGGGAATAATGCCGTCAACAACATGGGGGCTCACTTGGGCCTTTGGAAGAGGCTTTGAATAAAGGGGCTGTTTATAGGGGTAGGGGCGGGACTGAAGAAGCAACCGGGAGATATCCCCAGAGACACCCAAGTGTAGGTGTCCCCTGATGAGCGAACTCGGGGAAGGTGTCAGCAGGGGTGCTGGAGCGGCCCAGCGGGACTCCTAGAACCACAACAAAGCAGAGCGGGAATGGGGCCACGGTTGATGGGGTAGTGACGCCTGCATCTCTCCCCTCCAGCTCTCTGATCTGCTGGGCATGGAGCTGGGGTGCATTAGCCATTTGCTGCCGTGATGACCCCGGTAACAAACAACCCCAAGAGCCAGTGGCTAAAGCTACAATTATTTATCCTCATGCTCAAGGGTGTGCAGGTCACTGGACAGTTCTACTCCACGGATCGGCTCCCTCATTCTGTGGCCCAGGCTGGAGGGCCTCGGGTGCCCAGGGTGAGTTCTTGTCATGCCAGCGCAGGAGCACAAGAAGGTAGGCCCCACACAGTCATCTGTGTCCATATGCCTCGTGTCCATTAGCATCCGTCGGCCAAGCCCAAAGCCAGCAGGTGGGGAAGTCCGCCCTGCCTGCCACCAGGCCACGACATAGGTGTGGGTGGGGATTCCTGCTATAGGGAGGTGAGGACTCCTGACCATCAGTCTACTATGGAAGGTGGGCTAGACTGCAGCAGGCTCCGGAAGCTGGGGGCAGGATGGAGACCAGAGGGCTCCACGAGCAGAGCAGCCATCCTGGCCTCTCCAGGGACTCTGCACCACCCCTTCCTGCCCCCAGTTCCCACTCCCTACAGAGGGACGTGGCATGTGATGCTCTCAGCTGCCCTTGGCCAGAGGCCGGGAAGGGTTAACTGGAGAAGTGTGCCTAATCAGAGAGAGAGACTTTTTCAAAGACTTGATAAATAAATCACCACTCATGTTTAATTCAAAGCCCCGCTGCCTAGAGAGAACACAGGGAAGAAGCGATCTTTCAATTAAAACAGCTCTGAGGGGCTTCTCCTGCTCCCCTGGGGCCTTCCGGCTGCCCTCTCTGGCTGGAGGCTCCGCAGGGAAGGCGAGCGTGATCCCCCACTGCTCCTGGGACTGCTTAGAATAGAAGACGCTCCTCTCAGCTTCTCCGGGGACCTGGCCGCAGCCCACAGGACACCCCTCCCTAATCTCGTCGTCCCCAGCTCCCCTTCTAGGTCATTTCCAGCCCAGTTCTCTTTTCTCTATCGCTCTTGTCTTTCTTTGATGCTTTTGTAGGTTTTCCCTGTTTCTTTAGTGCCTGTTTCTCCCATCCCACCCCCACCCATCAGAATGTCATGTCCACATGAGTAGACACTGAGCTCATCTCTTTCCTTGCTGAATTCCCAGAACCCAGAACACTGTTTAGCATGCAGTAGGCGTTCAATAAATGTCTTGGTGTTTTTTCTGAGGGGAACACCCCCACCCCTCCAGTTTTGCACATGGGCAGGAGGCTGAGGCCCCACTCAGTTCACACAGTTCTCTGAGCTTGGAGTTCGTGAGGGACAGGAGGCCAGGGGCGCGGGGACTCCCGTTCATAGGACTGATGGGCCATCGCCTCACTAAGCGCTTTGCGTGGACGAACCGTCTTGGCCTTGCCAGGCCCATTTTACAGGCAAGAAAAGCAAGCGCCCAGAGAGCCACTTTCACCTGCCAGCCCCGGCAGGCATGTTGGAGGCAGGACCTGAACCCCACCGCTGCTTCTAGAGCAGGCACCCCGAGTCACCCTTCGAGAAAGTGAGAGCTTTGTAAACGTCGGTGCAGTGAGTCACCACACGCCTCGGAGCCCGGCCTTCTGAAATCCCAGGTGGAAAAAATCAGGCCCAGGGATGAAAGAAAAATCAACTATTTTCCTTGTGGGCGGAGATTAAAGTAAGCTGTCCATCAATACTTTGAACCTGAAAGCTGGTCTTTCTATTCGCCGAAACCCTGTTCTGCTCC
Source organism: Scalopus aquaticus (assembly GCA_004024925.1). Lineage (NCBI taxonomy): Eukaryota > Metazoa > Chordata > Mammalia > Eulipotyphla > Talpidae > Scalopus > Scalopus aquaticus. The sequence goes on from PVIJ01000121.1 coordinate 69,286, forward strand.
TGATGCAGCGCCTGCTCCTCACTCCCTGCAGGGGGCTCAGCCTCTGCCAGGGCCTGCAGCTGAGGGTTTTGCCTCCATACTCCCTGCAGGAAAACAGAGGCCACAAAGGTCACCCCGTTAGGGAGTGTCACATCAAGAATGAACCCCCGGCCTCAGAATCCGGCTCTTCTTACTGGCACCCCAAAGTGATAAATCACCAGCATTGGTGCAAATGGTTATTGATGTTTTGGGGTCCTAATCATGACCCTGGGAGCAAATACTACCTTTACCCCCGGAGGGTAAATGAGAGGATTATCAGATTTTTCCACCCTCCCCTCAACGATGGACCTCCGCAGGCCTACACGCATGCCTAGTGGCGGGCACCTGGAGTAGGGTGTGGGCGTGCGTGAGTGGGCGCACCTGGGCCCGAGAGTGGGCTTATAAGCAACAGAAGCAGAAGCAGCAGAAGCAGCAGCAGAGAATAGAGCATGGAGCAGAGGGCTGTTCAGGGTGTAGCAGAGACCACAAGAGAACACCTGAGAGCCCGAGGGAGTAAAGATTCTCCAGGGGCTGGGAGAACTGCCAGCCTCCTGGCCCCCCAGTCCCATTACCTGCCCTGTACCTGGTTGCATCTCTACAAGAGACCAGTAAAAGTCTAAACATCCACCGAGGGCTCCAGAACTCCCTCCCTTTAGACTTGTCTGCGCAGCTCCATGGAGAACCTGTGTTTCCTGGTGTTTTCCTGCTTCTACACCCCCATTTTAAAGGTGAGGGTGTTAAGGTTTAGATAGCTAAAGAATTGCAGGTTGTATTATTATTTAGATATGGTGAGCCCAGATCAGGACCCACTGTCATTGAACAGACAGCTTGCTACTCGCTGTTCCCAAGCTGTGGGCCCACGTGGGGCTGGGCGGCTGAAGGGAGAAGGGGGAACGAACGTGTGGAGTGAGACTATATTGAGGTCTCCACAGAAAGGCAGGTTTAAGATCAGTTAGTTGGGATAGTCTCAGAGGGCTCTGGGGCCTGGGGCTGTTGCTAGTCATCTGATCTGGAGCTGTGGGGTGATTAGTGGAGGGGGACAGTGGCCCAGAGCATCAGATCCCTACCGGGGAGGTTGAGGCTGGGGGTTCCGGCTTGGATGACTTGCCTATGAAAGACACTGCTGTCTCTAGCAATGGATGAGCCCCGGGACGGGGGCCTCTGCACGGTCAGCAAGGCCCAGATGTCCAAAGATCAGAAACACGTGGTTCTCCAAGGTCACGCCGAACAGAACTTGAAAACAGCTCATTTCAGAGCCCTCGCTGTTCGTGGATCTATAATGAAACTTCCTCTCTGCAGCAAACTATTTGCTAATGCAGCACGGGGAGGGCTCAGTGGGACTTTACTACAAACACCCACACCTGAGCCGAGATGAGGCTCGGATGAGAAGCAGGTGGGACAGGGCAGGGGGTCAAGGCTGTTTGGGGCTCCCGCCAGCTAAAGAGTCCCCCAGAGGGCCGTTAGGAGCTGGCATCCCTGCCGATTATATTGTCATTTTGATTGGGAGAAAATCAGCTGTATCTGATGGAAACTTGAATCCCTCATCACCAAGAGCCCAAATTGGATCAAATGCCCCCACCACATGGCTGGACCACATCTGTGTTTGGATACAGCAGAGTTCCTGCCTCAATCCCACTGTTTGGGGCAGGCAGTTGGAAAGGGAGACACAACCTGGACTGAAATAGCAACATCTGTTGGGACCTCCCAGGAGGAAAATTCTCCTTTTGTTGCACATTAAGCCATTAAAACACACACAAAAAAGGAAAAAGGGCATTCATTTCCCTGCCATATGCAGACAATATTTTAATGCACAGATTCCAGAGGAAACATCCCCGCCCTCGGCTGGCGGGCTGTGGGAGGGATGTCAGGCCTGGGAGCAGGGGTGTAGCTGCACACCAGAGTAAATTTGGCCTCTGCAGGGAGGGTCTCAGGAGCCTGGACTGGGTCTGCTCAATCCTGTATTCCGGGCCTCTCGCTGCTTCCATGACCAAGCCTGGCCTAGAGACCTGGTACCACTGGGGTCTGGATTCATGTGGATGCCATTGTCCCAGACCCCTGCCCACATCCCTTTTGAGCCACAGTCCTTTCCCTGAGCATGCTGCCAAAGCCCAGCATCACCAGGGCAGGGTTTCCATTCTGATGCAAAACCACACAGATGCTGAGTGAAGCTCCCTAGACCCCATTCATTGCTGGCAGGAGACTGGGTTTAGGTCTCGGATGTTCAATCCTGGCTTTGCAACGTGCTCCAACTGTTGAAATGGCCAAGTTTCTTTGGTTGGGGCTTGGCAGCTCTGAGCCTCGGTATCCTCATCCGTGAAATGGAGGCCTTGCCACGTCGTACCTAGGGCTGTGAGGTCTAAGTTAGGGCCTCTCACCTTCTGATGGTAGAGCTTCTGATGCTCTGTCTTTGTGCTCATATGGGATCCAATGGGAAGAATGTGGCAGCAGCGTCCCATCCGGCTAGTTGAAGGCGTTACACTGAGTGTAGTTTCCCCCAAAATTCATATGTTGAAGTCCTAAGCCCCCAGTGTGACTATACCAGGAGGCAGAACCTACAAGGAAAAGAGGGTCATTTTTTCTATATTAGGACCAAAGGGCTTAGAGCAAAGTTTCATTTGCAATTGCAGCAACCACGTCAGCCAGGATGGCGGATCTTATTACAGTTTATTGAATAGTTTACGTGGAAGAGTGTATTAGGTTAAGCCAGGCTCTGTGGCAGTAAAAAAATAACTCCCGGTCTGGTGGTTTTAACCCAGTTGATGTTAATGGCTTGTTCACATAAATTCTCCTGCAGGGCTCAGTGACTATCCAGACCATCACCCTCTATGTGTTGCCCCAACAATGCAAGCTGCTTTGTCTTGAGTCACCACCCCATCATCATGATCTTCCCAGGGAAGAGGGATCTGAGAAATTTGCACTCTAGCTTTTAAGTGCTGCCACATGGGTGGTCACATGACCCTCCTGCTCTCTTCTCATTGGCTAAGGCAACTGATATAACTGCGTATGATTTCAAGGAGGTGGGGGGAGGAAGAGAGGTGTCTAGAGAAGAGCATTACAGTAGTAATGCTCCCCACAGCCTAAGATGATGATGATGACGATGGTTGTGGAGATAGAAAAAACTCAGTGCTTGCTGAGATCCTGCCACTCTATTAAGTACTTCACTCATTTAACCCTTATGGCAATCTTGTAATATAGGTGTTATTTTCATCCCTATTTGACAGATGAGGAAACCGAGGCCCAGAGAAATGTAGTGACTTGCTGAGGTCTGCACAGCTACCCAGCTGGTGCCTCCTCCAGATGAACTACACTGACAGGGAAAGAGGGAGCAGACCCTAAGTTTCTTGGAATCTCCCAGAGATGGTAAGGATTCTCCTCACAGTATAATTTCCCCCAAAATTCACATGTTGAAGTCCTAAGCCCCCAATGTGGCTGTACTAGGAGGCAGAACTTACAAAGAGGCTAAATGAAGGTTAAGGTTAATGTTAAATGAAGCCGTAAGAGTGGGATCTTAACCCAACGGGACAGATGTCCTTATAAAAAGAAGAGGGGACAGTATAGTGCTTGCTCCCTCTCCTTCCACATCCTCTCCTCCCCACTTCCTCCCCCCCAAAAAAAAGCACAGCGAAAAGATTATGTGCTATGAGAAGCCAGGAAGAGAAGACCTCACCAGAAACCAACCCTGCCAACATCTTGATCTTGGACTTCCAGTCTCCAGAACCATGAGAAACAAACATCTGTTATTTAACCCTCCCAGTCTATGGTGTTCTGTTATGGCAACCCAAGCTAAGAAACCGAGTTATTTGCTAGTTTTGCCTCATGCCTGCGGGCCCAGGTATGACAGAGAACATGGAACTACCTCAGCTTCCCCAAAGTGGGAAAGGGACACTATTAAAACAGCACAGGCAGCATAAGTGGGGACCAACCCAAGATCTGTCCGTGCAGGAGCCCAGGTCAAAATCTTTGACCCCATGATGACATTGCAGGCTCATGGAGGAAAGAAAGAATCTTCCGTTTCTATCCTTAAAATTCTCTGGTCACTCCAGTGGTATCTTATGGGTCAGAATCCTTGGTTTTGAACAAATTATAGTTCGTTCTAATGATATTTCTCAGGGCAACCTCAAATTGGGAGCACCATGGACTTTGTTTTGGAGAACAGGTCTCAGTGGAGATTCTGCTTGCTTGTGAGAAATTATACACCCAACAGATCGCACATTGAATAAATAAAAAGTTTATTTGCCCCATGAAGCAAATTGCCTTCCTGGGGAAGGCAATCCACTGACAAAATCCAGATGACCTTCACCTTCTTACACTTGCCATCCTTAACATGTGGTTTAACCTCATGGTCACAAGATGGCTGCTGTGTCTCCAGATACCATGTCTACACACCAGACAGAATAAGGGAAAATTTTGAATATATTGCTTTCCCTGTTTTTGTTTTTATCATTGTTGTTTGTTTTTATTTTTTGCTTGCATCTTGATGGTCAGAATGGTCCCTGGGCCACTCGTAGCCACAAGGAAGCCCAATAAGATGAGTAATTTAGCTTCCCATCCTCTTTAGAAGCTGAAGGCAAGGGAATGGAGATTGAGAATGGTTTTCAACATCTGATTCTTGCTCAAAAACTGGCAGATCTGACACTTACCTGGAAGACGACCTTGCACAAAGTATTTATTTGAACTTCCGTTTATTTGTTGGAAAATGAGGAACATAGCAGCACCTCCTTCCAAGAGTTGCAGTGCCCAGAATACAGGAAGTTTATAATACATGGCAAATATCATTATCGCTATTATCATAGGGAGACAGTATTTACATAAAAAGGCAGGCAGCAGGCCCAATTAATGGATTTCTGGAAAATTACTGAATCATCTCAAATTATACAGGAATATATTCCGAAAGCGCCGCAGAGAGAGGTGGTTTGGAGTTTTACTCCGAGAGACCTGAGGGCGAGGAGGGTGGAAGCTGCTGGCCTGTTTCCCTTCAGAAACCTGGAGCATCTCAGGGAGCAAACAGAGGAGAAGTGTGACCTGCACGCTCCAGGGGCCTGCCTGGCCAGGCAAGACTGGACCAACGTGGAATAATCCCGGCCTTTGCCTGGCCTGTCCCCTCCCTGGAGCTGGTCTCCCCACCCCCACTTTCTGTGATGGATTTTTTAAACGAACAGAAAAAAAAGATGAAAAGAAAGCAGGGGCTGCTGGTCCTGCCAACAGGAACATCTCATTTCTGCCCTGAGGTCCCTGCAGGCGCTGAGATCTCGAAGCAGCTCTGGAACCGGCGCCACGCTCATCTGGGGCTGCGGCCCGGACTGCCCTGGCCCTGGCGTCCTGTGGGAAGAGAACCTGGGAGCCAGAAGAGGCCAACAAGAGCTCCTGTCGGGGAAGCTTTGGCCCTTGTGCCTCAAAGAGTCCCCAGGGAGCCGAAGACAAAGGGGGAAGTAAACAAGACAGACCACTAGGCCACCCAAGGCCATTCTGGGGGTTTGTCCCTGAGGGGCCCTGGCAGCCCTGGTCCTGGGGGGGGAACACAGACATGTCCTGAGGTCCTGTGGGGACAGGAGCCAAAAACCACGCGAGCTGGGGGATAAGCCCAGCATCTGGGACATGGTGGGTGCTCTCGAAATGCCGGGCGCCACTCCCAGAAAGGCACCCAGCTGCTGTGGAAGGCCCAGGAGGCCTTCCCAGTCAGGTCATTCACACTTATTGAGCATACATTGAGCACCAACTGTGTGCACTGCCCTGGACCAGACAGGCCCCTCCCAGCATCAAAGGTCACCAAGTAGCCCCACTCAGCTCCTGATTTTTATTTAAAACCTGCTGGTTTTCACCTTCAGCGCATTTCCTTAGTGATGGCTCAGAGTTAGTCACTCAGAGAGAGACACAAAGGGAAAATTAAATTAGGAGTATTAGTGTGCTAATGGCAAATCCAAACAGACACCAAGCAGCCGGCACTCTTGGGAAATGAGCCTCCCCACGTGGGGTTGGATTTGGGGAGGCAATCAGAGGATGACACATGTGGCCTCTTTCACAGGCCTGCAGGCTAAGCTGGACGAGGAGTCATTGTCCACCAGTCCATCTCTCCTAGCAGCCCCACTGGCCCCGAAACTGACTGGTCATCAGATTGGATTCATTAATCTGATCTTCTCATTAGTCCCCAAGGTCACTCCTGCCTCAGGCCTTTGCACTTGCTTTTCTGTCAGTCAGAGGAACTGCTTGACCTTGTATATCAACCACTTACCTTCCCATGCCTCAGTTTCTCTATGCTAGAGTTTATGTAAGCACTAAGTGCGGTCATACCCAAAGAGGCTCAGGGCTGAGCCTGACACGGGGTAGCAACCAACAAACGTCACTGGCAGGATGACAGTGTTGGCCTGGGACCCCAAGTGAGGCTATAGGCATCCCCCACCCATCCTCCATGCTGCTCCCCTTGGCTTCGACACCTGACACAGTCCCTAAGTCAACCAACCGGCGGATCTTGTCGCCCTGAGGGGAGCAGCCTCTTCCCTGGGAAAGCCCCTCTCCACGGCTGCCTTCACCCAGAAGCCTGGCTCCAGCGCAGAGATGCCTGCTCCCCTTGCGTCCCTGCACTTTGCCCAGAGATACGCTGAGAGACCAGTTGGCAGGGAACGGACTCACCAGCCCCCTGGAGCCATGTTAGAAGCAAGTCCAGGTCCTTCCAGCCTATATCTTAACTTCAACCTCATAAGAGACCCTAAGTCAGGACCCCCCTCACTGCAGGGCACAAATAAAGTCTCTCTACAAAGGGATTAACTTTCCAGTGTATGTAGGTGCCATGATAAATAATTTCCAAATCCTTTTTAAAATATTCTGGAACATGGGGCCTTCCTGGTGGCGCAGCTGTTAAGCACTGCGCTGTGGAGCTGTCGGCAGCAGCTGACACAAGTTCGACGCCCGGCCGGGGAGATTCCCACATGGCGTGGCAGACCTCTCCTGCCTCGCTGGCTGCTCCCCTCAGCAGTGTATTTCTGTCCATCTACCTGTTCTGCGCCCCACTCTGTCTCTGGTGAACCCTCTCGCCGCCCCACGCCTCTGGCCTGTACCCCAGCTTGTATGCATAAATAAATAAAATCTTAAAATAAATAAAATAAAATAAAATGTGCTGGAAGAAATTCACAGTTGTTCTTCCACCTCAGCTTGTGTTCAGTCCCAGCTCTCTGAGCACACCAGCACCCTCGGCCACGTGGCTCTTCCTGACATCACCAAGGGGTCCTCCCACTACGCCAGTGTGGGACCCTCTAGTGCTTCACGGGCCGGGGCCAGCAAAGGGGTGACAAACAGGGGCAATGCCAAGTCAGGAAGGAAACTGGGACAGAGGGCCAACCCCTCTCACCTGTGATGTCCAGGCTTCTGGAAGAGCTGAGATGACCAAGGGGGGGTCCCACTGTCGACCTGCAGGTTGGTTTGTTCTGAGAATGAAGTCACTGGGGTCTTTGATGGTATACATGTTGGCCAACCCGGGCCAACCTTGGTCTTGGCTGTTGATCTTTCTCCTTTTGATTTGGGGAGCAGCCAGGGTTTGGGGCCCCTGGGAGGTCCACCATGTATAGTTGTGCAGGTTGTAAACACAGGATTCAGAGGGGGAGCGCTTGTGGGTAGCCCTTCGGCTCGCCCTGCCTCCCTGCTCTCCTCATGACGGTTTCCTTGTTTTTGTCTGTCTTGCCCCCAGCCTCAGGCCCCAGGATTCCCCAGTTTGCCACTCTGTGCCCAGCACCTAATGAGGCCAGGCCATCCACGACGGCACCAGAAGCTTTGTACAAGCCGCATGTGGGGTCTAAATCCTCCCCCATCACATTAAAACAACAAACCAAAACAAGGGAGTTACATTTTAATACTGTATTTTTTTAACCGCTCCATCTAAAACATGTATCATCCCCACCTATCAACAATATAAGGATTATTAATAAAATATTTTATACTCACTGCAGTTCTCAATTCAGACTCTAAATCTCTATCAGGAATACTTGATCTTTATCTCGACTTCTTAAATTTGCAGTTGAAAAAACAGACTCAAATGTCCCAGCTGCTCCAAACATCCTTAAGGGTTTTCAAAAATTGCATCAAGTATCAAATCTAAAATTTTAAGGGTTGAAAATTTTAAAATGACAAGCTCTTCTCCACCAGCCACATTCAAGAGCGGGGCAGCCACCTGCGGCCAGTGGCTCTTGCCCTGGATGGGCAGAGCGAGGGCATTTCCGCAGGGGCAGAAAGTTCTACAGGGCAGAACAAACCCAGGCCTTTGTGTCCTCTGGGCTCAGCAACCCCCAAGGTGTTTGGGGCCAGAGCACATCCTCTGTGTGCCCCCAAAATGCCCCTGAAACTTAGAGTGTGTTTACAGAACCCAAACAACATGCAGCCAACAACGTGGGCAAGAGAACTCAGCACCGTCCCCGCCCACAGTGGAAAGGTGGACTCTTTCCGTGGTCCCTCTGGACCTTTGCTTTCTAGTGGAGATGCCAACCCTACAAATCTCAGCAAGCTTTCAGAGACAAAAGCTTTCAAGAACACGTGGAAAAGCAAATTCCGAGGCAACCGCATCATTAAGCATTTCCCAGGAGGGGCGCCTGGGTGGCCGTTGGTGACACCTGAGGGTGGCCGGTGGGGTTGTCACCTCATTAAGCTGGTGGCACGCCAGACTAGTGCTGGCCGTCGGCTGTCACTTTTGTTCCTTCCTCTATCCAGGGCCTTGGTCTGTATGTGCAGCTCTCCTTTCAGCCCGAACAAATAAATAATTCATCCCCAAATTGGCACATTTGCTGGCGTTGCTTAGATTAAAATCTAAAATATGTATTTAATTTGGATTTGGTGAGGCCATTATCGGCCTCAGATAGCACCTGAATTAAAATTCAATTGGAGCTCTTATGAGACATCTGAGAATGCCATTCCTGACGGTCCCTGACACCGGCCACCTCTCCTGCTGGTCCTTCCTAATGACGGGTCCGGAGTGGCAGTAATTTTATGACTAAGGCAGGTCTCCGGTCACATCCACCTAATTACCCCACTGGAGTGCATGTAGCACCTGCTTCCCGGGCCCGCAGAACTGAGGAAATGTGCTATGTAATATTTATAGTTCCTGTAAAACTCGCAGAATAATTTGTGGGGCCTGGCATCGCGTAGTTGTTTTTAAACAGAGGCTCCCAGCCTTGACAGAAACAGTCCTTGCTCGCCACTGCCCCTGGGCCGGGCTCACATGCCTGCGGCTGGTCCCCTCCTTGAAGGGGTGAGATGAGGTCAGGGGTGGTTTCCAGCTGTACCACCCCAGCCTGGGAATTCAGGTCAGTGGAGGTACTGAAACCCCTCTTGCAGCGTCAGGGCAGCTTTAGCCCTCCAAGCGTCACTCGGAATCCTCTCCGCCATCCCGTGGGGGCCAACATCACGTGCCTGGTAGAAGCTGTAAGGAACAAGGCGGAGGAGCCAAGGGTCACCCAGGAGATCCAAGGCTCACATGTCTTCCTCCTTCTCTCCTTCCCCCTTCTTCCCTTTCCTTCCTTTTCTCCTATAACATTTACTAAGTACCAACGGTGCCCAAATAACACCAGCACCAGAGGCACATCCTGATCACAGGTCATGTGGATTCCCAGTTGTGCCAAGTGCTGCAGAAGAGCTCAAGTTCTCCTCTCTGCTGCTTGAACATCTCGAAGCCCAGAGAAGCACCAGTTTTGATCCTCACAGGCTATACCCAGGTGGAGAGCGAGTAAAGGACTTTTGGCATCCCCGGCACGGGGACACCAGGCATGTAAAGGTTTATTTGTTCATTCCATCAACCAACAGACATCTGCTGTGCCCTGTGTCGCATGCTGGGGAGGCAGCCCCGCTCCTAACGCAGCAAGAGGACGATGCAGGGTGACTGTGGAGGCTGCGAGTGCTCATGCCTGCAGACAATGCAGACGGTGACGGGGGCCAGTCAGTGAGGAAATTAACAGAGACCATTCACATGAGAACAAGCCAATAGTATTTATTTGGAACTTTCTAGAGCAAGTCAGTCTGTCTTTTGTTTTTGTGAGATACTCAAAAGCAGTCAGGGAGTACGGACATAGGGAAGACCCAGATATGCCCTGATTGGAGGCTGTTGGCCTGGGGAAGCTTGAGGTCAGTTAGCTAGAAAGCAAAGCATCCTGTGTGGTTGGTTTGGGGAACATATTTGACTTTCTCTGGTTGGTCTTAAATTAGAAGGTGGGACAAAAATTAGGGAAGCTGTCAGTCAAGGAAGTGCTGGCCATCTGGGGCTCTGCTGCAGGTATGGGTCAAAGTTTTCTTCTTCTCTACAGTCCGGCCACTGTCCTTCATATTTCAGTCTCTCATCCCTGAGTGTGCCGACTCTGTTCCATCATTAAAATGAGATTCTCTCCATGTATCCCATCTCTCTTCAGCAAAGCCCTACAGACCCCGATATACGCGCTGAATCTGGGAGGGGAAGGAAATTCCAGGCTGGGGAGCAGAACAGAGGACTCAGAGAATAATGCGCCCTTGGGGCTGAGGGCAGAGACATTGCCAGCACCAGGTCACTAGAGTCTGCATGTTACCTGGGAGCAATGGGGAGCCACGGTGACAGCACTGAGGGACCTCGGGCAGAAGTGAGAAGACTGGGATCACACTTGTCTGACCAAGAGATGAGGAGCCTGAGCCACAGAGGGGCAGTCAGCGGGGACTGGATGGACAGACAGCTGTTCCCAAGGACAGAGCCTGACACTGGGGGGACTGAGATGCTCCTGGATCCACATAACAGCCTGGGTGTCCCTCGGGCAGCTCTCAAGATGGGTGAGGCCATACTCTCCAGGCCTCCAACCTGCCCCAGCCGATGTCGACTACACCTTTTCTCAAATTTAATTGACACTGAACCCACTGGATTCATTTGGGTGAAGGCAAAGAACAGCTGAATGAAAAGTCAGCCTGGGAGGCCCGTCATAATGAAGCACCTCATCAGCCTCCAAGGAGGCTGTAGTCAATTCCTGGGTATCTCCAGCTTGGTATTGTGCAAAGGGATGAAAGAATGAAGGAAAAAATGGACGATTTAGCAAAGCACCTTCATCCAACCAATGTGTTGCCTTGCGCAGAAAGAAGCCAGCTTCCTCAGTGACTAGGATGGGGTCTTTTATGAGACACCCTAGGGGGTGTCTCATAATTACGGAGCACTCAGGCAGCACCTGTAGGCAGATTGCTACTTAGAGAACAAACCACTTCTTTGTTGAGTTGGTCTAGGCTGGTGATTTACCGAAGTGAGAAGTAATGAGATTCTGCAGCCTCCAGGTTTTATGTGTGACCGTATAACACAGGCACAATTACACGTGCACGTCCATAAATTGGTCACAAAGCTGAAGAGCGTGCTTCGGCAGCAAGTGCGAAGGAATAACAGAGCCACAGGAGATATGTGCTTGAAAGCCGCTGAGATGGGGTCCTTTTCCAAAGACATGGTGATCTGGAGTCTCCTTTGATACTCCTCAACCTCACCCTCCCTTCTTAAAGTGAGGCAGGGCCCCAATCTTGGCTGTCTCCCTGTTCCTCAACTACAAATATCAATGCAAGCTCCATCCCGGCCGGAAACATTTCTTGTACTTTTGTGGTTTTCAAGTCATGTTGTTGGTTAATCACGGAGCTTAAAATGTGATCAGACAAGATCTCACTTTAGCCTTTCTAAGCTGGCAATTTTACAGAAGGCCCACGGAATGACATTCATTACATTATTGTAATACCCTTTAACTACTGGTTCTATCTGCAAACAGGGAGGAACTGGCAGTAAGCCTGCTACCTCCTCTGAGCCCAGCTTCTTCATTTATAAATCGGGTGTTTGGTTTGGGCTCTCTGCATGTAAGACCCCATTAAAAGTCTTAAACTCCGATTGACTCCCCTGGACATGACTTCTGTAGTTGTCTTAAGCCCACCTAGTATGCACTAATCTGAAATCTGCTGTGAAGTTTAAGAAACAGACACTCAGGACCATTTGGCCATTCTTGGCTCAGGTAACTCTGGGGAGACCCTCTTATTCATCAAGTCAGGGGATTCCATCTGGTACCTGAGAAGTATCTTTGAAAGCCTGGAGAGTCCGTTTGAAGAAGAGCTGAGGTGTTTGGGGTGGCCTTCTATGAAAATTTCTCCAAGGCTTTGTAGTTGATTTTTGCAGAAGCAAGATCCTATTGTGTCAATTGTCTCTGCAGAGGCCTTGGGGAAGGAACCTGGCTGTGGAAGGTCCCTGAGGCTTTATAGGAGGAAGCAACCTGGCGGTAACCTCACCAACTACAGGGATTAGGTTGGATAGATAGGACAGAAGACATTCTGGGGACAGAAAGCAGTGTGACCAAAGGCTTACAAGTGGGAAAGGCCCAAAACCTTTGGGACAGTGTGTCCAGGGAGAACACAGAGTCCCTTAGAGAAACAAGTCACAGCCAGATACTCCTGGAACATCCTTCTGGGCCTGGACCTCCCTTTAGGCAAAAGAAGGAGGGAGCCAGAGAAGCCAGGCACAAGGCACCCACACGCCACGTGATGATTACTTAAAGTTCAATCACAGGCAAAACTATTCTATAGAGATAGAAGGCAAGAAAAGTGTGTCTCTATGTGTGAAAATTCATAAACTGTTCTCTTAAGGCTTATGTGCTTTATGGTTTAGCTTGATAAAGATGGAAGAAATAAAAGACAATGGAATAGTATGCAGTGAAGAGTTTAACCTTGCTTCAAGAGAGGTCTGTCCTTTGCCCTTGGCTCCTGAGAGGTCTCTAAGTACTCAGAGTGTCCTGCCTGTGAAAAGTGCTTTCGTTTACCTGGTCACCTTATACCATGCCAGGCAGTCTGACAATGTGACATAAGGCAGGGGTTTTGGGTGATGTGTGCGCATCAGATTGGCCTATAGAGAGGCCAGAGAGGTCAGCCTTGTGCGCCATTGGCCATGGTTATGTGATGAGCCCAGCAAAGACAACACCAAGGCTTGGAGGTGGGGGAAGGCCTCCCTGGTTGGCGACACCCTTCATGGGTTAGCACTATGCATGCCCACTGGGAGGGATTCCTGGCAGGCCCAGGTCTGGAACTTTTCTGGACTCCTCCTTTCACTGACTTGACCTGTGTCTTTTCATTGTAATAAATCCTGACGTGCATATAAGAACTCTCAGTGGGTCCTTCTAATGAGATTGGCCCCAGCGACTGTCCCTAACTTCGCAAATGACCATCCTACAAGGGTCATACTGGACACCAGCCTCTGGGGCTCCAGAGAAGAGCTCCTGCTGGAGGCTCCTCCTCTTCAGTAGCTCAGGTCGCTGCCCTCCAGTTTCCTTCACAGGAACCCCCGCTGCCCTGTTTGGATGCCAACACACAGGCACATTTCCCACTCAGAGTTACAGATGCCCCCTTGGGAAGTAACCCTGTAAGCCTCACCCTCTCCCAGCCCAGCACCTCCTCCTTAGTCATGAATCCCAAGAGGAAAGTCAGGGTTTCCAAGAAGCTGCCAACCACCTAAGTGGGTTTCATTAGATCCCATCAGACCGGCATCCTTAGTTACCCGCAGAATCTGAAAAAGCAAATGAGGACTGAGATCATTTATTGGGAGAGCTGTAGATAGCAAACAATTATATGTATCTGTGGGTTTGTTTTCCACTTCTGGTCACTGGGCCAAAGAAACATAATTAATTTTTTGGTTCCAAAGAGACAATTCCACCAATGATACACATCTTTAATTAGCCCAACTCAACAATTGTGCTCTGGTGTTTTATTCCAGGGAGCTCAATGCTGACATGTTAATGGAAGATGGTGCCAGACTTGGGGGTAAGAATGAAGGGGATTGGAAGGGCCTGAAATGAAAATGGCTGCTAAACAAGATAAGCACTGGGTTTTCATTACTGACGTGATCTAATCTGTTGCGTATCTAAGACAGAAATGCAAATGGTGAAAAACAGAGTAGAATCCATTGAGGGGAAAAGAAGAGGGGGAGGTAAAGCGGTTTGAGGACCGTCTTTAGTCAATGGCTTGAGAGTCTGCTTTGCAAATGGTGGGAAAGCTGATATGCACTAGTTTGAGCATAAGGAATATTTGCTGTCTTAGGAAACAATGGGGCCTGGCACAGGACTATTCCAGCAGGCTCTGACTCAGTTTCCCTGCCATTCTCTCATTTCTCCAGCCCCCACTGGTTGGCTTCTTCCTCACCCTGCTTCCCCTCATGCGCACAAGATGGCTGCCGGAAGCAGCCTCCTTCTTGTAGAGGGAGGTGGAGAGAGGTTAGGGAGAGTGAGCAAAAATTCAACTTCTCATACCGCTCAAGGAGTCCTGTGCTCTGCTCTGAGTGACCTACCTGGCTGGGACTGATTGGCTTAGGTGGATGACCCGCCCCAGTACCAAACGACCTCAATCAACTTCAGGGACAATACCAGGAGCAGGAAGTGCTGAATGTGGAAGGAGGAATATGTTGATGCCACCAGCATTTAGGAACACAAAACAGTGAGATCATTTGAAGAGAACTTACTAGACACTTGTCAAAGACATGAGCAGAGGAGAGGAAAACCGCAAGGCTGAGTTAGTACCCTGGGTTTCAGGAGCCCCTTGTTCTGCAGAAAGAGGCATATAATTGAGACTGGCTTTGTAGAGGCCAAACGAGAAGGGGCCACTTGGTAGGACCCAGACCAATGGACTTTTTGGAGTCCAACAGCACCAGAGGCTTCACCAAGCCAGATCTTTGACTGATTATAAACCAGACTCCCAGTTCCTGCCAGTGATCCTGGAACCACCCAACCTCCGCTCAGCAACCTCCTTTCCTACTTACAACAGCCAGCCCACCAAGGCCTTCCTCTCCTTGCAATCAGGCACAGCACTGAACATGCAGGAGGCTGGTTTGCTGATTAGTCCAAGTGAAAAAGTGAACCTGTTGAACTCCTGGTGTCCTGGAAATGTCCGAGATTGTGACTTTCTCAGTGGGGAGAAGAAGTGATGAATTAGCATGCATTAGCTTGTCACTGGCCACTGCAGGCTTGGCTTGCTGTTAGCTTCTTGGTGAAGGGCTTCACAATAAACGATACTGTTGCAAATGAAATCTTATAATTGCCTTCAAAAAGAGGGCTGTATTCCAAGGCCTGGATCTCCAACCTCATTTGAATTTGGATTTGGGAAATCAATATAGTATTATAAGTATTTATTTTTCATAATCTGATAGCATGGAAATACATTTTCCATTCCCAATTTCTTGCCATTCACTAACCTTTGTGCCCCTGACAAGATAAAAGCAAGCAAGCAAAGGCTCACCAGCTGAAAATGCAGCTGTGGTTTTCTCCATAACGGATCCTTCAGGAATTTCTAGAAGTTCCAATGTGATAGACCATGCAGTTGTCATCCTGCCTTAAAA
This sequence comes from Scalopus aquaticus, assembly GCA_004024925.1. NCBI lineage: Eukaryota > Metazoa > Chordata > Mammalia > Eulipotyphla > Talpidae > Scalopus > Scalopus aquaticus. Next base: position 84,629 of record PVIJ01000121.1, read on the forward strand.
ACCTTCAGAAAGCACTTCCCAGGAGTGGGTCCAGGTTTTGGGGGGGTCTGAACCTTATGTGATTTGGTAGTCTGAACCACCTGTGACTCTCTAACAAGAGAATACTAAATGGCCATGAAATATCAGGAGCAGGTAAAGGAGCACCCCTTGCAGGAAAGGGGACTAAGACCCTGAATTTCATTAACTTCACAGTATTTCAACTTCTAACAAGTCCACTTCTGGTCAGGACTTTGACATTTCATTCTTGGCTTATTCTGAGGTATATCCTGGGGGAGGGTGACAGAGGGGGAGGAATTCAGTGCCTTCTGGCCATGTCCTCTGACCAGCTGTGTGTGTTTTTCATCCCTTAGCAGATTTTACATCTGGGACGAATGAGTGTGTTTCCTCCCCATGTCACTGGGTGGGCATTAAGATGAATTGTCACCAGCACTCGGGCTTTCCGCTTTGGCCTAGTGCCCAAACAAGCTCAAAGCTTGGTGAACCAAGGGGCGTGGATTTTCACTCTCTGTGAAGCTATGAAATACACAATCCCCCATAAGTGAACCCCCAGGGGTGGCTCAGGGTCACCCCAGTTCATCCTCAGCCAAGATGCCTCCATCCTGCCTTCCCTAGGGAGTGTTCCACCCAGCGGGACAGAGGCCAGGCCCACCTGTCTCAGGCTCCTGTGCTGTTGCCTCCTTGTGTTAGAACAAGTTTCACTGGTGCAGAAAGCGGTCCTCCAGCCGTCTTCACGGCTTCTATGACACCTCAGCTTCTGCTTTGCTTATATTCTGCAGCACAGGCCTGACCGGTGGACTCAGAGGCAGAAGCTTCCCTGAGGCCCTGCTCCATACTGCAGACAGCAGAGTGACTGACTGCGTGTGCCACAGCCTCACCGTGGCTGCTCCCGGCTGTGAGCAACAGGGACCAGGTGTCCACAGAGGGGGAGGGACACTCACAGCAATGACATTCACACAGCGGAAGGCTGCTTGGTGTAAAAAGGAGTGAGGGGCTGAGGTGCACAGGCTGCGACGCACGAGCACGGAGGCGTCCCCTCTCCCGTCACTGGGAGGGCCCGGTGTGGGTTTCTCCTTTCAGATACAGACTGTCTTTTGCTCAGTCAGGACTCAAAATCTGTCGCGGGGACATTTCAAGCGGGATGAAGAGGAGCAGCTCTGGCTGCAGGGAAGGACCCAGCTGCCCGCACTTGCAGCGGCCGGACCCTGCGGCCCACAGAAACTCGGGGTCAAGCCCAGCATTTCGCCCTGCACGGGCCGCCACCCTCTCTGGAATTCAGTTTCCTTGTGTGAGGCCTCCATCCGGGGTGCAGTTGGGTGAGAGGGGAAGTGCAGATAAAGCAGGAGCCTGTGCCAGGCCGGGTCAGCTCACAGTGCTGGGGCAAGACCATCCTGCACCTCTCACCTGCATCTTCCCACCTGGCACCATCCGCATCCCTGTGCCCGAGGCTCTCCCGCCGACAGTCACAGCCTCCGATGGTGCTTGTGGCAGGTGAAGTACATGCAGGGGAGGAAGCCACCCCCCACAACAACCCTAGCCAACTGTGTAAACACCAGATCTCTAGCGGTGGGGGGGGGGGCAACCTCAGGTGCATGTCCCCTGCCGCATCCCAGAGGCCCCAGTAGGACCAAGCTCCAGTTGTCCGTGGCAGAGACTCGCCTGTCATCACATCCTTTGCTGCCTGCCTTCCCTTCCCTGTCTCACTTCCCCACTCTTCCACTGGGATTCTCTTTGTAAACCCTCTACTCCCCCCAAATAAACTACATACATTGAATCCTTGCCTCAGGGTCTGCTACTAGGTGGAAGTCAGTGGAGACATTATCATTTTATTAGATGACATGTTATTATTACTCAAAAACATTTATCACCATAATCATCATTAGATGGGATCCTTCTCCACCTGCACCTCCTCCAGGAAGCCTCCCCTGCCTGCACCCACCCTAGGGCCCACCCCTTCCTACAAAGTTGCAGTACTTGTTGGCCCTCATTCCTCTTCATCCCTTCTGCCTTATTTTAATCCTTGTTTCATCCGTTGCATGGAGAAAATGCTAATTTCACAGGCTCGGCCCCAAGGGGCTGACAACACTCACACTTTGAATCTATGATGAAGCCATACTGCCTTTGATGGCGGCAAAAGATGAAATGCAGGCTGCTGCGAATCCCGAGGAGACGGGCCCTGCATGCAATATTTAAGCGGGCCTTTTATGAAAGGGAGCAGCCCAAGCGCTCAACACTGGTGTTCAAGCAAGTCAGACTTGATTTTCAACCTCAGACTGATGTTTGGGTGCACTTCGTGTTTTAAATACTCATTTCTGCTGCCTTGATATTTTAATTCATTTCCTTTCAAGTGTTACAAGCCCAAAGTGCTATCATCAGGTAGTCTGTGAGAGGCAGGGCCTGAGAGGAGGGCTCGTTTCACTCCAACAGGCAAAGTCACCGTCCCTCAGACGTCAAAAATGCCGACCCCTTCCCTCCAACACCGAGAGGGCGCAACAAACGATCTGTTCGTGCAAAGCCAGAGCTACTTGTTGAAAAGTTGATTCAGACCAATCTGACCCTTGTTCCTCTCCCCAGCCCCCCAGCCTGCCTTCTTTTTTCCCATTTTTATTTGAGATATGATTTATGGTAAAGTGGACAGATTTAAATACACAGTTCAGTCAATTTTATGCATATAACTGCCACCAGATCAAGATGCAGAACATTCTGTCCCCACAGAGTGACTCCCATGTCCCTTCCCAGGCAGCACCCCCAAAAGTAGCCATGATTAAGAGACTCTATTGCCTAGAATTAGTCTTCCCTGTTTTTGCACTTCATGCAAATGAAACCTCATAGTATCTCTGGTTTCTTTCATTCAACATGTTTTTAGATTCCTCCATGATGTCACACAACTCAATAATTAGCCCTTTTAATGCCTGCATAATATTCCATTGTGTAGCCATAATACAGCTTGTGTGTACTTCTGACTCTTGGTGGGCATTCAGATTGTTTCCAGTCTGGCCTATGTATTAGTTAGCTGCCCTAACAAAAAACCACACATTGGGTACCTTAAATAACAGGACGCTATTATTATCAGAATTTATTAGCTCACAGTTCCAGAGGCTGGAAGTCCAAGGTCCAAGTGCTGACAGGGATGGTTCCTTGTGGCCCTCTCTTGGCTTTCAGGTGCTGTGTCCTGTCCCCACGTGACCTGTCCTCAGTGTGCCTGTCCTGTAGTCCTTCCTGTTCCTATAGAGACACCAGTCAGATTGGATTAAGATCCCACCCTTATGACCTCATTTATCTTTAATCACCTCCTTACATACCCTACCTCCAAATATAGTCACATTGGGAGTTAGGGAAATTTTAGGGGGAAATGGTTCAGCGCATAACAGGCTATTGAGAATAACGCTGCTATAAGCCTTCATGGACAGGTCTTGGGAAGATAATCTCTCCTGTTTGTTGACTACACGTTCAGGAGAGGAGGCTCTAGACACACAGCTCTGATGATTTCCGTGGATACTGCCAAAGCTGTGTTAAGTATGGAGGACAACCGATCTCCAGAACATTTTCATCTTGCAAAATTGAAACTTTATACCCATAGGGACAGGAGAAGCTGGTACCTTTTCTCCAAGAGCCCAGTGCAAGGGCACATGGCCCAAAGATAGATGCCAAAGGTCTATGGCCAGAATTAGAGAATGGTGCCCACCCTCACCTAGCATGCCCAGTGGCCTGCTGGCTGGACCTGACTGCTTAGACTCAGAGCTCAGCTGTTCTGGGGAGCTGAGCCCAAACTCCCCAAGATAAGAAGGGGTGCCAGAGCTGCAGCATGCCACCAGATTCCCAGACTTCTGCAGACAGTTGCAAATAGCAGCTCCACAGGTAATGTACCTGGTGAGCCAAAAGGTGTCCTGTGACTCAGGTGCGCAGGTGACAGAGGCAGCAGCTGAGTTGTTGGGTCCTCATTCCTCGTGGCATTCATTTCCTCCATCATTCATGATGTGTCTGGTCAGCTGCTCAGTCATGAATCACTCCATGGATTCTGTTCCCATTGCATCTTCATAGACATCATATCCGAAAGCTCCTTATCAACACAGGTGACCACATTTTTAAATAAAAAACCATATATGTGTGTAATTTGCCATATATCACATGTTTGAGAATTAAACACAATACAGGAATTTTTAGAAATATGTCTCCACACCTTTTCTGGAACAAGTTTAGCAAACAGAAAGTCAACAAGCCAAACTCAGAGCAAAAATAAGAAAGTCTGGGCCTCCCTGGTGGCGCAACAGGTTAAGTCTCAGCCTATGAAGCTATCCACAGCCACTGTAGCACGAGTTCGATCCCTGGCCAGGGAGCTCCCCACATGGTGCAAAAGAACCTCTCCCATCTCGCCCACTGCTCCCCTCAGCAGAGTCTGAGGGGACACTGACTTCAGTCAGTCTGCCTGTTCAGCTCCCCACTCCATCTCTGGTGAATCCTCTCACAACCCCCCACCTCTGGCCTACACCCCAACTCTTGTATGCATAAATAAATCTTTAAAAAAAATAATAATAAGCAAATATTAATCCTCTGCCTTGCTGAAATATTATTACAGTTACAGGAAAGAACCACACATATTCATAGATTTGAATTTCTTTTTCAAATGTACTTAAACATCTCCAATTAAATGATATTTCAAGTAGGATAAGACTAATTTTCACATAATCAATGATCATCCATCTCAGTAGCTCATTAGCTGGTCCATAATAAACTAGAGTTGAAGTTTATCACTTACATTAAGCATTGCAAATGGAAGGAAAACCCTGATTTCCTTTTAACAGAACACTCCATATGCCACATCAAAATTTCAGACATAATTGGGAGTGTCAGAAATAATGTTTAATGGCAATGATGCTCTGCCTATGAAACAAAATACTTTTACTGAATTATGTTTTGGGAAATCCAGCTGACCTCTTGACACAAGAAAGAAGGATTTCCCATAAATAAAGTCTTCAGGGCATTAGCCATTACTTTCCCGTGTCACTGGATTATTAATACCTGGGATCTGGTTTCATATGAAAGCAGAAAATTAATCATGTTATGCACAGGACTTCATGTAAAGAAATATTTCATGGGGTCCCATCTATTTCAAAAAGGAAAATGTAGTTAAGCATTTAAATTAAATAAGCAGATTGATGTTCCAGCAATTACTGAGGAATGGTTTTTGTCACATGGTAAAGGGAATGCATTAAAGACAGGAACAGCTGTTTCTCTGCTTAAGTTTATTGTGTTTCAAAATTCAGGAAATGACTTTTGTGCTCTGGTTAGATTCAAATTGCAAAATTAGCAGATCTAGTTCATAAATGTATGTACTGAATTATAAAGATATTTGGACACTTATACCAAAGTATAATATTTTGTCAAAACGATTCACTTCTCTGTAATGAAATAAAAGCAGGCTCATTGCTCTATATTGTTAAAGGTCATTTTCATTACGAAGATATTATTTAAGAGCTAAATTCAAGCACATGCTTTTGTGGGGCTGTTGAAAGGAGAGCCAGAAACTGCTAGATTTAACACAAAGGGGTAATTACAGCATAAAAGATCATTGCTTTATTCTGAACTTAGTTCAAAACAAGGTTGGAATCCAATCTTCAGAGTTTCTCCCTCGAGGGAGGTCAACATGCAAATAACATTATAATTACGTGGGACTGATTTTTCAAATATTCAGTCTGTGTGTGAAGAATGAAAACCTTAGTCGAGGGGTCTTTCCAAAAAAATCATCCCAGCTGATCCTTTTGGCCTGTTCTGTGCTTCCTTCAGCCTCTCTGTGTCCTCGCTGAGGTCAGTCTGTCCCTGGCAGGGCTCCATAGGGACTGTCCAACGCATCAGACTGGGTCCCCAGGAGCCAAGCATTCTGCGTGGCATGTATTGAAAGGGTTTTCTGTGCGTCTTCAAAGATATGCCCTAAGATGAGGCCTTAGGATGTGCCTTCCAGCTCCAGGGCTGCCATCTCCTGGCTAACCTCTGCCACTGGCTTCCCATCACCCCGTCACCTTCCCATCACCCCGTCACCTTCTCTTGTGCTGCCTGCTTATAAAGACACTTGTTATGGTATTTAGGACCCACCAAATAATTCTGGATAATCTGTCACCATCTTGACATCCTTAATTTAATTACATTTACATAGACCTTTTTTTCTCATAAGGCAACATTGGCAGGTGCCAGGGATCAGGACCTGATATCTTGGGGCCACCATTACTAGCCCAAGACACTACCTCATAAACTGATAGTCCGCATTCTTTGAGTTAACGCATGGAAAAGGCTTAGAAACAGTGTCCAGGGCTTAGAAAGCTGCTATCACGGGCATCAAGTGTCCCCACTGTGCCAGGTGGTCAGGGAATCGGAATCTGATACTTTGCCTGGTCCTGGAAGCTCTGAATTCCCCTAGCACTTTCTTCTACATGCTCACCTCGTGAATCCTAACCCTTAGGTCCGGAAGCCTGCTCCATGCAGCCCGCCCCACCCCGCAGATGGAAGGGCATCTCGTGCGTGCCCTGCAAAAAGCTGTCAACCAGAACTTGTCAACTGGGATTCTTTGTAAATTTTTTGAAGAATTCGCACTTACCCTTTTAAATGTGTATGTGTTTAGATTATTTCATACTAATGTTCCTGGAATGCGTTTCGTATTTCGTAATCCCCAGGAGGGCTCGGGGGGTTATAGCGGTGGCGCCCTTTGCGGCTGCCCCAGTGATGTTCTTCACGTGACTTGCTATGCGCGCCTGTCACCGGACCAACCTGAGAGGCAGAAAGGTGACGAGGTGTCTGCTCCAAGGCGATAGCACCAGACCCAGGTGACTCTGAGTTTTAATTTTCCTGTCTTCCTCCCTCTTTCTTTCTTGCTTTTTTTTTTTTATACAACCTGGGGTACGGGCCAGAGCTATGGGGTGGCGAGAGGCCTCACCAGAGACAGTGTGGGGAGCAGAACAGGCAAATCAGAAATACACTTCTGAGGGGAGCAGCGGGCGAGGCAGGAGAGGTCTGCCCCACCATGTGGGATTCTCCCCAGCTGGGCACCGAACTCGCATCACCGCTGCCAACAGCTCCACAGCGCAGCGCTCAACCACTGCGCCACCAGGGAGGCCCTCCTCCCTCTTTCTAAGGGGGCTACCGTTTTCATCTGCAGGACTCCCTCCTGCAAGCAGACACCCCATCTCCCTTGGCTTCTCCCTATTTTACTTTAGTCTCTAGTAGCTACAGGCTGGGAAACTAGCTAGCCGAGACTTGTTAGCATTTTTTGCAATAAGAGAGTTAGTGGTCCCAAGGTAAGAGTCTAAACACTTCTCTGAGGACAATAAACTTTTGTACTAGTATTAGTATCAGTATGATTTGCCTATGTGCCTTCTTCTACCAGCACAGGGAATTTTTAACACTTTGTATCCCCTCACATAATTTTACTTGACATCTAAAATGTTTCATAAATTTAAATGGTTACAAAAGATAGTTTATTATGTGATATAAATAATGACAATTTAAAAATAAAACTGTGTCGATCTGCCTGTTCTGCTCCCTGCTGTGTCTCTGGGGAACCCTCTCACCCCCCCCCCACACCTCTGGCCTGTACCCCAGCTTGTATGCAAAAATAAAAAATCTAAAAATAAAACTGTGATATCACTCTTTTAAATGTATGTAATTGCCTTGTCACTTAATACCCATTATCATTCATTTAGAAGGTATGTGGATTAGCACTTTTTTACATTTTTTAATGTTCAAATATCTTTTGTGTTTCTCCTAGAACTCATATTTCCTCCCCATTTCTGCCACAGAATTGTATTCTAATATAATTTATTTTTATGCTTGAAAGTACTTTATCAATCACTCTTTCACAATTCTCTCCACCCAAAGTGTACATGTTGAAATTACATTTTTTAATTACCTGTGACCATTGAACTCTGGAGTTAATTTTTTTTTCTGGTTTGAGCAAACAGTATAATTATGAGTATCCAATTGATCAAAACCAATTCATTACAATTTTTATAAATAAAATTATGTTAGCATTACTTCTCTTAATGAGATAGATGGGGGCTGCCTTCCTCCCTCACCCTCAGTTAGTTCTTAAATCAATGGCTGAATTACTCTTGCTTTGATTAGCCAGAATTCAATATCAATTTGTCTCTCTCTCTCTTTTTTTTTTTTTTTTTTTTGTGTGTGTAGAACTGGAGTATAAGCCAGAAGGGGGAGAGGGGGCCCACCAGAGACAGAGTGGGGAGTAGAGCAGGCGGATTTTACTGAAATGCACAGCTGAGGGGAGCAGTGGGCGTGTCTCCTATTTTTTTTTTAATGTAAATGTAATGTAAGCTTAAACAATAAACTGGTTCATAAAATGGACGGGATTTTGTTATAGCAGCATTCCTCAATGCTTTTGGCTCCTCCAGAGTTGGGTGCCAAAATTCACATAATGATCCATCATCAAAAACTTCCATCGGCTGAAACATCAATGGGTCTTTCAGTTGGGCTGAATGCTCAGTGCTAGAAATGTCCTGATTTGCTCCTGTTCTCTCTCTGCAGTGCAGTAAAGTTCCAGTTGGGGCAGAGAGATTTTTTTTTTTCTGTGAAATGGGGAAAAGGAGTCTTTGGAAAGCAGACTGGCAAGGGAAATGTTGATTGCAGATATTTCATGCCTTTGCATGCTGAGAGCCCTCCAGGAAATTGATTCCCTTAAAACCCTCAGTGCCCCAGTTAAGATCAGTGTTCAGGGGCTACTCGAACCTCGCCTCCCACCAGATGAGCATCTGGATTGATGGAAAACACCCAGAGAAGGTCAACTCCATTCTGAGGTGGAGAGTGCCTAGGACCCTCTCTGCTCAGGCCCCAGGGCCTGGCGGTGCATACCCACAGACTAAGGAAGGAACTTGGGATGCTGAGCAATGGGGGGGTCACACTGGCCAAGCAGTGGGGGCCACACTGGGCTGGGGTACATGACACAGCTATAATTACTGGGGCCCAAGCTAAAGATAAGCAGTGTAGAGGCCACATGGGCTTTGGCTTGCCTGAGTTTTCTAGGTATTTCTAACAGACCTAAGCCGAGATCATCATCAGTAGCGCTGAAACCCATTTCATGCATCAGTTAACTTACCTGTGTGTTCATTTCTTCATTTCAACCAGCAGGCAGGAAGGCGCACTCACTGGGTACCCACCCCGTGTGTCCCTTGCCCTGTACTAACAGGACACAGAGGTGAGCACATGGGCCTTCTGTCCTCAGGGCCTCACCATGGGGAAGGGGGTGCAGCAAGGTAAACGACACCCCTCCTCTGGAATGGGAATCCAAGCCCTGGATGTGGCAGAGGAAGGGGACTCAGGGTCTACTGGGCCTTTTGGCCGCCGCCCTTTCCCATCTGAGTGTGTGTGTGTGTAGAAGGGTGGCTCAGGTCCCTAAAGATACCCCAAACTCTCTGGCATTCGATTCCAGAACTAAGCCTCCTTGGTGCATCCTGTCGTCAAGGAAGTTTTGGGTGGAGACTCATCCCCCAGAGTCCCTGAAGTCTCATCTCCCCAGGTGGGCACCCCAGCTCACTGCCCTAAACCTGAGCCAAGTGCTCAGCCACGTAGCGTCATTGTAGTTGCTCCACCTGTCTCCTTGTTTCCAAAACAGTGATGGTTAGGAAGCTTCAGTGAGCTGAGTCCCCCTGGCAGGGACTGGTGTCACTTTCAATCTCCCTCCTTCTTCCTTCTGTCCTTTCTTTAATTTCTTTTTTGGGGGGAGTATGTCATATTATTGAGATATAATTTATATACAATAAAAGTTTCTCCTCTTACCATGCATTTCTGTCTTGTGTGTATCATAGGTTTTGATGACCAACTACCAGTATAACTGTCAGTCAAGATACAGTACAGTCTATTGTGTGAAAAACTCCCTCCAGCCCCTTGGAAATCCACCTCTCCTCCATCCCCACTGTGGCCACAAGGACGTGCCCACATCCCTAAGTGTTGTCGTTTCCAGATTGTCATATGCGTGGAATCACACAGTATGTGGCCTTTCGGGTCTGGCTTCTTTCACTCAGCATAATACAAATGCAATTTGATACAAAGACCACAGTCTCTTTATCCAGTTCCCAGCTGGAGGGCATTTGGGTTACTTGCAGTTTGGGCACCAAAGCTAGAGCTCTATGGAGAGGAGAAGACCAGTCTTGGTGTGGACTGTAGTTTTTATTTTGCTGGGTAAATGCGCAGGGTGGAGTGGTTGAGTTGGAGGCCAAGACTTAACTTAGCCCTTCTCCACCAGGAATGATTTGAGGTTCAGGGGGCTTTTATCGATGTTGGGGTCATCTTTGGTTTTACAGAGGGGGAGTGGGAAGGGAATGTTGCCAAGTCCCTTACTGTGCACATGACAGCCCCCACACAATCAGGTTCAACTGTCCACAGTGCAGAGGGTGAGACTTTAAGAAACCACCCACCTGTCCTCCGAGGAGGCTCTCCCATTTTGTACCACAATAGATGGGAGTCCCAGTTGATCTGCATTTGGTGTGTTCTCTCTCTCTCTCTCCCTCTCTCTCCTTAGCCATTCTAATGTGGGTGTCATGATACCTCCTTATGGTTTTTGAGTGCATTTCCCTAACAGCTAACAATGTGAGCCGCTGTTCATGTGCTTACTCGCCATCCACATACTTATTCTGGTGAAGAGTCTGTTCAAACCTTTGGTCCACGTTTTTTATTGAATTGTGTATTTTTATGTTCTAGATACTTCTTGGTTGTTTCCTATTTTAAGCCCTATAGCAAGCCTGTGAGGTAGATTTGATCACTCCCATTTTAAAACTGGGGAAACTGAAACTCTGTCTACTTCCCTCCCATCCAGCCTTGTTCGATGTCAGAGACCATTCCCTGAACCATAATGGAATGTAAAGCACGTTCCTCTCCTCCTCTTCTCTTTCTTCCCGCTCTCTCCTTCCCGCCCCGCCTTCCTCCCTCTCTCCCACCTTTATTTCTTCCTTCTATATTTCTCCTCTATCCCACATTCCCTCCTTTCCTTTTTCGTTTGACGGACAAGTTCTTTCTTTAAAACTACAAGAAGAAAAATCAACCCAATTTTTTTTTTTTTTAGAAAACAAAGTCTGTGTGCTCTTGATCAATGCTGGCCTACTTAGCTCAGGGGAAGAATTTGAGCGCAGAAATTTCTTTGCTTTTTCTGGCCAGAACTCATGTTGCGATGTGGAGGGGGTTATATTATTATTTTGACAGAACCAAGAATTATTTGGATGACAAATGGATCCCCACTTGAATGGGAATGCGATCTCATGGCAAGAACAGAAGGGTGAGGTTACCAAAGGCCTAGATATACTAGACTCAAATTAATGGCTTAGCTCTGCTCTCTTGCAAACTTGAGATATTGGCCATGTTTCCTTGGCTGTGACTTAATCATTGCAACCTGTGTTCCAAGGAAAGCTTCATTCTTCTCTAAATGAGCAACACAAAAAGCCAGTTTCCAAGTATGTGCAACACGAGACACATTTAGTGGAGTTAGCATCCAAATCTCATCAACAACAAAAGAAAGAGGGCATCTCCCCGGCTCCCACACGGCAGAGCCGTTAGTTGAATTGATTCAACACATACCCCAAACCAAGAGTCAGCATCGCCAAGTTGGTCCCTCACAGGCCACCATACCAACCATCCCGGTGTCTCCTAGGAAGACCCGGGAGGGTGCGGTTATGCGGACCCTATGAGGGGCATGGAACAGGAGTGTGCCCCAAATCTGCCCGCTACTCTCAAGTGCGGTTCCAAATGTATTCATCTGATGGCTTTTTTTCTTCAAAAATCTGATTTCTCTTCTTATACCCTGAAGCCTGCCGCTGGGTCCTAAGAGCACACAGCAGCCCCACAGGGCGAGAGCTCCTTGCTGAGAAGACCCGGGGCTCCGCCCTCCAGCACTGTCATGGGCCACGTGAGGAAGCGCTCGCTCGGAAGCAGCTCCTCAGCCAAGTCAAGGCATCGGATGACAGCAGGCCTGACTGCCACCTCGTGAGAGACTTCCCGTTAGGACCACCCAGCTAATTTACTCCTAATTCCTGACCCACAGAAACCATGAGATAATGGGTTCTTTTCCTTCTTTGAAGCCACTAAGACTGAGGTGATTTGTCATACAGCAGCAGATAATACAAATGGCAGCTTTAATGGGAGAGCGCTGGGTCACAGGCTTAGCCCCAGAGCCAGGGAGGTCACCTCCTACCTAAACACACCTGAGGGGGGAAGGAATGAGGCAGCTCCACTGATAGATCTGATGCTGCCCAGGTCGGGGGAGGCAAGTGAGGGCAGTGTGAGCACAGGCAGGGGGAGCCTGTCTTTATAATGTGAATATCTTGTTCATCATGCATTCTTTGTGCTTTACTTTTGGTTTTTCTTAAACTGCATTAAAATGTTCTTTATCTGGATTGTTGAGTCCTTGGTGCCCCTTACACGGCGTGTCCTGACCTAAGTCCCGGTCAGACCCCATCACACCCCCAAGCCTGAGTTACGCTGCTCTGATCTTGTTCCTGGGGGCAAAGGGGCAGATAAGTCACCCTCTCCTCTCACTCTGACCCCACATCATGGCTGATACTGCCTGCCCTGCTCCTCAGTCTTCCCATTTGATTAGCAAGAGCTCCATTGTCAAATATGGCAGCCATTGTCCACATGTGGCTATGGAGTTCTTAACAAGGGGGCATGTCAAACTGAGAAGTGCTTTATGTCTAGACCACACACACAACTGTGAAGTCTTGCTGCAAGAGAAACAATGGAAGACATGTCCACCTTCAAACTGATATTTTATATTGATTACATAGTGAAATGATCTCCTAATCTATCATGTATCTGTCATCTGTCATATATATGTGTATATATATTTAATGTGGCCCACATTCTGTTTCTATTGAACAGGGGTTGGGGTTATGATTTCTTTTTTTTTTTTTTAAGATTTATTTCTTTATGCATACAAGCTGAGGTGTAGGCCAGAGGTGTGGGGGAGGGGGATGAGAGGATTCACCAGAGATAGAGCGGGGAGCAGAACAAGCGGATCTACTGAAGTACACTGCTGAGGGGAGCAGCGGGCGAGGCAAGAGAGGTCTGCTGTGCCATGTGGGTCAGCTCCCTGGCTGGGGATCGAACTCATACTGCAGTGGCTCTGGATAGCTTCACAGTGCTGTGACTTAACCCGTTGTACCACCAAGGAGGCCCTGGGGTTATGATTTCAAAAGAGCATCCTTACATTCCGGTCATCAGGTGTGAGTTATTGGTTAATCTCCAAGATCAAACTGCTTTAAAGATCGTCCTTGGTCATTTGTGTACGTCTAGGCTCAGGCTGCCTTTGCAGAATACCACACACTGGGCAGCTCAAACAGCCTCTAGGAGGCTGGAAGTCCAAGATCAAGGTGTTGGCTGGGTTGGCTCTTTCTGAGGCCTCTCCCTTGGTTTGGCCAACTTACCCCTGTGTTCCGTGGTCTTCCCCGGTGTGTCTCTGTGTCCTAATTTCTTCTTACAAGGACATCAGCCCTAATGATTTATTTAACTTAATTACTCTATAACAACCCTATTTCCAAATATAGTCATATTCTGAGGTGCTGGGTGGGGGTTAGGACTTCCCACAAATGACAGTCTATGACAACTTGAAATCAGAAATTTCAGATTTCTGAAGACACGTGGGTTCCCATTATGGAATGAACCCTACACCCCAAAACTCACAGCTGTTGGGGCTCCTACTAATTCTTAGAACTCACGTGAAAATGAAACAGTTCTTTCCTGCAAGCTCTGAAAATAACACGGTCCGGACAGAAGTGTGGCTTCTGGGGTCTAAGGCGGTGGCACGTGGGAGTTGTTCCCTGCAGGCCCTGTGACCCCTCCCCAGAAGAGCCCCCTGGGGGCATCAGCCTCCCCTCCCTGCCTCACTCTGTTCTTACACTGGGGGTGTCAGGGGAGTCACTCTGAAGACACTTGACAAAATGGGTCATGAAAGTGTTTTTATTTTAATGATCTCGGCACCAGCTGCTTCCCCAGTGAGACTCCTCCCTTGTGTTGATAAACACTGCAACTGGAAAGTCACTTTATTAAACCATAAATGTTCGCCACAAATCACCACTAAATTAGCCGGTGGTGAAGCTGTGCAGAAGCCCGGCCTGCTGCTTTAACTCCACGAGTTAGGGAGCATAACAACACACTTTGAACACTGTCTCATTAGGCTTTGAATTCCGGATGCCATTACGCGGCCCCACGGGTCGGGGCTGCTTCTCACAAACGCGCATGTGCACATCCCACCGCAAGGACGTCGGCGGGGAAAACAGGTGAGTGGGGCCGTGTGCGGAGTTGGCAGCCGGGGTGGGGGGTGCGAGTGGGGCATGGGGCGTGGTGGATGAGGGGTGGGTAGGGGGAGGATCTTTGTGAGCACTTAATTCGCGAACGCCGGGTCTCTTGGGCCATAGACGGCTTTAGAAGGGCACTGTCCGACTAGTGTTGATGATTTAGAAGCTGCAATCCCAAACCCCAGAATCCCAAAGGCCGCCAGGGAACTGCTTGAACAGGCTGCCTCCATCACAGTCCACCTGTCTGGCAGATCCCACCACTGGAGGCAAGACAGCACCGGCCTAGCCACAAGGAGTGAGCCTATCTCCCCACCTTCACAATGCCTGCATCTAAGCAATAACCCTGAGACCAGTGCTGCAAGCCAAGCCAGGAGCCTGTACCCAAGGTGTTCCTGAGAAGCCCTACCTCTCTCTTGGACTCAGTTTCTTCAGCTTAAAATGGAGGAAATCGGATAAATGAATGGTTTTGAACTGTATCCCAGGGATCCTTGACAGAAGGCCCACAGAGACCCCTGATCCAGAAGGAGCCTGAGTGAGTGGACTCTAAACTCCCCTCACTTGCACCTCACAATTTCACCTTTACCTGTTTTGTATGCTGTGGTGCTCGAGGGATTTTACTGCCAAAGGGATCTACAGTCAAAAACGATTTGCCCTCTGCTTAGTAGTGTGTGGGAGGGTTCTGAATCAAACTTCAGGAGGCTGCGAAGCTGGGGCCTTTGGGGCCCAGAACAGACCTTTGGGAGGGAAGCTTTCTTCTCCAGGTGCTCCTCAGGGTATGGCCACCCCCATACCTTCAGGTGGTGGGGTCCTGTGACTCCGCCTTGTGTCATAACTAGCCCATTGTCTGTTGCTTGTTACCGGGTCTGATGACTCTTGTGTCCCCTCTGGAAGCCATGGTAAGTCAGCAAGCAGTTTGCCTTGCCTTTCTCCATCCCTCCCTCCCGACCATGTGAGGGCAGGCCTTGCTGTGGCTTGTTCAGATGCTCTTTCAAGCATTTCCTTTCCTGTTCAGAGGTAACTTGGAGAAAACTTTCTGTTCTCCAGTGGCCCTTATCCAGGATGATGCCAACAGTTTTCCTCTCCTAATATCACCTCCTGGGGTGGTCCCCTCCCACACTGAATAGTGCTGACTTATGTAACCAACCAGATATTTTGGAAATAACATGACCCCAGTCTCTGGATCATAACAGACGGTGACTTCCGCCTTGCTCTCTTAGTCCACTCACTGCAGGGGAAGCCAGCCGCCATGTTGTAAGCCCCCTCACATTGCTCCGTGGGACACCTTCCACACAGTGAAGAGCTGAGGCCTCCACCCACAGCCAAGACTTAACCTGCCAGCCATGAGCGAGGCCCCATGAGAGTGGATTCCCTGGTCCCGGCCAGGCCTTCATATGTTTACAGCCCCAAAGACACTTTGACTGAACCTAATAAGAGACGCCCCCAGATTCACCCAGTTAATTCCCAACTCCCAGAAACTGCGAGATGATAAATATTTGTTGTTTTAATTTTTCAGAATGTGGGGGTGATGTGTTAGGCAGTCATAGGTAACTGACACAGTTCCCAAATCCACACCTGCTAGGGAGATCCCAGCACAAAAAGACACACAGGCTGACACTCTGGACCTTCACAGATCTGCCTAAGTGGAGGATAATTGGCCAAAGCACGGCTGGCTGTTAGCAAGCAAATGGAGTGGGAGTGTTTCTGACATGGCTCAGGCTCACCCCGCGATTTCTCACTTTGACATTTATTTTCTTCCTGCCTCTGTCTGTACAGCTCTGACTGTATTTATTAATTGCAAACAGAGGGCCTCAAAGTTTCTCACCCCAAAAGTTAATCATCTAAAATAACAACAAGAGGCCCAAATAAAGAGAAAAGACTGAATAAAAGGAAGAAAAACAAACATTTTGGCTTCTCATTGCCCCTTCCCTTTTTATTAAAATCCTTGTTCAACATGATTGTGAATCTTGAACTCTAATGAGGCACCAGCATTACCGTTGTTTATTACTTTGATGGGAGATCTTTTTTATTGTTTGTTTGGGCTGAAGCCCAGTCATAGATTTACCACTTTCCTCATGACCGGTCTTAAAATATTTGATTTAAGCTGTCAGCATGCAAATAACTCCAGATATCCTCATAAATGGAGATGCCAAGGAGGGCTGGAAAGCACAAGTGAATACGAAATAATGCTGATAACAGTAAAACGATCTCTGTTTTTACAAAAGAAAAAAAGTCACTAAAGGATCTGAAAGAAGGCAGAGAAGGGGAGAGGGAAGATGAAATGTTTTAATTAAATGAAATTTTAATCTAGAAAACCATCCTGCACTCAGCCCTTCCTAAACTCTAAGTAGTCCAGGAGGTTAAATTCCCACCTTTCTGGAAAATCTTCCACAATGACCCACAAATAATTTTCCTTGGAGAAGGAGAACCCTATGACCACATAGTGAGTCCAGTAACAGTGGATTATATGACAAGTACCAGCGATTCTCAACACCCATTAGCCCATTGGGTGCTGGTCAGCAGTACTTGCTCAGCAAATGTGGACAGAGTGAGCAAGAGAATGAAAGCTGTGTCCAGCAACTCACCAACACACTCAACCACAAGACCGCCTCTGAGCCCTGCCTGAGTCTTGAGAGAGATTGTCATTCTTAGTTTACAGGTCAGGTTATAGCGGTTCAGTAAATTTCCCCTTATCACAGGGCATGAAATGAAGGGTCAAAAGCCAGTGTCCTTATTCAAGTCCACAGCCCTCTATGTCACAATGAAAGCAGAAGAGGAAGGATGAGAATAATGAGGGTTGAGAATAATGCAGGGCTCAAGTTCAGGAGGCCATAAGGAGGCAGAAAAGGAGGCGTAGTCAACCCACAACTAGCTTGAACACCTTGGAATCAACAGATGTCTCACTGGAATGGCTTCTCAGCAATGAAACACATCTCCCCCACATCTGCTGTGAATTCGGGATATTCTGTTCACTTCCTCTGTGGAGGAATCTTTGATGCTTGGGTGCTGTGGGTGAAGCAGAGAGAACGCAGAAGCTCCCTCCTCCAAAGGGCCAACCCAGCTTCCTATTGCTTGTTGCCCAGAAGTCTGTCAAGCTTCTCCATTCTCTCATCACCACCACCACCCACCCCAGGTATCACTCTCAAACTGACTGTACATGCGCCTGTCAGTATTTAAAAAATACTGTCGCCTAGGCCCCTCCCTGGAGGGGTTTCAGTTTGCCAGAGGTTGAGCACAGCTACCCCAGGGAAAGATGGTGCCCTTTGGAAAGCATGTTCTGACTTCAAAACCCCCAGGAAATACCCCACCGCCTCAGCATGGAAGGTGATGAGGACGGGAAGGCAGGAAGACCATAGAGAACATACCGGCTCTGTCTTTAGCTCTGACATGGCCTCAGCCTCGCCACCTGAGGTACTGTTTGAAACCACAGTCATCATGCCCCAGTTCTGACACAGTGGCTTGGGCTGACCTGTGTAGGGTAAACAAAAGATTGAGCAGGATTTTCCTCCCTACCGCCATTAGATTTAATGATAGACACCTGTGGTCCTACACCCAGCGTAGGGTGTGGGCACGAGTGGGCGCACCCAGGCCTGGAGAGACTGCGCACATAAGGGCAGAGTAACAGAGTAGCAGCAGAAGAGAGCAGCGGCAGCAGACAACAGAGCGAGGCGGCAGAGGACCGTGTGGTGGGGTGCAGAAGAGACCATGAGAACACCAGAGAGCCCAGAAAGAGTGAAGATTTGCCAGGGGCTGGGAGGCCTGCAGCCTCCTGGCCTTCTGACCCCCAGACCCCCAACCTGCCCTGTACCTGGTTGCTTCACTACAAAAGATAATTAAAAGCCTGAAAAAGCCACCAAGGGCTCCAGGAGTCCTCTTTGACCAGTCTGCCCAGCTTCACAGAGAACCTACCCGGTGTTTTCCTGCTGCTACAACCTGGGAGGCAGTGGCTTTGTTTACGCAAATGAGGCTGTGGAGACCCAGGAGCTGACTGATTCCAATAGGAAGAAGTGACTCTTTTCTACCCTTCCTTCATTGTCCTCCGTAACCATGGAAGGTGAGTGCTAATGAGTGCTATTTAGGATTAAATCGCCTAATCAGCTGCAGGTGCCCATTACTCTCCCTTAATGGAGGAAGATTCTCCAGGGAGATGCGGAGCCTTGATTAGGGATGTGTATAGACTGCTTGTAGAGCTGGTCCTGTGATCACTGAGGTTGTGGCTGCCCAGTGGGGAACTGACTGCCATTCCCGATCTCCCAGAATTGCCCCCACCCCCCGGAGGTGCATTTGTGTATAGCTGAACCAATGGGCACTGAATCCCACGTACACTAGGTATGCCGTTGGGCCAAGCCAACAAAGAACAGGGCCCCAGTCCAGTGGGGTGACCAACCAGGAATAAACCATATGATGAGGGAGAGGCATCAAGGGGCTCTAGCCAGACACCCACGTGGTTGGGGAGGAGAGCAAGGGGTGGGGAAGTAGGGATGAGTGGCCTTCATGGAAAATTCAGCCTTGAAATTGGTAGCTTCCTGAAAGAGTGTAAGTTCTTCAGGTTGGCACAAGTGTCACACAGATGGAACAGAGCTACTGAGGTCAAGAAAACAATCAAGTCCCAGCACAAATGAAAACATGTGACTCGGTGGTAGGCAGAAGCAGGCAAGAGCCTGATCACAGAGCCTTGAAGCAGGGCAGGGAATGGAGCCATTATCCTAAGAACGGTCGGGAGCCTTTGAAGGATTAAATAAGGGAAAAGCACCAACAGATGGGCATTCAAAGAGGGGCTGGCAGGAGAGGCCCTATCAGCCCCACCCCCACCCCGGCCCTGGACAGGTGAAGACACATGCTTATGAGTACAAGATCCCGCAGACACCCTGATTCTGTCACTTTCTGAGAGTGGCATCTTGCAAGTTCCCTACTTCACTAAGTTCAGGCTCGTGGTGATGGTTCCTATCACATGCTGTAAGGTTGAGTTAAGTCTCATAATGCCTGTGAAATATTGAGCTTGCTTGCCCATGGCACACTCAACAATAATTGTTAACACTTATTATTCCTCTTCAGTTCCTAGCACATATACTAATTTTCAGAATATATGAATGAATGAAGGAGCAAATGAATAAATGAGTGAGTGAGTGAAGTCTAGGCTCGTTATAGAAACAAAGCACTAAGAAGGTCCGGTCAAAACGATGGCTCAGGGCAACACAGGGACAGATTTGAGGCACAGATCTGTACATTAACTATTAAATGCCAAAATAATAACTCCAAGCTCTCCAAGAGATAGCAGTGCCTTCATCCAAGTTCTCTCAGCAGACACAATAAACTGATGGTTTTAATTAGTTTCTCTGAGTTTTACCACATTTCATTTCTCTTTAAATTCTTATACTAGTCAGTATAGGAGAGACTTGTGCATTAACAAAATATCCCTAACATCTCCTGACTTAACACAACACAGATTTCTTTCTAGTGACGCTGTATCCAGCACAAGTAGGCGGGGCCTGGGAGGGAATAGATACATGTTTTCCACATAGTCTCTCAGGGATCTAGGCTGAGATGAGAATCATGCCATCTTTTCAGTACCTCAGCTCAGAAGTGATTATATACCACTTCTTTTATACCTTTAGCCAGATCTGATCACACAGCCTGGCCACAGCAAGGGTGCAGGGAGAGAACAGGAGATGGGCGAATACTAGGATGATCCACCCCAGCTCTTAATCCCCTTTTCTTTGCTAGCTAGACTATTTAGCTAACCAGAGCACCTCTTCCGATGTGTCTGCTGCAACTAGATGGGTCAGATCTGCAGAGTTCCATTTTGAACCCTTTTGCTTGGATTCAAATCTCTTTTCTCCCGATTTTGACCCAAATGACCTATTTCTATAGTCTGTAGTCATAGATAGAGGGCATTACAGATCTACGGTGGACTTCACTATACAATTTATGCTTTGATTTTATGTCCACACTCCAAGTTCATTGTAAGATTGTTTTTTAAAAATTATTTAACCAATTTTATGGCTACATATACAAGTTTGAATGGGGATTGGGGGATTAAATTAATCTGATGATGGTATCTTTGCTTGTTACTGCAGTGGAGCTTGTAATATCAGTTGGACTGATTTAACAAAATTTATAATGTATTCAGCAGTTGATGACTTGAGCCTAATTGAACACAAATTTATAACGCCATCCAGTGTTGTAATTAAAACGTGGTAAAATTAGCCCATCAAATATTATGTATACACACTCTCGCAAAGCCATCAACAGCCTTTGTTTTGTATATGGTCAATTACCTTTTCAAAGTACAATCCTCAGAAGAATCCATCAGATGAATCGAGATGAAAGGAAGCCAACTAAGGACTTAAGTTTGCACCAAATTGACAAGGAAAAACTTGAAAAATTATTCTCAAACAGTGAGAGAAATTAATTTTCCTTGGTGGTAATGGCGAGGGGGTCAGGGGGAAGCTGTTTGGTCTTCCATGTTATTTGGTGACCACAGGATTATGGAGGCCTGGAAATGGCTCAGATACACTAAAGGCAATTGCCCGTGTGTCTCTGTCAGGAGTCCACACCACACAGGAAAGAGAAAGCAAGACATTTCTCTCCCCAAAAACCAATCCCTTAATGATGATCTACTTCAGGGATAGATCATTGTGTGAGCTTCACTAACTCCAACTGATCTTTGCTATCTGGTGACTTAGTCTATCACAGGGCATCTTCACGTCTAAAATTACATTTTGAGTCTAGAAACATTCCTTCCATAAATATTTTAAAAGAAGAATTAAAGAGATACATGGGCACAGTGCTGGTGACGGGAAGACTGTCCTCATTACCAGCGGCTCATGGTTGTATTTTTATTAGCCTTCCGCTGTGGTATGGTGGAGGGGCTCTTCAACTCAAAAAAGCAAAGGAAGCAATGAGCTGGTAATGAGAAGTCTTGGTGGTTCCCTTTTATTTGGGGCTTGAACGCTGATTTGTTCCAAGAGGAGGCTCTTCTGCCTGAGCCTGCCTCACTTTCTCCGCACTGCCCCCTGGTGGTTTTGGATTGACCTGGCGTTAACCCAACTCAAGCAAGACCCCATGGGTTTCCCA
The DNA here is from genome assembly GCA_004024925.1 of Scalopus aquaticus. NCBI lineage: Eukaryota > Metazoa > Chordata > Mammalia > Eulipotyphla > Talpidae > Scalopus > Scalopus aquaticus. The sequence continues at coordinate 105,982 of PVIJ01000121.1, forward strand.
AAACCACTCTTAGTTTCAAACATTCACTAGAACAACTCACAGCACTCAGGAAAGCACTATACTGATAGTTACAGTTTTATTCTAGAAAAAGGGGTACAAATTGGAACCATCCGAAGGAAGGAAGGCTTTGGCTTTAGCGTAGGGCAGAATCTGGGAAAGGCCCAAGTGTCAAGTTTCCCTTATCCTCTCCCCTCGGAGACTGGACGCTGTTACCCAACCAGCTATGATGTGCAACAATGTGCAGAGTGTTTCACCAAACTGGGAAGCTCATCCAACTCCGTGTCTGGAATTTTTATGGGAGTTTTATGACATGGGCATGATTAAAGGGCCACGAGGTTGAACTCAGTCTCCAGTCCGCGTCCCCTACCAGGGTTCAGGCCCCAGGACTCTTATCACCTGGCTGAGGGTATCCCAGTCCCACCCTGAGTCATCTCCTTCACTTAAAGCCTCTACAATCACCTTGAAAAGGAGTCACCTCTTCCCCTCAGAAAAGAGCACAAGGGACTATGCTGATGGGTCACTGGTAAATAGGTGGTGGTTACCCAAGGGGAAAACACAATGTAAAAGATATAAATAACAACAACAAAAAAGAAAATGTAACAATGAAAAAAAAAAAGAGTCACCTCTTAGCACAAAGGATCAGGTGTGATCTGAGAGGCCCATTACGAGAAACAAAGATCCTTCTATTACTTGGGAAATTCCAAGTGCTTACAGGTTACCTCCCAGGGACCAAGACAACGCCAGCCTGTTCTTTAGGAGAGGCCAAATCCCTTCCTCTCTGGAGGAAGAACTAATTGTGCCTCTTTTGATATCACCTTTGGGCAGAGATGCCCAGAGAGACCAAGCCTGTCTCCCAGAACCTCAGCTGCACCCTGGGCCCTCACCATCTGTCAGCTGGGAGGGAAGTGGAAATCTGTGGTTATCCAAGCCGCTGGGAATGGCGGGTGGTTATTTGGGGGCATGTTGGCAGAGCAGGGGGAGGTACCAGGACGCCAGCCTCCACCTGAGCTCAGATGTGCCTAGAGACACAGCAGCAAGGAGTTAGAGCTCTACTAGAACCCAAGTCCTGCTCTCAGAAATATGGTTATTCTCTTAGGCAGGGCCTTTTCTGGCCTTTCCCATGAGTGATTTAGAAGATTCCAGTGAATACATCTTATGGGCACTTCTCTGGCTGTGCCCCCCTTATTCTCAAGCAAAAGGGTAACAGGCAGCCAACTCTGACTTCAGCAGATGACAGCATGGAGTGGCCAGGATTCATGGGTTCTCAGTACTTGAAGAGCATTTAATTGTGTTCCTTTGACGCCTCACATCATTTCTCAACAAATTGGGGGTTCAGACCTAAATTAGGTAAACGAGATGACTTCATTTCCATCAAAAACAACCAGGAGCACCTTGTGCCTTTGAAATGGGTTTCTGGGGTACATCTCAGGGCTCTGAAGGTCATGGGTCCTGAGGACTTGCTGTGAGGAAGCAAGGAAGACTAAGGGTATCCCCAAATCAGATTGGCTGAAGCTACAGCAAAGAATGACGATCAAACTGAAAAATAATCTGTCAGAGAATAAAAACCTTACTGTTGCCCCTGCAGACTCCAGAGCAGCCCAGGGCTGGGGGACCTGGCCTACAGCTGTGCTGCCCTGGGGCCGGGGGCCGAGGATGCATAGTGGGGGCATCAAGGGGCCCTGTCATCACTGCAGCCATCACCATAGATAGTTCTTGTGGGCTTGCACCGGGCCGCACACTCTGTCTCCGTCATCTCCTTCACTTTGCGCAAGGGGAAACGGAGACCCTCAGGCGAAGCCCACGGTGGTACAGCTGGGCCAGTGCCAGCAAGTCCCAGGTGCTGGCCCAGGCTGCTGGGGACCGGCTCAGCCCCATTCCGGCTGTTCCGACGGGCCCTTCTGGTCCGGAGAGGGGCACCAGCCTGCTCAGGAGCCTTCTCTAGATCCCAAAAGCAGCTCTGATGTGCCTTTGGTTCACGAGGGAGAGGGGCTGCCCTGGCATTTCTAGAAACAGGATTTAATAGGATGGGTGCCAATTGTAGCCCATCAGCTCTGCATGCCTGCCTGCAGCTTGGGGGGATGTGGGGGAGAGCAAGAACACTGCCAGCTCTTCTTCCTCCATCCCCAAGCCCACATGGGACAGACAGAGTTCCCCACACCCAGCACCCGAGGCTTCCTCTCAGGCCAGCAGCAAGTGATGGTCTTTGTTCCAAGGGACCAAGCTTCCCAAACCTGCCTCCTAATTAGTTTCCTCCCAGCAGCCCCTGACAGGCCTAACAGCAGTGCACAGACCCTTTCTGCGGCGGATGTCACGCAGCTCCCCAGCACATCCCAGGTGGGAACCCCCGGCCTGCACGCCTTAATTAAGTTGGTTAATTACGTGCCAACTTGAAGGGCTGATCAGGCCTTCTGCATGCAGTGCAGACCTTATACTGGATCCTCGCCACCCCAGGCCGTCCCTAGTTCCCCAGCAGGACCCAGCTTGGGGCTCTCTGAACATCCCAGCTTCCCCCATTCATCATCTAGCCAAGAAATCTGGGCACAAACTTGTGGGCAGAACAACTCAAGTCTGGGCAGGGATATTCACAGAGCCCAAGGCTGAAAATGTTTTCGGCAACGAACATGCCCATATGTCCACAGAAATAGCTCTTCTTATCTGCGTTGTCCTACTGTGTGCAGGCTGGGGTTGGATGCAGGGGTCCCTGAGGTCCCATGTAACAGTGTGACCTGGTTTTGGCTCCACACACCAGGAAACCCCTGTGTCTACTCCTTGTATGTCCCCCATCCCCAGCAGACTCAATCCTCGCCCGCTCACCCAGACCAGACCAGACCACACCCTTGATAGTCACTCAGCACATCACTCAAACTCACGAGCTCTTTCATGGACTAGCACTGGAGTCCTCTCGGAGAGCTTGCGCCCAGCTCACAGTGAAATGTGGAAGAGGTAAATGTATTGAACTTTGTTGGTAGCAAATAATCTAATTGTATTGAACTTTTTTGGTAGCAAATAATCTAATTGCTCCTCAGATCAGTTAGATTACTGGGGACGGATAAGTAGAAAAAGGGTGGTCTCTTGGGCCACATAATTGAAGATTTACAAGTAAAGTGATATTGGTTTCAGCTCTAGTTGGCTCTGGGCGCCAAGACAGGTCATCGGTGATCTATCTGCAGCCCTTAACCCCAGGTTCCCTGCGCTGGCTCCACGCTCAGACAGGCTCTGTTTGCATGATGAAAAAGGGCCATCGGCTGTGACTGGCTCTGCCCCACCAGAGTATGACCGCATTAAACAGGTCAGACAGGCAGACACTGAAACTGCCTCCCTGCTCTTGCCACCTTGCTAGAGAATTCAGAGACCCCTCCCTCCCCTTGATGGCATAACCACACTGGCTGGCCCAGCTCTCTTGGACCACATTGCCCAATGAGGCAAGACATCAGACTCTGCTCCCCAAGAATCTTTCCCTCCTGCTCCTGCTCTGCCCATGCCAGCACCTTTGCTCCGTGGAGCCCTGCGCAGGTACCCCTGCACAGCGCCCACTCTGCCCTCCTTCCCAGCAGTGCGCGGACAGGGGTCAGACATCCTGCCATCCTCTGTGTGTGTGAATAAGCCCTCTCAGGCCCCAGGAACTCTCCAGAGTAGGACTGTTTCCAGCTCAGCTTCCCTGGCCCTGAAAAGGACCTGAGCACACACCAGTCGACTGAACCAGCTCCTGAGGGTAATACCTCGCCCAGGTACTATAACAGCCAGGAAAACATGTTATTTCCAGAAAAAAAGGGCACCGGAAGCTGGAGAGCCAAAAGCACAGATGTCGACCCTGCCTGCTGTTGGGTGTTTTGCAAATGAGCAGCCGTAAAATGGGAAGTGTGGAGCACCAGTCCAGGTGCTCGCAAGCACCCGGGGCACATCTGTCTGACCCCAGCTCCGCGCATGCCCTGCCCCACACCCTCAGTGGGCACGGCAGCTCAGGCCTCCCCTTTCTTACCCTTAAACCTGCCATCCTTTCCCTGTTTTCCAAGGTTTCATTTTTCCACCAGATTTTGGTGTTTTGCTGAAATCGCCAACGTGTTGTTTTGGTATGCAGAATACATAGATGAAAACTTTTTTAAGCTTCAAGTTGGATGCTGTCTCTCACTGAGCGACTTCTGTGCCCGCAGCCCTCACCAGCTGTTCCGACTCCCTGTGCCAGCGTGCTTGCTCCCTGGGCAGGTGAGGGTGCCATCAGGTCAGCGAGCAGACAGCCGCGGCTATCGCCTGAGGACCCCTGACTCAGCAAAACCCACCCAGGCATGGGCAAGCAGAGCCCCAGAGCCTGGCCCTTGTCGAGAGAACCGTACGCGCAGCGACTACGTTCTCCATCATCGGGGAGCGTGTCGTGGTTCCCCTAAGCCTAGCCCAGGCCGCAGGGCACTGCTTTCTCATCCAGCGCGCGCTAACCCGGCGGCTCCTCTCTGCCAGCAGGGGAGGTTCAGCAGGGAGCAGAGAAGCAAAAACACCTGCCTTCGTGACACTTGTATCCTAACCAGGATAACTAATATTAAACATAACAATTAGGTAAATTATATGGTATGTTGAAGATTATAAATGCTCTTAAAAAGCAGATAAGAGAGGCACAAAGTTCAGGGGATTGGGATTGAATTTTTAAGTGGGGCGGTCAAAGTGGGCCTCATTGAGAAAGTGATATAGGAGCAAAGACTTGAAGGAGTGAGGAAATAAGCCACATGGTTGTCTGGGAGACAGAACAGCCAGTGCAAAGGCCCTGAGGTAGTGCATACTGAGAGTGAACGGCAAGGACACCAGCAGCAGAAGAAATGGCTTGAGCAAAGAGAAGAGGTCAAAAGTGGAGTCCTGCCAGCCCTTGAAAGGATTTTGCTCTGTGACGTGTCTTCAGAGGTTTTGAACAGAAAATGAAGAGGGAAGAGAACATGCCCAACCTCACGCTTCCCCCCTGGCTGCCCCACTGAGAGTAGATGACAGGGACAGAAGTGGGCACAGGAAATGCTAGTGCTGTCATCTAGGGCACAGGTGATGGAGCAGAGGAGGTTGGACGCTGGTACCAGTGGGACTGATGGATTTAAGAGGGAGGGAAATGCTGGAGTTGGCTGCATCAGGATGGGGCCCAAGCCTCAGAAACTGGAGTTGCTATTACCAAGCTGGAGAGGTGCTTTGGGAGGGTTTGCGGTGGGGGAGGAGATACGTGGCTCTTACACGCTGCCCTTGTAACCACCAGCGGAGTGGGGCCTGTTTTCTTCCAAAAGAGGCTGGGGGCGGGGGGGCAGGAACCTCACTGACCCCTGAACTTCCTGGGGACACCCTAGCTGATGGACGAATCATAGAGAAGGACTAGGAGCCACGCTATCCACAGAAGCAGGTGGAATGAGAGGCAAAACATGGCCCCTCTGCCATTCTCTGCCATCAGTTTGGGGGCTGGGAATTTCCAGACATCTGAGTAGACCCCCAAGTGAAGAAGTCGAGAAGGCAATGGTTTGTGTGGCTCTGCAGCGTGAGTGGAGCACGGCCCGGGGTACAAAGTTGGGGTCGGTGATGAACCAAGAGTTTAAGACTCACCCAGGGAGGGAGTCAGAGGAGGAGGCCCAAGGCCTAGTCCTAGCCCACTTAGGAGGTGGGTATGGAGTGGGGGGTGTTGAGAGAGAAACCAGCCAGGGAGGTAGGAGGCAAGCAGATGTGCCCTACAGGGAACCTGGGGGAGAAAGTTTCCCCAGGAGGGCGGGAGGAGCGGCCCGTGCTGGCGAGAGCGGAGCATGCAGGCCGGGCTTCGCAGAGGGGAGGCCTCGGGGCTGAGGGGAGCCCACTCTCCTGGGCATCCACACGCCTGGAGTAAACACGTTCCTAACGCAAGTCGTGCCTTTGAGTCTCACATCATGGGGGCTTTTTACCAAATTCAGAAGGAATCCAGGCAGCCCACAAGCTACCAATGGCCACCCCCAGACAGATGTCACTGCATTCCTACCCGTGACTCCGTAAGGCTGATGCGGGGCCTGGCAACTGGCTCCTGCCCCCTTCCTCCCCCTCCCTAGTTGAATAATTTAGGCACTATTCTAAGTTAAAACCAAATAAAGCAATTTAGAGTGACTAATTCCTTGTGAAATTTATGTTCCCCAAATGTCTTGCTGGTAACCATTTATCCCCCTTATTTTCTGTTTTGTGGCTTCTGGGAGAGCTCCCGGGCTGAGGTGGCCTCATTTCTAGAAGCCCAAGGAGCAGGTCAGCCAATGTGAGCCTCCCCCTTTGCTCTCTCCCAGCTTCATGCGGGATCCCAGAGAGTGGTCCAGATCTGCAGTATATAGGGGTGGTGGGTTTATGAGAGATGCGTCACCCATGTTGCCATTCACAAGGCCATTTCAGGACTTCACAGTTGTAGAGGATGGAGGAAGGTGCTGCATCAAGGTGGCCAGGGACCGTTTCTTTTTTTGCTTTTAATATTTATTTATTTATGCATACAAACTGGTGTGTAGGCCAGAGGTATGGGGTGGTAAGAAGATTCACCAGAGACAGAGTGGGGAGCAGAACAGGCAGATCGACTGAAGTACACTGCTGAGGGGAGCAGCAGGCGAGGCAGGAGAGGTCTGCTGCACCATGTGGGAATCTCCCTGGCCGGGGATTGAACTCATGCTGCAGTGGCCCTGGATAGCTTCATGGTGCTGCGCTTAACCCGTTGCACCACCAGGGAGGCCCAGAGACCATTTCTTAGAGAAGGTGTGACTCGAGCTGGTCCCAGAGGACCAAGGGCTTAGGAAAGGTACACCTTCTCAAGGGGACTGAATGAGCAAACACATGGAGGAGGGTCTGGAAGAACAAGAGTGGGGTAGGGAGAGGAGGGAAGGACTCTCCTAACCCAGACCCCATCTCTGCTCCCTCAAACCTGCCCTGGCTCCCCTGACAGAACCCTCATCCCAGTTCCTTATTCCTGCCCTTACTCCTGTCCCCATCAAGCTGGGTGCATCTATGTCCAGACTGGCTTTCTCCAAGACTGAACTCCCTGCCATGTGGGAGCCTAAAGGGAGAGGCATCTTGCAGAGGGAGCAGCCAGTGCAAATGCGCTGAGGTCTGATGTGCCTTTTTGTGTGTTCAAAGAGCAAGGTGATCGGCAGCCAGGGAAGCGACGGGGTCTAAGTCATCTGTGTCGTGCCCAGCACAGGGTCCGGCACAGGGGGGATGGCTAGTGAATGGCAGGGGAGAGGGCTGGACAGGGGGCTCGTATGTGCGAGGTGGATGACCCCGCCCAGGTTTTGCTGCACTGTGTAATAGTCCAGACCTGAAGGATGCCTGCTACCGCACGCTGTGAGCTTGGGGTGGCCAGGCAGCCCGCCCTCATCTTGTTGGGTCCTCTGCATGGCTGTCGGGAGCTGGGTTTCTATGACGAGCCCAGGCTGGTGGCACACCCAGTGCCAGACCTCGGCCCCTCCTCTGCACCATGGTGAGGCTGGGTCCAAAGTGGAGACGGGAGCAGGGAGGTGCTGAGCACCTGCCTCTGACACCCTGCCCTTATAACCACAGAGCCGTGGGGCCTGTTTTCTTCCAGAAGAGACCGGGGGTAGCAGGAACCTCACTAACCCCAGAACTTCCTGGGGCCACCCTAGCAAATGAACTAGCCACAGAGACAGGGGTGGGCACCATGCCATCCCCAGCAGCAGGCTCCGAGGTGCAGCAAGGGGCAAAACATGGACCCTCCTACGGGAGGAGCAGGGCCACAGGTGTGCACCCTGTTGGGTCCTGCCCAACAGAAGTGTGGGGTCTACGTTGCTCCCCCGGGGGAAAGTAGGTCCCAGGATCAATCCAGAAGGTCGGCCTTAATTTCTGAGAGGCCACCTCAGTAAGTGGCCATATATCGAGCACCCATTGTGTGCTAGCCACACGCGCACAGAACCCTTCATTAAGTCTCACAAGCTTGAAAGCAAGCAATCCATCCCCAACTTCAAAGAAGGAAACAGGCTCAGGAAGGTTACATGACTAGCCAAAGATCACACAGCATGTGAATGACGGAGTTGGGATTCCAGCCAAGATTTACCTGACCCCGAGTGGATTCTACCAACCCACTGCTTGATCGGCTTCTGGATCGCATCTTAAGGGCAGGGAGCCCAGAACCCAGTGCCTCCATTGAAGAAGCCTTTGCTTTTCACCTTGAGAGTCTGATTCTCCAATTCCCAGAGTTCGAAGGGGCCTCAGTTACTCTTCCTTCTGTCAAATCTCCCAGAATGAATTAAAGATGCCAAATTTATTGTGTTTAAAGCGACTTTTCAGGCTTCCCAATAAAGGTTCTGATTTACAGCCAACATATTGTTTTAAACACAAAACAAATGATAAAAATCAGATCTGCAAACGCACCTCGAGAGAAACCGTATTAAAGGAAGAAAAGCAGCGGTGAGATTAGATGTTGCATTAAAAGATAGAGTGATGGATTAAGACCCACGGTGTAAATTTAGTGTAACGCGCCAGAAAAAGTTGGAGGGCAGTAAATCCAAAGTGACAACTGTGTACAGTGTACTGATATTTGTCACTTTTATTATACTTTGTTCAGAAGTTGTAGATGGGTCATTATTTTAAGAAACAACAACGATGTTCAATAAAGCTTAGATGGAAGCTGCTTGCTGAGGGTGGGCTAGCACGTCCAGCCAGTGAGCTCACAGCCTTCCTTAATGGAAGCTGCTTCTTGTTACGGCCAGAAATGGGTCCAAAGCCAGACAATGTGGGGAAGGCTCTCAGGTGCGCCCAGACCATACCCAGGAAGGCAAGTAACCACATCCCCAAAGTGGCACCTCCTCTCTGTTCTCCCCACCTCCTCCCAGTTCTTAGAAACCTCACTTCTCAGTGAGGTCCACTCTGACCACCATTTCTTAAATGTTCCGCTCACAGAGGTGTAATCTACATGCAGGAAGAGACGCAGACCTAAAGTGCAGAGTTCAACGAGCTTTGACAAATACATCCAGGCCACCACTGACCATTTGTGATTTCAAATTGTTTCCCCTTCCCTATCCTCTTATCCTGCCCTGCTTTTTCTTTTCCCAACGCTAATCACCTTCAACTTTACTTATTGATATTGGTATTTATTTATTTATCTGTAATATTTTTACTCATTTATAATACTACTTTTTTATAATCCTTCTCCCCACAAGTATAAGCTCCTCAAGGGCAGATGTGGTTGGTTCCCTCCTTCATGGATGTATCTCAAGAGCAAGTAGGTGGTTTGGGGGAGGATGTTTCTCTGGGATGTCTCACTAAGGAATAGGGTCTCTTGTGCAGAAAACTAAAGCGCTGCTTTCCTCTCCACTTTTCAGAGGCCTTCCATCCGGCCTAGCTACAAGCAGAAAACACTCTGCAGATCAGTGCATGTCTGTTTTTCTGCTTTCCATTGCTCGCTCTGAAAGACTGCCCTGTTGGTACTGCCATCAGAACATCACAGGACAAGGTACAACCCTCCCATGGAAGGGAATCTAACCATTGTTAATCTAATCATAGCTAACTACATGCCTTCACCCTTCAGCCAGCAATCCCACCTCTAGGAATCAACCCCAAAGATACCCTTCCAACGAAACTACACAGATAAGACTAGTAAATCACTGGATCATCTTCTGTAACAGACGTTCAAACCTGACACAGCAGTGAATAATCTATGATGTATTCATGTAATAGATACTATGCAGCTGTTTGGGTTTTTTATTTGTTTTTGTTTTTGTTTTTTAAAGAAGATCTCTATGTACATAGATGGAATGATTTCTAGGAAATCATTGTTAAGTGAAAATGCAAGGTGTGAAAAAATGTGGGGTTATTTTTTGGAAGAAAGAAAAATCAATACATATACAGATATACCTGCTAATTTGTGCAAATAAGAACACCAAAGGATAACCTCAAAATCAACGAAACTGGCTACTCACAGCAGGTGGGATGATGGGGTGCTTGTCTGACTACACCTTTTTAATATAATTTTTGTCCTTTTATTAAAAATTTACTCAACAAGGTTGGGGAGAATGACTAAAAATGATTAAGCATGTAAATAAATGAACCATATACTATGTCTCAAATTGGTACTATAACAACATAGAGGAGGACTTTTTAAATTGTTAATCCAATTTTTTTAAATCCCCCTAACTTCTTTAATTTCCAAGACCACTCCATAATAGGCATTCAATAAATGATTTGAGAAGAGAATAAGAGTGAGTGAGTGACTAAACAAATAAGGAAATGAATCAGTGGGTGGGTGGGTGCGTGGATGGATGCAAGGAGGGATGGATGGATGGATGGATGGATGGGTGACTCAAGGACAAAAGCAAGAATTTTAAAGTCCTACTCTTCCCTCAATCTAGGTGCCTCTGCTCTGATCATAAAATATATCATTTATAGTCTATTAAGATCACTTCATATGACAAAAATGAGCCACGGGTTCTTTCTGTGCCCAAAGTCAGGTTCTCCACAACCACCAAGATTCTGAAATCCTTCCTTTTCTGCCTTCTTCCCCTTCCCCATCCTTACTCCCCCACTTCCTCACCAGTCTCCCATGGGAGATATTCCTTAATGAAACACTTGTTCTTCTATTGTCTGCTAGGGGTGCCATAACAAAGTACCACAAATTGGGTGACTTAACAGAAATATATTGCCTTGAAGTTCAAGAGGTTGGAAGTCCAAGGTCAAGGTGTCAGCAGGGTTCTGAGGCCTCACTTCTTGTCTTGTAGAGGCTGTCTTCTCCCTGTCTCTACATATCGCATTCCCTCTGGGCTTGTCTCTGTGTCCAAATTTCCCCTTTTTATAAGGACACCAGCCATATTGGATCAGGGCCCACCCTAGAGACCTTATCACTACTCGATCATCAGCAAACATCTTATTTCCAAATGGGGCCACATTCACAGTTATTGGGGGTTAGGACCTCAACCTTTTTTAGAAAGGCACAATTCATTTAACTCGTAACACTTGCATTTGACCCTAACTTAAACAAGGGTATTACTGATAACCAGCAGGACTAGTGAGGATTAATTATTAATACATATCAAGCATTAACTGTGTGCTGGGGCATAGCAAGTACATGATGGTTAATTTTAATTTTATTATTGTATAAAGAGGCATGCTCTCCACTCTCACGAACATCCCAGTGCTCACCAGAGCAGATGCTACCCTAGGAGGGGTCCCTACCAGTCATTGTTCACTCTGCCTTCAATCACAGCCACCTGGCAGGCTCACAAGGCCCATGGTCCAAAGTGGCAGGTCCGGCTCTGCATCTTCAAGTTTGCAGGAAGCCGAAGCCATTTATGAAAAAATGTTAAGCTGAGGGAAAAAACTACCGATGCCACAAAAACCCAGGTTTTCTTATTTTTAGAATAAAAGTTCAGCCTCGACATTCTGTCGTGGATACAATCATCAGAGTTTCAGTCCTCTGGAACCTTTTCATGGTATTTACAACCAACTATACACAGGAATGAGCATCAGGAGAATGCCAAGGAGCAGGCGTGGGTGCTGAGCTGGCAGATGGCCTGTCTTAGGGGATAGAGAGGAAGGCTGGCCCTGTCCACATGCCCTGAGGTCTGCCCAGAGGAAGGGCGGTGGGGGGGGACCCCTGTGAGTACAGACAACACACAGACTCCCGGCCACTCTTGCAGGGAGCTGGGCTGATGTGTGTCTGGGTCAGCCCAGTGTCATGGCTCCACAGTTCGGGGGTTACTTGGGGAAACTTGACCACCCCTTCTCTCCCCTCATCAAATATTAAGCAATTGTCTCGAAATGGGAGGTCACCCTGGGTGTGGAGCAGAAGGGGCTGCAGCTCCAGGCTTAGGTTAAGGTCCAGGGGCCCCAGGCACTGCCCAAGGAAATAATGCATCTGTGCGTGAACAGGAACACCTCAGGACAAAGGAGAGAGAACAATGCGTGTCCCACTGCTGGCTTTGATGATGCTTGACATTTCTTGGAAATGAGTTTAGCACAAAAACCAACAATTCAAAACCTTGTGTCAAACAACTGATGTGAATAGAAACGGTGGGAGAAGAAACAACATGAAGATGAAGGCATCCGAAAATAGTTCTCATGTACGGCTGTGTCCACGCACGCAGAGGGAGGCAAGTTGTCAAGGGAGTTTTTACTAACGCAGAAAAAGAAGTAGGAGCGAGGGCCTGCTATTGACGGAACGGGTGTGCCCGTGGGCAGTGGGGGAGGCGGAGCTACTGTCCTGCTTTATTGAGAGTCTTGGTCTGTAAACGTAGAGCAAACTGTCCAAATCCAACTTCCGATCCCCCCAGGGCCTGGCCACTGACCAAGACCCAAGGCCCATCCCACAGGCCCCTCCCACTCAACATGTTCAAATTGGACTTACTCTTTCACAGCTCCCCCCGTACACCCCAAACTCACTCCTCCCCACAATTCCCGTTGCAGCCCCTCCTTTCCCTGCCCCCTTCAAACTGCCGCCCCCATGTCCTCACATAGAGGCAGTGTCAGGCTGTGAGGTGGTACATACTCTGGAGCCAGAATATTGGGGTTCTGGGCTCAAAGCCCAGCTCCCCCTCTGCTCGTTGTGTGACCTGAGCCAGTTTATTTCTCTGAGCCTCAGGGTCCTCTGTGAAATGCAGGGGCGGGGGGAGACAACAGCAGAACCTGCTTCCTGTGGCAGATGAAAGAATTCAATGACTTAAAACTTGTAACTGTGTGGGGACTCCCTGGTGGCGCGGCGGTTAGGCGCTGCGCTGTGGAGCAGTTGGCAGCAGCGACGCAAGTTCGACGCCCAGCCGGGGAGAATCCCACATGGTGCGGCAGACCTCTCCTGCCTCGCCCGCTGCTCCCCTCAGCAGTGTATCTCTGATCTGCCTGCTCTGCTCCCCACTCTGTCTCTGGTGAGCCCTCTCGCCACCCCACGTCTCTGGCCTGTACCCCAGCTTGTATGTATAAATAAAAAATAAATCTTTAAAAAAAAAAAAAACTTGTAACTGTGTGGACGTTTGCCTGGTTCACACTAAACACTCGAAAAATGTTGCCCATTGTTACTGTTGTTAATATTTCTATTTCCTCTGTCTCAAATCTGCCCCCACTATCCTCAGACCACCTGCCTTCTTCATGCTTATCCTGGCTTTCTCCCCACTGCCAGCACACCCAGGTAAGGGCCACCCCACTCACCCAGGGGGTCTGACAGCTCCTCCCTGACCCTGCAGATCATTCTAGCCTTTTCTGGCCCCCACACACCCTCACCTTGGAGGTCGTCATGTGTTGCTAGTGTGCACCCCAAATTCATGTCTCCCCAGAACCTTGGACTGTGACCTTATTGGAAATAGGGACGTCATCGAATTAAGCTGAGTTCGTACTGGATTGGTGCGGCCTAAATCCAAAGATCGGTGCCCTCGTAGGAAGAGGAGACACAAAAAATAAACACACAGAAAAGACGTGAAGACAGAGGCAGGCCGGAGCCACGCAGCTACCAGCCGAGGACAGGGGGCTGCCCCAAAGCCGAGGGGCCAGGAAGGACGCTGCCCAGAGCCTGAGGAGGGGGCACAGCCCTGCCAACACCTTGACTTTGGATTGTGACCTCCGGAATGGTGAGGGAGTTACTGTTGTGTTAAGTCACCCGTTTGTGGTAATTTGGTGTGGTGGTCCCAGGAAATGAGCACAGAGGCCCAACCCCCTTCACCCCTGTGTCTCTCAGTAAACGCCATGACCCACAACAGCACAGGACTCAAGGCAGGTCCCCGCTGACTAGCAGTCATAGGTGGCACTTTGTAGATGTCGAATTAAACTTGTATTGATGACCATCCCCCCCCATATTTCACAGCCAGTGGAGGCTTTCCCCAGGTTTCCAATGTTCTCTCGAACCTCTGGAAAACTACAGCCCAAGGGCCGCATGCCCCCCAGGCCCGGTAGATGGAACCCCCTCGCTGCCCTTCTCCTGGCTTGAAGATGCCCTTGAGGACAATGCAACATCCTTGGCCAGAGGAAAGCGGCCACCCCCAGTGGCCCTGCCCAGCGTCACAAAGCCTCTGCTAGGGGCAGTAGAGAGGGCAGGTTCCACTCCCTGGGGCCAGACTGAAGTCAGGTGACCACAGTCACCCCACAGGGGTGCGGGGGCAGGTAGGTTCAGTAGGGACCCTCTCGAGCTCTCGTGGTTTCCTACAAGCCTGGTCTTAGGGACAGGTGCCCAGGTCCTGCTCTAGCAGCCCTGCCATTCACTTTACTAGCTCCCTGTGTGCTCCCCCATGTGCCTGGCTGACGCCTCTCCCCTACCTGGAGGATCCCTTCTGCCTTTGGGGAGACTCAGCTCATGTCCACGAGAGTGTCCTTCTTGGAGAAGTGGCCACGGTTAAAGGCAGACTAGCACCAGCCAAGAAGTGACTAGGTCGCTGAGAACACGTAACACCCCCCAGGCCCAAGTGCTGCGTGTCCACCGACAGCGAGAGGAGGGCAGGACAGCGTGTCTGTCCCCAGGGGCAGCAGATCCCCTTGCAGCCAACACACCCCACTTTCTGATGCAGTAGGAGGAGGACCCCAACCCCTCCCCTGTGGCACCCTAAATGTAGAAGGCTGAGTATGAAGCAGGTAAAGAGACTCCACATAATGCGGTAAACTGGCCTGGGCACAGGCGCCCGAGTCCCCAGTAAGGGTGTAGTCCAGTCCAGGACCCGTTCTGGCAAGCTGTTCTCTCCCTGTGTCCTGGTCAGTTTTCATGTCTTTCCATCCTTCACCCTTTGTGCATCAAATCTGCCTTCTGTGTGGGCCCTGGAGCCTCCTCCATCACCGCCAACATTTCTCTGCAGAGCAAAGGGAGACCTGTCTGTGTGTCCATCAACAAACAAGTGCCCAGCAAGAGGCTGGACGTGGGGCAGGATCTCAGAATCCCTGCAGAGGAAGCAGATGAGGTGGCCTCCATGGGGTGAGGGCGAAGGAGAGTCCAAGGGGCCCAATTCACCCTCCTCATTGATGGTATGGCGACATCACAGTGACCTGTGACCTCTCCCAAGGGAGACACAGGACCCCAGGCCCCACTCACCTCAGGACACAACCTTCTAGTCTCTCAGGGTGTCCCCCAGTGAAGTGGGGGCCATACATGGTGGTCTGAGCCCACAGTTGTGGGCAGTGGAATTGCTCCCCACTGGTTGGTAGATTTCCCCAGCTCCTGCCATTTTGGGGGGTGTCAACCAGAAGCAGTGAAGAAAACTGGCAGCTAGATGCCCAGTCGCTACTGCTCAGTCCATTGTCAGGCCTCAAGTCCTCAGCGTGTAACTTTTAAGGTCTCTTTTTAAACTACGAATTAGCTCAGAGGTAATTGCTTCAATCACACTGATGAAATCAATGTGGAGTAAATTAAATGTAAAGCAAAATTTATCTTGAATGTGTTCCTTGTCGCCTTTGAATAATGCGATGACAAAGCAACTGTTTGACCTCCCAGGCTTAGAGTTTTTGTAGCTGGACACCTGGAAAGGAGATGTAATTATAGGGCTCATTTATCTAAAAGATTAAGGAAATTGGGGAATGGGAATTTGTTTGCAACTGTTTCAGAAATTGCATCAACGTGACCTTCAGGTCTGCATTTTCTCGCTGTGTCATGCAAGTTTCTTGGAATCCACAGTTTTCCCTCCTGCTTTCCAGCTCCACAGGTCAATACTTACGAATAAGGTTGACCCGGAAGGGGTGTGGGAATAGGAGGCTGAAGAGAGGCCCAGCCTGCCATCCCAGGACAGAAACCTGGTCATCAAAATGCCAGACTGGAGGGAGAAAGACTTGTTTTTCTCAAACTGCGTTGCCAAGGATACGGCTTCCAGTCCTCCGGATCTGAATGAAAGAGCCTGGTTTCCGGGGTTTTTTGTGCATTTCATAATTTAGAATGTGTTTGGTTTTCATTTGCAACCAAGCCTGCCGACCCGTCCTCCCCACGGCTCTGCAAAGCTTGCTGGTAATGAACTTGAATAAATCAAACCTTTGCTCCAGCTGCCACTGGGAGGAATGAGGTATTGGGAGGATCAGAGGAGTCTCCTGGCTGGGGATTCTCAAGACTCACCCTGAGGATGGAAGGATCTTTACAAAATGCATGTTCCTGGCCCCCCGATCACAGGGTGACCCTCCGGGTGAAATTTGCCAGAGTTCCCAAGTAGTTCTGGGGCACTCCTTGCTTAAGAACCTTGAGTCCAATGTCCTCACTTCCAGTGAGGCAGCCAAGGCCTGGGGAAGGAAAGAAGGTGTCTAGGATCAGAGTCACTAGAGGAAGCCTGGCGCCCCTGGCAGTGCCATGAGGAGGCTTTGCCTCCTGCCAGCTGTGTGACTTTGGGCAAGTTGCTTGATGTCTCTGTGGCCAACTTCCTTGACTGTCAAATAAGGATTGCACAGCTCATCCCCTTGCTGGGTTGATGTGAAGCTTCTGGAGATCATGAAAGTATTCACCAATACATAGTGGGTCCCACCCGTGTCCAGTATGATGATCTTCAACTTGGTCTTTGTTACCTGGAGAAAGAAAGAGCCTGATGAAGGAGCAGCACGTCGGGATCCAATGCCAGGGCTGCCTGAGCCAGGCACTCCAGATGTTTCGGGGTGGCTATCTCCTGGCCCCCCGCCCCCCGGTTCTGCCTGCTCTCCAGGGAGCAGTGAGCCACACAGGATGCTGGCTGCCCCGCCAGGACTCCCCACTGTGGCAAAGCACAGGCCGCCGGGCTTCCCCACTGCCGGTTCTGAGCCTGGAGACATGCTTCCCTCTGTGGCTCTTAGTGTAAGAAGCACTTTCTGGGAAGTTGCTCCCAGTCTTGAAACCTGCATTAGTTCCCTGTGGATGCCATAACAAATCGCCACAACTTGGGTAGCTAAAAATAAAGAAATCAATCCTCTCAGTTTTGGAGCCCAGATCCAAAGTCAAGATGTCAGGAGTGTTGGTTCCTTCTGGGGCTCGGCGGCAGAATCCTTTCTGTGCCTCTCCTCTCTCTTCTGGTGCGGCCGACCAACTTGCTTGTACAAGGATCACTCCAATCTCTGCCTCCCTCGTCACAGGGCCTCGTCCCCTATGTCTGTGGCTTCCCCTCATCTGTTTCTTCAAAGGACACTGTCGTTGGATTCAGGGCCCACGCAGCTAAGACAGGATGATTTCATCTGCAGATACTTCTCGTAATTCTACCTGCAAAGACTCATTTTCCAAATCAGTTTACATTCACAGAGACTGGGGGTTAGGACTTGGATATGTCCTTTGGGGTCCACACCTCAACCTCCTACCGAGAGAATTTTAATTCCTCTATTTCCTTGATACTAGGATTCTGTTTCTCCCCACAACTAAATGTTCCTGAAATCGGCATGTGCCTTATAACCAGAGATTACTTGCACTATTTCTGCCTCGCTCCCAAGCTGTGACTAAATCAGCGGTAGTTGCATCTTCTCACCTGATGGAACATGGAGGAGGTGGGTAATTCAAGGTGCTGGTGAAGGAACCCCTCGGCGCCTCCAGGCTGCGGAGGCGTCTTGCTGGAGACTGTTCTCATATCCCCCTGACCACCTCCAGGGCTCACTCCCGATCCTATGAAACTCAGTGGTTACAAATGTCACCTCCTCAGAGAGCACCCCCTGTCCCAAGCGGTGTCCCTGCTCTCTCATCCCACCTTTCATGCACACACACATCACAAATGCCTCTTGACATGACACTGATAATCACTTTATAAATTGTTTTGCTTCATTTTTGTCAGTCTTCTCAACTAGACTTTAGCCCCACGAAGGCAGTGCTCCCAGACTGGCTCATTCACCCCAATGTCTGGCACAAGCCTTGGCTATGGGAAGCACCCGTAAATGAGTGAGTGAGTGAGTGAGTGAATGAACAAGTGAATGAAGAGTGAACAAGTGACTTCGATCTACACAACACCCCCAGGAGAGACTCTACGTCAAAGGACACTGCAGTCAGCAAGTTATGACCAATGTGGGGAACTGAGATCGTAAATGGGGCTCCAAAGTTTTATTTTAGCAACAAACAAGCATCATCAAACCTGTTAACTGCGGAGTTGTGATGGCCACAGTGCCCACTTGGCTCTGCTCTTTAGGGCCGAGAGGATCCTTCACCAGGAAGCGTGAGACCCATATGAGACTGTCCCTACAGAGCTCCCCCTGTGCAGACCAGGACTCACCCAGGACCCCTTCAGGCTTGCTCAGGGACCCAGACTGTGACTGCGTCTGCCAGGGTGGGAAAATGGGCTTAGGTCTCCTGCTCAGCACCACCCAGACTCCCCCAGGAGGCACGGCATCTACGCCCCTCCTCTCCAACCCTCTTCACCTTCTCTAGGGGTCCCCTTGTTACAGGGTAACCCCGTGGGGTGCCTGTCTGGGTTCTCACCCGTGCACTTAAAAGAAACTTAAAAACTCAAATGCAGGCACACACAATAAAATTAATAAAAGGTTTATTTATAAAAAGAGAAAAGAAAAGATAAAGAAATAAATTGGTAAAAACGTTCCACCAGTTTCTCTGAGCTGGACTCTTCCTGCCTACTCAGGAAAACTCTTGTCAGTCCACACCACGGACCAATAGCCCCCCAAGCTCACAGGTCTGGTATTTAACTCCACAAAACCATTTCTTACCTCCACCCTCAGTCTTCAGCATCCTTTCTTTGGTGATGATGGCATTCTGGGAATCGTAGTCCTAGGTGTCCTGGCTCTCTCCGGCCTGAGGTGGGGGTGGGTCCTGAGACACTCCCCCTTCCTGAGGACCACCCTCTTGCACCCTGAGTCATGGTTTATGGCTCTTTGACCTTCCCTGGTCCTTCCATTTATTCTCCTAAACCCAATTGTAGGATAAATGAAGTTAAAAATCAGGGGGGCGTTGCCCCCTCCCGCCACTAGCGTGGATGCCCAGGCTGAGAGGCGTGGGCGTGGGCGTGGGCATGGGGCACAGTCACCTTTGATTGTGGATACCTGGGTCCAAAGAGCACAGTGTGCGCATGTGTAAATGCTCACACCTGTGCCTGGAGGGGCAGGAGAAAGGCAGCGGCTGCAGAGTGCTCCATTCTGAGACAAGACCGCGAGACAGCACGAGACTGAGAACACCAGAGAGAGCCTAGAGAAAGAGCGAAGATTTGTGGGGGTTGGAGGGCTCAATTGGCTCCTGGCCACCCCTGACCAGCCCAGCCCACGACTGCCTCCTTGCATGCCAGCCTCCCAGTCTGGTGTGGCTGGGGCATCTGGTTCCCTGAGAGAGCAGAAAAGGCCTGTAAAATCCGTCACGGGCTGTAGTTCATCTGCCCAAATCCACAGTGAACCTGCCCTGTGCATGCTGCACTGTCAGCATCCACTTCTGGGGGTGCAAAGGAAGTCCTATCTGCTTTTGAGGGGACATGTAGGGGGGAGGCGCCAATTGTTACTCTTAGAGAGTAAGGGCTGGAACCCCATGAAGTTGAAATGTGCTAGTAACTGGACGTCCTGGGTTGGGTGTTTGGAAAAGGGAAAAGTTGACAGAATTCGAGCATTTTCAGTTAAAAGTACCAGAATTTCAAGTCAAAGGAACCAAAGTAAAAATCAACATGCTTGTGTAGTAATTAAAATGCCCAGGCAGGCTGCAGGCTGGCCAGGGTGAGTCCAGGACTTGAGCCTGCACTGGGACTCCGTGGGCCTCCTAGTCGGACATCCGCTGGGAAGCAGAACCCACTCCCACTCAGTCACTCTTCGGAAAAGCGCGCGTGCAGCCGCCATGATTCCAACTGGGCTGTCTTGGGTCACGTGCCCACCCCCAACAAATCACATTGGCCACAGAAATCAAGTATTCTGACTGGTCAGTCCTGGATCACGTGTCCATCCTTAGGCCCAGGGTGTGGCACAATTCCCCTTGGGAAGGTCTACTTGCTGCTACTGAAAGAGGGAGGCCTACTGGCCATAACATGGGGAGTGCTGTCATCTCTGTTGGGGAATCCCACCCTGGAAGCTGAGCAGGTGGGAGCCCACTGGCATCTGTTATGCAGTCGCTCAACAGGGACTGGACTGGGACGTTTCCTTACGCTGCGGAGCTTCCCGGAACCCCATCCGTCTTACCTCCCGGGTCAGTGGGAAACTGTGAGAGGGTTGGAGCGGGGAGTCTGGGCAGGCAGGCTTGGTTTTGAGGAAAGGGGACAGATGTGTGGGGTCAGCTCGAAAAAGAAAGGGAAACAGTCCCAGGGCTGGGAGGGGGCGGGGGTGGGGCCGGGCCGGGATTTTGAACCAAGGAGCTCCAGAGTGCTAGCAGATAGTTAATACGCAAACCTCTGTGAAAATGAAGACTCTCTGAAGCAAAAACTAAATACCGGGCCGAAAGCTAGCCAGCCAGGTTGATCTTGATAAATGGGGCTATACCCTCCACCCAGCATCCTCTCTGAATCCACAACCACCTGGTGTTAATGTCCCCCTGATGCCTTTCACAGCTGGGCCCCTATTATTTCCTGCTTTGGGACAACAGGGCATTTGGATTTTTTTAATGCAGAATCTTGAAGCTTAATTAGGCCATTACTCTTCAAAGATTTAATTTGCTTTGATGGGCCAATCTATAATCATATTTCCAAACAGCTTCTATTTAATTACTGCACAAAATGAATGAGGTCCTTGAGCAATTTGTGTCTGATAAACTCACCTCCTGTTTTAGTTCCTGAGACAAAGCAATGCAGGGGGAGGAGGAAGGCGGACTGGCAGGTTGGGGGTGGGGACCACACTGTGCCAGGTTGTCTTCCCAGGAGAAGCATTGTGGGGATCCTGTCACTGAGCCCTGAAACCACAGCAGCGAGGAAGAGTCCCTCTGCAAGGGAACGCACAGGTGTCCCTGGGGATTTATCACTAGAAAGACCCAGAGGGTGGGGATTTTTATCTTCTGTTGTCTTTGCTGACACCCATGTGCCAGACCACAGCTGGGCAACTAGTATGTGCTCAGTGAGTACAGCTGAGGGGTGCTTCTGGGAGGCTTGATGGGAGTCTGTGTGCTATTAAATAACAAAAATCCTACCCAGTTAATTTTAACGATCTAGTTGGCGTTACTGAACGATTCATGAATCGAACAGCAGCCCATCTGGCAAATAGAAAGGGGCCCTGAAAAGCTGTACAAAACAGGTTTTTAGAGGCAGAAAGAAGGCAAGAAAAAGGAAGAGGGAATTATTTCAGGCTTAAGTAACCTGTGGAGGGGGTAGGGGGTGGAAGTATGTCTTGTGGCAGATTATCTCATCTTACTTTGGGAAATGGAAAAAGGACTGACCAGGAAATTCCATACTCAACAACTAGAACCACAGTCCTGGGGAAGTTGAAACTATGCTTAGGTTAGGCATTAAGTGTTGGGCTTGGCACAGGTATCTCCATTTTGGGTCTGTTGTTTTCAGTGTTTCCTACAGCTGAGCGAGGTGGTTCATTTACACATGGCTCCCCACTGTCTGCATGGCCTGACCCCATCCCCTGATTCAACACTTGTGGTTACCAGGGCAACTGTTGGGATGGGCACCCTCATTTTTTTTGAGGGACCACCTCAACCCCTAGACTCTGTATTGGTGGGTGCTATGGGTTGAATTATGATCCCTCCCCCCTCCAATTTGTATGCTGGAGCTCTATGCCCAGCACTTCAGTGTGTGACCTTAATTTGGAAAGAGGGTCACTGCAGATGTCCTTAGTTAAGATGAGGTCTGGAGTAGAGAGGGCCCCTAATCCAATATGATTGGTGTCCCTATAGAGAGGAAATTTGCACACACACAGAGTGCCTTGTGAAGACTGGGGTAATGGCTGCCTCAAACCAAGAAGCCCTCAGAAGCCAGGAGGGAGGTCTTCCAAGGGAGCCTGGTTCTGCTGACACCTTCTCGGGCTTCTGGCCTCCAGAGTGAGACAATACGCATAGGTGTTTAAACCACTAGTGGTATTTTTAATGGTGAGCCCAGGAAATGAATACAGTGGGAGCTCAGTCATAGCACCCACACCTGCTTTAACCAAGATGCTGATTAGGTGCCCTCTCCCCTAAGTCTGAATCCCACAGCTGGGAGATTCTCTCTGGGGAACTTCTCTCCTGCCTCCCCTTCAACTCTGCAAGCTACCCCCAGAGTCTACGAATAACTTGCGGAGGGAGGGTCTTACTGTATTCAGAATTTGTTTATTCTGTTGCTCACAATCCCCTGTTCCTGAGTGATACCAGAACCAGAGCTGCCCTTGAGGGTGCAGGGCGACAGGTAGGGAGGGGGGACGCTCACTGCGAGCCAGGGCTGTTCAGTAGAGTATCAACAGCTCCCTCTTTTCCCCGACCACACTTATTAGCTAATCTCGATCATATGCTTGATGGGGGCTGCTGCACTGAACAAGGCAACAGGAAGAAAGATGATTAAGTTGGCAATTTCAATACAGCAGGGTGGGCGTTATGACAGGAAGTCTGGGGCCCTGTGGGAGCACAGATGAGGGGCCCCTAACTCAGTATGGGTAGGGCAGGAGGAACATAATGAGGAGGAAGCAAGGGATCGGGGGAGAGGTTAGATTTAGGGTGACCAGCAGCCCCAGTTTGCCTAAGACTGTCCTGGGACACCCTATGGTACCAGGCAGCCTAGAGAGCAAGTCCAGAGAACGGAGCCCCCAGGGAATTTGTTGGGGGCTGGAGAGGAGAGTGGGGGCAAAAGAACAGAGAAGTTGAGAAGGACAGGATCACCAGGGGTCTTGTTGCCTGTGGAAAAAAGTGCCAGTCTTTGAGCTTACATCTAAGAGGAGGGCGGGCTTGGGAGCGTCATGTGGGAGTGGGAGGTGGTTGTTGAAAGGTTGCACAGGTAGTAAAGAAAAGAGAGGCAGGCAAAAAATGACTCAAGACAAGTCATTTATTACTGTGCTCCCAGGCGAGGTTTACGGGCCCCTAGGGTGAGGTCAGCAAAGTTTCCCCCTGGTTCAAGTGAGCAGAACTTCTATAGTGTGGTGCTCAGCCAAAGGGGTCTGTGAGGGTACTGCAGTTAATCGGGAGAAGTTATTTTTTTCTCTTAGTCCCTCTTGTCAGGTACATCTGGTGTTCAGGTGTGGGTGCCAGGGTGTCGAGTTCTTTTTCTGTATGATACTTCCTGCTTACGTGACAGAGGCCATCACTGGCTTCCCTGCTGCCTAACAATTGTGACTTTTCCCAGAATTCCTCTGCCTGCTGTGTGGAGAGTAGAGCATTTGGGGAGGGGGGTAGAGAGCCTGTGCCCAAATAGGAACACAGTGTGGAGGCCAGGGGGGCCTGGGCCCTGGGTGGCCATGGAGGTGACTTAAGCCATGATATTGAGCCCTCTGGGGAAGGGGGTGGGGACACAGCCAGCGGAGTCCCGGTGGGAGCGGTGGATGCCATCCTCTGGTAGATGCCCAGCCTGCCCTTTCGCACGCACAGGTACAGGCAGTTTCAGGGGGTTAACAGACTACTCCAGATTCTGAGCCCTATGTTAGCACTCTGGGGGCCACATGCTGCTCTGCCATGCGTCACTTCCTGGGTATCAGCACCCTCCTTCTTCCTGTACCCGCCTCCCACCCCAGGGGCCACCAGGCTCATCCTCCCCCTTGTCCCCAGCTCCGGCTGTGCGTCGCCTCTCCTCAGCAAGGCCTGGGCTTAGGAAGCTTGCGTTGCTCAGGCAGCAGCCTAGGACCATCATGGGGGTGTCTGACCCTCCTGAGCTCCCTGCTCTAGGCCAGCTCCTGTCACCTGTCATCTGTCACCCCAATAAAGCTATCCCTGCAATAAACCCCTCTTTGCTTCAGTGAATTGCCAGGTCAGTTTTGTTCAAGGCTGTGTATGCACATGCCCTACAGGTGGGGGAACCAAGGTTCAAACTCGGGTGGACCTGAAGCCCAGCCCACCATATGTTCTTACACGTGTGTGCCTGCAGTTCACACACGCGAGCATGTGATGGATGCTCAACACTCTTTTTGTTGGAAAAGGGGACATCCCCACCTCTGACTTCCCCTCCCAGTAAATGCACGTTGACTGCGAATGTCGTGGTGCTGTCTCCCGGAAGCAGAGCGGAGACAACTCAGGAAACAAAGAGTAAATGACATGAACCAAGAAGGGAGGGGCTTCCCAGCTTTCTCTTCATCACGAAGGGTGTTGATCACTGATGGGATACAAAAGCCCCTGGGAAGGGGGTGCAGGTGCTTGGCGCTGCTGAGCAGATCGCGATGGTGGATGCTGGTGCAGGCCAAAGCTCAGAGTGACTGCTGGAGGCCCTAAAACTAATGTGCACTATAAATTATTTCAACAGAAACCCCCATCAGTGGGGCTTTAAAGCCCTTGGAACTTTCACAGCAAGCGGCCCGAGGCCTGGCATTTCTCAGCACAGGGCTCAGCTTGGGCTGCGGATGCGCCCTCCCTGTGCCCACAGGGGGATGAGCTGGGGCAGGTCTGGCCCAGGCCCTCGGCTTTGAGCCAAGCGCAGGCCAGCATCAAGTGGCAGGACTCTCCAGGGCCCTCCAGCTGCTCCTTCCCTCTTGGCTCTGACAGGGGCCCAGCTGCCCCGTTATCATTCCCGCTGCCTGCAGTTGATGGATCGGAGGCAGGGACACTGATCCAGCCCTGTCAGTACCCACGGACACAGATGGCACTTTTGGGCACAGCTGGAGAAGAAACTAAACCGCAGCCACAGGTCAGTGTGGAGGGAGATCCCATCCAGCTGCCACATCTCCAGCCTGGAACAATCCCAAGGAGGAAACTGACTCTGCCGGAGCCAACAGGGGAAAAGCAGCCACTGGTTACAGCTGGCACTGCCAGGCGAAGGAGCAGGCCTCACCAAGGCTCACTCCCTATTCTTATTGTCACTGACCTCACTGGACTGTCATGAGGTTTAAACAACGTGTTCTTTTGCCATAACAACGTATGTGCTGAGTGGTTTAAACAGTTGGAATTTGTTATCTCACTGTCTAGATGCCACAGTCCACCATCAAGGCGTTGGGAGGGCTGGGTCCCCTGAGGCCTCTCTCCTGGGTGTGTCAGTGGCCATCTTCTCCCTCTGTCCTCACTGGGTCGTCCTCCCATGTCTGTGTCCTCATCTCTTCCTAGAGGCACCCCAGTCCTATGTAAAGATAACTTCACTTTAACTCACACCTCTCAAGACCCCATCTCCAAATACCATCCTATTCCTGGGTGCTGGGAGTTAGGACTTCCCAACATATGAATTTTGAGAGGACACAGTTCAGCCCGGAACAAATGAGATGCTGTGAGGAGACCACCAGGCACAGTGAAGGAGGTTCACTAGCAGTGGGGAGTGGGAGTCCTTGGTGGAGCGTCTCATGGAGCTGGCAGAGAGGGCAAGGAAACACCTCAGAGTTCCCCCACCTTTCCCAGGCAGCGCTTCTCTCCGCCAGGGAGCCCTCCTGAGCTTCTAGCTATTCTCCCCCTGAGGAAGTCATTCAGTCTGGTCCTGTGCAAGCCACGAGCCTGGCTTTCTGACACGGCTCAGCTGAGACAGTTTACAATCCCCCTAAGCTCCCAAAGTGAATCGGGCCTTTGGCAAGAGCCCCTGGCCATGGCTCCAGCCCATGACCAGTGGGTGGGGGAATGTCAGCAGAACCTCCAGTTCGTAGCACCCAGGGTCCTGGTGTCACTGCCCGCCTCTGCACTGCCCCAGGTGACATCACTGGCAGGAAGGGGCAGCTCAGGCAGGAGATGCACTTCAAATGCCTTCCCGTGCCTGAGTCCACTAGGTTCTGGGATGGGGAGGCAATTTCTGACTTTTTTTTCTTTTTCTGATCTAAACCTCTTAGCAAGATTTCCTCCTGAGACAGCCCCAGAGACCCTTGGCACTAACTTCCCAGGAAGGGCTTTGCACCAACAGCAGGAGGACCGCTCTCTGGAGTCTACCTGGGACCAGGTACAGGGGCTCCAGCAGCCCGAGTGGGGTGGGGGTGGGGCAGGAAGGCCCCAGGTTACCTGGTCAGCTACATTCACCCAAGGCAAAGAGTGATTTAAAAGCACCTTCTGACTATTATTCAGATACTCTCCCATTCTCCCTGCAGATTTTTAAAATTTGCCCAAACCAAACCCGAGGAGGGCTTTTCAAAGCTGGTTGGGTCAAAAGTGGGGTCTTTAGGTCTTTACTGGCCCTCCTTCCCACCATACAGCTGCCCTTGTCGTCCCTGAAACTGACATGTAACAGTTGGAAGATTTTCTCCAAAACTGTCAGCAGGTTGGAAGTCATTTTCTGCAACAAAAATGCCAGCAAGGCTTTTTTTGTTAACCTTTAAAAGTTGGATGGCAGTAGACTTCCCCAGCCCCGTGTGCCAGCGCCATCGTGTTGAGTCCTGACCGTTTGGCTGGATGCGTTCTGCACGTGCCCACGCCTTGGGACAGGCGCGCCACCAACCCTCATCACCACCACGGGACTGGGCCCCTGTCCCGGCTGACCTGCACTTCCAGGCGGAGTCAACAGCTGTAAACCAGCATCTGCGGTGACGCTTCGGGACCTGAAGTATACAGGGTGGAGCAAAGACAGCCTCCTCCAGCTTTCTCCCTCTCCAAGCCTTGAGATTCCTCTGGAGGAGCCTTTGCGTCATGTCGCCTCCCCATCAAAGCGCCTCTCTCCTTTCCCTTGGAAATTTGATGAGATCAAAGTGTCAGCTTTTGCCAGCAAAGCCTGAAGAAAGCAAGAAGGCAGACAGGCCCCATCCACCTCCACAACCCCCCGAGCCAGGCTGCTGACGCTATCTGGAGGAAATGCTAGACTCTTCCCTGCATTCATTTGGCTCCCTTGCAAGTTCATAAATGGTAATGCACATAAGAAGTGGATGAGTTCCTCAAAAAATTAAAAATAGAACAAACATATGATCTGGTAACTCCATTTCTAGTTATATACCTCCAACAAATAAAAGCAGGGTCTCGAACTGATATTTGCCTGTTCGTAGTAGCATTATTCACAACCCAAATGCCCATCAATAGATAAATGGATATGCAAACTGTGGTATAGTCACACAATGAAATATTATTTAGTCTTAAAAAGGAAATTCTGATACATACTACAGTGTGGATGAACCTTGAAGACATTATGCTGAATGAAATGAAATGGTTACGAAGGACAAATACTCTTTGATTCCACTGAACTGGATGCTTAAATATAGTTAAGATGGTAAATTTTATGTTACATCTATTTTACTATAGTGAATGTGAATTAGTTAAAACAGAGCAACTCAGAAGTGGTTAGGGGGCTTTTCTCTCCCTGGGTTGAGCAAAATGACCCAGTGGGTACCCAGTCCCAGCTGTCCCAGGAGTCCAAGTGCTGAGGTAGCTTCCCCGCAAGGTCTGGAAGGAGACCCACTTTGTCTCAGTAAGCCACCAGGCAGAGAGCGCTCCGGCACCTGTCACATGAGATTAATCAAGAAAAGGACCCTGCGGAGGCACCAGGGCCAATGCCACACAGCAGGCTGAGTTGCTGCTTTTGGTCTTTGTGTCTAGCTACGTCGGCTGGTGGCAGCAAGACCAGTCACTACTGGGACAGAATTGGACAGGACAGGACACTGGGCCTGGTGCAGTGGACCAGATGCAGCCGCAGGGTAGGTCAGAGCAACTCTGTATCCATGGAGCTTTTTAAGGCCACAGCTGCTACTCAGAGTGACCTCAAGCATGTCCCTTACTGTCCTTGTGCCTCAGTTTCCTCCTTTATAATATGGAATGGGCTGGTCATTAGGGCTACCCCATGGCAGCGAGCATTTGCAGTTCTGTTTGGAGAATGAACATGTCCTAAAGGTGTAGAGCATCAGAACTGGAGGGGTAGGAGCCACCCAGTGTCCCCTGGCGGCCTCTCCCAAGTCCCCCAGAGAGGTCATCAAATTAGAAGTGCCACCATCCTACAACACCTGAAAACCAGCTTTGGGAACTTTGCTCAAGGGCCCTGTGATGACTGGGATGTGCCGCCCTGTTGCCGCTGAGCCTGAGGTGGTGCATCACTCACCTCACAGATGAGGCCCCAGAAAGGTGAGTGTGGAGCTAGGAAGGTTTTCTAAAGATGAATAAACTGGGGGAGGCAGGTCTTGTTCTCAGCAGGAAGGTAGCAGAGGGGAGCACGACAGGGATGCACTGGGAGCCATCGATGTCCTCTGTAGCAGCCTCATCGCTATGACAACACTAGCCACGCTCTCTGGAGGTGTTCCAGGCTGTGCTTTACATGTGCCCTCTAATCCCTCAAGACAGTCTCTTTCCACTGTCCTCGCTCTATGGATGGGTTCATGAGTGGGTGAGAGACTGGCTCAGGGTCACAGAGCGGGAAGAGGTCGGGCCGGGATTTGAACCTACATTAATCTTCCCACATCGTATAGCTTCTAAGTTCCAAAGTTCCAGAACTGAGGTGGGAACCAATCTCAGAGCAGGGCACAGTGGGTGGCAGCAGCTGGGCAACCCCTGGCACTTGTGGCAGGGTCCCCACCCACATCTTAGGGCCCCAGGCCAGCAACCAGCAAGGGCACCAGGTTTCAGGCAGGCCCTTCTCTCTCACGGGCAGTGGGGGGCAGTGGCTCCCGAGGGCCCTGAGCCGGGGACATACCCCCTAAGCTGCTCCAATACAGCCTTCTCCCTGCTTCCTAGGCTGGGGTCCATCCCTCCCAGAGACTTAGTCCCCCCGCACAAACCTCAACCCAGTTTCCAAACCTCTCAGGGATGCCCTGAAAGCTCTCAGCAGGCGCAGGCTGGGTTTGAATTAAGTTGCTGTTGATATTATTATTTTGGGAGAAGTGTTCATTTCCAGCCCCCACACTGCGCAAACAGACCAGGGCTCAAATCCAAAGCTGGATACTGGTTGATTCCAGAGGGTGGCAGAAATAGGACTCACTTCCTGTGTGAGGGGGAAGAGGTTGGGCTGGAGCCTGGCTGGGAGGCCAAAGGGGCTCTGACATGAGAGGTGGGCTGGTGGGAGGGAAGTAGACAGGCAAG
Organism: Scalopus aquaticus; assembly: GCA_004024925.1. Classification (NCBI taxonomy): domain Eukaryota; kingdom Metazoa; phylum Chordata; class Mammalia; order Eulipotyphla; family Talpidae; genus Scalopus; species Scalopus aquaticus. The sequence continues at coordinate 134,756 of PVIJ01000121.1, forward strand.
CTTGCCCAGGAATGAGGTTTGGAAACTGCAGCAGTCCATCTGGGATCCACCACTCAGGTTTGCACCCCCAACCCTAGGCCCAGGGTCTGTGTCCCATAGGGCAATAGGCTGGTAGCCCCAGCCCAGAGGAGACAGTTGGCATGGGAATTTGGTTGACCCCTGAGCACCACTCAGGCTCCAGAAGCAAGAGCCAGTGGAAAGAAAGGGAGGAAGGTGTTCTTGCTCCTCCTGCAGGGATTGCCCCCCTGCTCTGGCCGCCCCTTCCAGGTCTATGCAGAACCCCGCATGGTGGCTGTGCTTGGTGCACAGACCACTCTTGTGGGCCGCTTGGATACACAGTTGGACTACACTTCCCAGCTCCCCTGCAGACTGGTTCAGATAGACCACTGCAAAGCACTGCACCCCAACTCTCTACCCGCCACCCACTATGTGTCTAGCCCTTAAAATCCTCCTCCACATTCCCTCCCTTCCTGAATTCCAGGCCCCAGAGGAGAGTAGGGCTGTTCAATGGAAGGAACCTGGGCCCCTGCATGATTGCATGGATCCAAACACCCACATAGCCCACATTAAGCCGAGAGGTGAACAAGAAGTAAACCTCTACTGTGGGAAGTCACTGAGATGTGAGGCTTCATAGCCTAATGGTGCTTCTGGGTTGGAAGGAGGCAACTGAAGTCAGGACTTCCTAAGGCTTAGAGAGCAAGGCAAATGACTCCTTAGAGGAGCATCTGAGGACTCCCAGCAATACTGGGGCCTTTGCAGGGCTGGGGTCCCACAGTACCGGTGAGTAGGGCCCGCAAATAGCAGGTTATTACTGGCACAGAGGCAGGCTGGGAAATGACTATTCAACAGAGCACTGTTCAATGGGGTGAAGTCTTGGGGAAACAAGAATAGAGTGGACCCCATGGCCACTGACCAGCACAGCACTCCTGTGACCTGCAAAGGATCATGGTTGCCAGGGTCACCGGCCCGTGAGCTTCTGACGGGGGCTCCCCCCAGGAACCATCAATGGCACAGAGAGGTCACTTGCCCAATCACTTGGGTGTACACCTCCTTGAGGTCACAGGGAGGAACCCACAGACCACACCTAGCCTGGGTCTGTGGAGGAGGAAGGGACAATGCTCACAATGTTCCCTCCATACCAAGCAAACATCTGCCCCAAGGAGAGTCAGAGGGCCCAGCAGCTCCGTGGTCCAGCCCAGCCCCCGAGACAGAGGCCCAGAGAGCACGTGGTCCTGCCCAAGTTTGCACAGCAAGGGAGAAGCATGGCATGGCCTCCTTCTATGTTCCAGTCCCACACAGGGCCCTTCCTGCACCCCAACATCCCTGCTCAGGTGGTCCAGGCAAATGGGGTGACCCTCCTGAGCTCCAGGCTGCACCCTGGGTGGGCGAAGAGCACAGCAGGAGAGCCGCCCCTCTGGCTCCTGTCCCCTCTGGCTGTGAGCGCAGCTGGACAGGTCTGACTGGCTGTCGTGGCTGTCGCCTGCCCTGGTAACGAGCCAAGGCTGCTATGGCAAGTGCCATTGCCATGGAAACCATGAATCAGGGCGGCACTTAGCAAAGACACACACGGGGCGCTCAGGGCCCCTCATCTGCCAAAGGGAAAAGCAAGGCCTGGCACTGGCATCTCCTTGGGACTCATTAACAGGAGTGGAGGTGGCAGGGAGAGAGCGGGTGGGAGAGTGGTGAGTAGAAGTGGGATGGAGGCAGGGAGCGAGGGAAGGAAGAATAAGAGCCCACAAAGGTGAGGGATCTCTCCTGCCTCTCTTGGGTTCATTTACTGAACCTGAGACACCTAAATTCCAGAGACCAGAGTTCAGGGCTGAGCCCCACAGATGTAACTTTTGACAGCGATGAGGCACCAGGGACTCCTAGATCAAGGGGTTCAACCCAAGAGGCCACTCAGCACAGGTGCTCATTTCCCAGAGGTACAGGGATGTTCGGGGACTTGCCCAGGGTCACACAGTAGGTCCACGTGGGAACCAGGAAGGCAAGAGGTAGAAAGGCCCTCCCAGTCCACAGGCCTCTCCCCACTGTCATCTGGCAGATAGGCAGGCGGGGGTCTGCAGCTCCAGAGGAGGCCGGGTCCATTCCAGAGCACTGATGGGTCAGGAGACAAACCCACCCTCCAGATGTGCCCTGGACCCCCAGTTGTGCTGGTGAGTCAGCTGCTGGCATCGTGGCCCATGGTCAGGCCCCCAGGCTAGCTCATGCGAACCGCATCACCACATCCCACCGTGCTCCCTTCTGACCCATGCTCCAGGTCTGACTCCTCCCCCACTCCGGTCAGAGCGCACCCCAGGGAGGCCCAGCTGCTGCCTGCAGACGCGCAGGCCCCTGGCCGCACCTGCTCCTCCTGTGACTCTTCTCTCCGCAGTTGATGAGGTGGTGGCCAGAGGCCGCGTTGCTCGCAGAGAGCCGGGCTTGAACTGAGGACTTCATGACCGCAGGGCAACTCTATCAGCCGCCCTGTCTCTGAGCCAGCGTGGGGAGCCAGCAGTCAACCGTCAACAGTGGGGTGGCTGCAGGAGGCAGTGCAAACGCCACTCGTGAGTAGGTCTGTGGGTGCTCAAGGAGGACCAAGAGTGCAGAATGCCAAGAGGTGTGGGCACCAAACCCCTCTCTCCACCTCTTGGCTCCTGGTTCCTGGCTCCTGAGCTGCAGAGTCGGGCAGGGGTGGGGAGGAATACGGCAATGAGAACTTTAGGGTTCTGTATCCCTATTTTGGGATGCAGCTGGAAGGAAGATGTTCCAGACCTTGTTGCTAGTTTGTTGAGCAAGTGAGTTTATGAAGTGTTCAAGTTGCCCTGAGATGTTCCTGAGGGGGATTGGGAGGAGGCCCAGGGATTCATTTTTTATGGTGCTCCAGCACTGGAAACAAGAAGAACCAAGAGACTTTGGAGAGACAGCGAGAGAAGGAGCTATTTTTTTTGAAGATTTATTTATTTATGCATACAAGAACTGGGGTGCAGTCCAGAGGTGCAGGGAAGGTGAGAGGACTCACCAGAGACAGAGTGGGGAGTAGAACAGATGGATTGACTGAAGTACACTGCTGAGGGGAGCAGCGGGCAAGGCAGGAGAGGTCTGCTGCGCCATGTGGGAAGCTCCCTGGCTGGGGATTGAACTTGTGCTACAGTAGCTCTGGAGAGCTTCAGAGGCTGAGACTTAACACCTGCGCCACCAGAGGCCCAGGAGGAGCTATTTTAACCTGCCTACCTTTTTAGCACCAAACTGTGTCCTTTGGGGAATTCACAAATCCAAGTTTACCTCTTACAGAAAGTAGGAAACTGTTGAGGCCACCCCTGGGGCTGGGCACCCACTCATTCCAATGCTGGAAACCTGAGATCAGCAAATGTCCACTCCCCTCTATAACAGATACCCCACCACATCCAGCAGGCCCACCCCAGCCCAAGTGCTCTCCAAAGTCTGTGTGTAATGGGGCTCACGCAGAGCCACTAATGGACACGGAGTCGAGCAGACAACACGCGGTCTCCCCTCTCGTCCAGCATTTCGCAACCTCTTTCCAGCATTATCTTCCTAGGAGCCTTTCAGATGTTTTTAAACTAACTGCCCCATCCTCCATGAAGCTAAATTTCAAGTATTCAATAAATTTAAACTATTTGATAACTAATAAGTAAAATATGAAATATAAGCATAATTTGTTGGGTAGAATGAACTTTGGATGCCCACAAACCATTGGAATAGCTAAGACTTTTTCCAAGCCCATCCCCAACTAAGTTTTGCCCCCTGGGGGCTCTGTCACCCCATGAGAATGGGTGGTCTAGTCAGGGCATTGGTGTTGCGTGTTAAGGGAGGTCACTGTTAATTTGTACTGTGATGGGTCCGTGGGCTGAACACTGAGGCCAGAATCTCCATCTTCTGTGGTGCAAAGAGCTCATTCCAAGGGGGTATTGGATGGGGCAGGGGCGAGGGGGTGTTGTTATTATGAGGTGGGCTACTGGGGGCTGCACTACAAGTTGCTCCTGCTTGGAAGGAGAGAAGTGACATATCTTTCAAGGTTGGTTTCCAGCATGCCACCCAAACATTGGGAACTATCAGGGTGTGGAGAGGACCCCTCCTCTGAGAAGCAGACTTGCATGAGGAAGGTGAAGAAGCCGTTTCCAGATTGTTCGCAGGCACGGGTGGACACTGGTATCCACCATCCAAGACACTTTTCCAGGCCAGGCTTCTGGCAGGCTGAATCATGCCCGAAGGAGGCAGTGGGCTGGATTGGCAGGGCAGAGGTAAGGCTAACGGGGCCAGATTTGTGGTGACCAAACCACAGAGAGGACTGGACACATATGGCCGTGTTGCCCAGCTCACGTCCTTCTGAGCTTCCGGCCACACACGTGTACTTGCCACAGATAATGGAGGTTCTATAACAGAGGCTGCCAGGAGCACACCTGCGTCCCCTCAGGTCTCGCCACCTCCACGCAGGTCACCAGGCTCCCAGTGGCCACCCCCATATCACAGGGCCTGAGGGCTTTCTCTTGGACATGTTGCTGGGCAGAGTCTCCAACAGCAGTCCTCAAAAATGGTTGCTGAGGGCCTCCCTGGTGGCGCAGCGGTTAAGTGCAGCACTGTGCAGCTGTCAGCAGCCGCAAACCAAGTTCGATACCCGGCCAGGGAGCTTCCCACATGGCGCAGCAGACCTCTCCTGCCTCGCCCGCTGCTCCCCTCAGCAGTGTATTTCCATCAATCTGCCTGTTCTGCTCCCTACTCTGTCTCTGATGAACCCTCTCGCCGCCTCACACCTCTGGCCTGTACCCCAGCTTGTATGCATAAATAAATAAAAATCTTTATAAAAAAATCACATCAGTCCCCCTTTTAAAAAAAAATGGCTGCTGAGCATGTGGGTACCTCAGTGCCCCAGTTCCCCACCTCAGGGAGGACGCATCCCAAGTGTATGTTCCACACAGTCTCCCACAGCTTCTGGAAAGCTTTCAGCTTAAGCTGACTATAATGGTAACTTGGTACTTCACTCCATATTGGTAGCCTTCCAATCCCTGCCTCACAAATGCCCCTGTGGGTGTTTCCTGATGCTTCCCACATAAAGCACTTGGATTTGTTGTCTTGTCTGAGGGTCTGCTTCCAGGGCAACCCAAACACACAGGGCCCCATGGGGGCTCCATCCCAGCTCATTCTGTAATGGCCATTTGATCTTTCTCATACACTCACAGCCGGGTTAGTTTTTGGTTACCACATGCAGAGGACCAGACAAAGCACAGGGCCAACAAAGGATGGAGTTAGGAAAGGTTTGGAGAAGGGGCCACTTGAGAAAGTTCTGTAAGGATAAGTAGGAGTTTGCCTATGACACAGGGAGCCCAGCTATACTACCATTATCTAATCTCCCTGAGCTACTTGCAGAAGGTACCTGAATATCAGTGCCCCTCACTTAGCCATGGGATTCTGAATTGTGCTCCTGTATAGTTCTGCCTGGTCACTCCTCAGCTCTGAAACCTGCAGTGGCTCCCCGTTGCCTACGACAGTTCCAAGCTCTTTGGCCTGTAGCTTGAGGACCCCTATAAACTAGTTCCGGCCTGCTTCCATGTGATAACTGCCGCATGACTGCCAGCCTCGACCAACCCAACCTGCCAAAATTCTGTCTTCTGTGCCATCCTCTCCTTCAGGAAAACTTTGACGGGAGCCTCAAAATAACGACTCTCATCTTTGCACCCCTAAAGCCCCATTGCGGGAACTGAGGGCATCTCGCAGCTCCCAAATGAGGTGAGTCACCAATCTAGGTTGCAGCAGAAGCTGCTCAAGGTTAAGACCAGTTGTGTGGGCTCCTCCATCTCCCCCATCAGCGCAGTAATGACAATGGTCCAATGATTCAAAGCTCCCGTCCATCTCCCCCTTGACCTTTCGTGGAAAAGGCATCGACACCAGTGCAGGCTGGTTCCAAAGGCCTGTATAGAGTTAGAGCACAGGGCCAGGGCTGTCCTCAAACAATGGTTTGGCTTGGGGCTTATAAAGGAAAGGATGGAGCCCACAGGCAGGCCGAAGCCGTCCTGAATGCCTTTTAATTAAAGAAATGATGAGGGTTTGGCTTTCTTAGAGAGAGTTCCCCCTTTCCTCTTCCAGGGACACATCAAGTAGGTGGGGCCTTCGTCATTACTGAGAACAGAGCTGATTCCCCTTGCCTGGGCCCTGAAGACCCAAATCAGAAGCTTTAACTTATTCCTTAATTAGAGCCGACTTTGCTCTCTGCTCCCTACCATGTGGCTCCGCTAAGACCAGGCAGCATTGTTGTGTTTATGCTTATGAGGCGGATCCACTGGAAGAGAGCATTCTAAATGAGATTACATCTTATACATGTTTAATGTACTGTTCTCGCCATTTAAAATGCGGCTCTATTAAAATAGCAGGGAGGGAAAATTGACTCTCAGAGCTGGATGTGGAGAGAATAGATCACTAGTGAAATGAATAATATATTAACAGAATAATGATGTTGCTTCTCATATTAATCGTATAAATCACAGGATTCTCAAGCTGTCAGCAGAAGGTTTTTTTTTTGTTTTTTTTTTTTTAGGCCGACTTCTAGTTTTCCAGACCAAGAAGACTGACACCTCCAGGGCGTGGGAGCTGCCCAGTTATCACCCCGTTATGAAACTCAGGTTTTCAGGGACACTGCTGAGGCTGCCAAGGACCTGGGACATCCCCCCGGAGGGACAGCGACATTGTGGGAAGGTCATTGCGGTTCCCTAACTGATAACAGTGGTCTTCGCGGAATACGTGAAATGCGGTCCCCTGCCCACCAGCCAGAGAAGCAGGAATGTACACAGTTTCCCACCACCGTGGTGGGAGCCAGCGTCCTGGCCAAGAAGTCAGGCCACCCAGGGTCAGAAACAAAGGTCCAGTCCAGTCAGTGTCCCCAGCCCCCAAACAAGCATCTGGTTGGGTTTATCGGTCCCCAGCTGCAAATGTGTGTTGAATTGAGCATCTGGTCAATTACTACTAACCTCCCAGCACTCGTGAAAGAGGGAACAAAGGTGTTCTCTCTAGAAAAGTCCAGAGTAGGCCAGTTTCCTAATGGTGGGTGGTGGGGCGGCAGTGGTGGAGAGGGTGGTTGCCGTGGTTTCAGTGGATGTTATCTGCACGCAGAATTTCTGCATAAGAGCCAAAAACAGAGAACCCAGTTCTCAGAAAATCAAACCCAGTCAGATTCATGGAGTTTACCATGGCAGGATATATAAAGGCAAGGAACAAAGGAAGAGCAAAGCAGAAATGGGGGCATTCCAGGAAATCCTCGGTCTGTCTCAGAATCCCTTGTTGTCAGGACTCAGCCACTGGTGTCGCAGCTGCAAACCTGGTAGAGCCCCAGGGTCTGAGCCAACTGTACTAACATCTAATTGTTTAGAACATAGTGACAAAATTCCCCTTCCCACCCCTACTAAATAAGGGACAGGCATCCTGGGATTCACGGGCAGCTCTAGCTCTGCTCGGTGGGCCCGTGCCCAGGTAATCAATCACAGTCACTCCATGTGGGCACTGGCTGGCACCCTCTAGGCCATATCTTGGCTGCTGCTCACAGGGAGAGGATGTGTGTGTGTGTCCTCTTTACACACAAGAGGAAGCAGAATCACACACAGTAGGGATGTGCCCAAACTGCCCAGCTGCTAAGTGACCTGGGTTTTTTGGATTATGTTTACTACGCCCCTCCCCCACCCAGGGGTATTGGATGATGGGGCATCAGAAAACAGGCAGATGTGACAGGAGCAGAGATTCAAAATGCACTGGCCTGATGGGGCTCGGCCCAGCAGCTGGAGCCTGGAAAAAAACACTCAGGGCAGGCCTGAGCCCCTCCTTTCTCTGCCAGCAGGGACAGAGCCAGCCTGCTGAGCCCAGCCTGGCTCCAGTCCACCAATGAGCTCGGATCCACGAGCATGTGTATCAGCATTTGCCAGGCAGCCTCTGAATTCCGGACTGGTTTATTACATGACATTGCTATGACAATCTCTGGCAGACACAGTGGCAAAGGCAGGACTTGGGCAGGCTTGCCAGGCCCCAAAGCCCAGGTTCATCACCAGCGTGCTAACCGCCTCCAGGGGATCCTGGTGGGAGGGCGGAGGCACACAACACCCCACACGGCTCCCCAGCTTGGATCCCAGTAGCAAGCAGAAAGAAATCTGAAAGTCATCTTCCTGCACAAATGCCCCTCCCGACCTTGGCCACCGCCAGAGCAGGATTCCTAACACACACATGTGATCAAGTCTCAAGTGCAAGGCCCTTCCCCACTGGGCCACCAGGGGCCGGCAGCCACAGGCAGTCATCAACACCAGAGTATCGTATAACTAACGTTTCTGAGCTCTGATAGTATCGACCCCTTACTGAGCTGTTTCATTAGCTCCCTATGAAGTGGCTCAATCCCTGCCAGCCCCAGTTTGGGGAGGAGGAAGGTGAGGTGCAGAGCAGTGAAGCAAGTTGATCAAAGTCATCTCTCATTTGCCCCACCTAGAGGACAGCCCCGGTGGGGGGCAAGCCCTGACTGACTGGGGCGGAGCACCAACTTGTTGAGCCCAGGCAGGGCTGGCCCAGCCAGAATGAGGCAGGAATGTGAGTGGATTCTCATGGGAGGCACAGAGCCTGCCAGGTCTATGGAAAACGCCACCTCTGGTCATCTTCAACCTCGATCACTCTCAAATGACTGAGGCTTGGGAGCTGGGAAACCCTCCCCGCCGTGGACCCCCAGAGTTGTTCTAACAATCACTAGGCAGCATCTCACCTTGGAGATCGTTGTCAAGGCATTGCTATATAGGGTGGTTGAGGTGCTTAGGAGCCGTGTCCCCCAGATGTCCACAGCAGTGGGGGCCTATGACTGTAGCCTTGTCTTCCAACAGCACCCAGCTCCCAGCTCACCAGGCAGGGAACACATGGAGGCGTTTACCGAGAGCCCAGCCAGGTCAGCACCAGCACCCCTTGGTTACCATGTCCACATCACCCCCTCCCGCCCCTGGCTGTGAGCTCCCTGTCTGACTCACCCTCGCATCTCCAGTCCCTGGCACGCTGTTTCTGGCCGAAGGGTGAATATTGATTAGGGTTTACCTGTCATGATGATGTTCGTCAGATGAACTTGAGAAATGAACATGAAATGTGGAGACGCCCCCACTGGGGACTTTGACTCATTCATCTGCCCCTCTTGATGTCATCAGCAAAGAAGCTTTGAACCCTCTGCCCGGAAGGTGACTCCTTTGGCCCTGTGAACATTGGTACTTAGAGAAGTTGTGTGTAGCTACCTTTTGGTCATTTTAAGGAAAACCTCCACTGTCCTTCACCCTAATTTACAGAAAATGTGCTTTCTAGGGTGCTATAGACCAAATGTTTATGTGTCCCCCACCCAAATTCCCCTCACCCCCAAGGCGATGGGATGAGGTGCTGGGGCCTTGGGAGGTCACTAGGTCATGAGGGTGGAGCCCACATGAATGGAATTAGTGCCCTCATGATAAAGACTCCCAACAAACTCCCACACCCCTTCCACCCTGCAAGGCACAGTGAGAACACCTGTCTGTGAACCAGAAATTGGCCCTTATTCTGCCAGTATCTTGATCTTGGACTTCCAGTTTCCAAAACTATAAGAAATAAATTTTCACAATTTCTAAGCCCCCGTCTATGGCGTGTTTATGACACTAACCCAGATGGACTGAGACGTGCCATCGCAAGATAGCAAAGCCTCACCACACTCCCCAAACACCACAGACTCTGTGTCAAGTACTCAGTGGGTAGAGAAAACAGTAAAGGCACCGAGAGGGCTCTGAAACGCAGTCCAAGGTGAGCAGCAGTGTGGTGAGGTCAAGGTCAGGCCAAGGTCCTGACTTAGGAGGTCAGGCCAACGTCGGCCAAGGTCCCGACTTAGGGCCCTGGACACTTCCTTCACCCACCCTCCCTCTGGGGCTGCCTGGGATTTGGGAGAGGGTTTCCACAGGCTGTTGGCAGCTCTGTGCAGACCAGCAACCACAAAGCAAGGCCCCGAGATGGTGCATGAAGCACCAGCAGCCTGGACATTTGCAAACACATGCTGGGACCAGGCGTGCTTCATGGAGGAGAAGGCAGGGAGTGGGGAGGAGGAGAGCCTCTGAGCCCTGGAGTGTGATGCGGGAAACCCAGCACCCTCAAGATTGCAACAGGAAGCATTTTGAAACTGAATAGTGTTCTCACAGTCCTGCGTGGGAGGAGTGGGCTTCTCGGAGCTGACGCCAAATGGCGCCTCTGAGGTCACAGCCACGCCATGTGGCCACCCTGTGGCCTCACTGTGTCCCCCTGTGGGGGACATGGTGGAGACTCAGGAAAAGGTTGCGAAACAAACCTTTCTCCAGAGAAGCTTTCTGTCTTTGTGCTCGGCTGGCCCTCGTTCCTCTCGCTTCATCACAAGCAGAGGCCCATGTGAGGGCAGAGCCAGAGGGTCAGGTCAGAGGCAGGCAGGGAATCTATTCCTCCGGGGCCCATGTGGTCAAAAAGGAGATGGACCATCAGAAGATTTGGGTGATGGGACAATCTAGGTCTTAGCTGTGAGAACGTTTGCTCCAGGGTGGAATTGAAGGAATAAAGGAGGAGAAATTCTGTCCCAATCTCGTAAAAACCGGTGTGAATGATTCTCAGCTGCTACTGGACCCATTAAAGACTTAATTTCCATTCACCTATAACTTTATTAGGTTCATCCGAGCTATTCATCAGACAAGGCTGTCTGGGAAAGGGTGGATAGTGGCTTTTATTAAAATGTCTTCACAGTGGCAGCTGCGTTAGGTTTTATGGCCCTGCACGCAGATCTGCCTTCACAATGGGAAAGAGCCTCTTCTCCCTTGCTGGGGCTGATGAGGGGAGAGGCAGGGAGACCAGATGTCCGAGCCACCCGAGCCTGTGATTAGACCTTAGTGTCTGTGGTGGGTCCTTGCACATCTCTGGAAGTTTGGGTAAAAATTTCCATCCCAGAGAGCAACCAGCTGATTCTCAGGCAGCCCCGCCCCCCAATTCCCAGCTGCCTTGCCCTTCAGCCACACACTGCAGCCAATGTGTATTTTTGGAAGCAAGTCCCCGGGGAGCCTGAATAAGGGGTGGCCAGGCCACTGGAAGTCTGTGACAGGTAGCCTTGGGGGGCAAGAGCTTGGCAGGTTGTGGAAAAATGTGGAAGGGAAGAGCCTAGGTGGACTGAGGGCCCCTCAGCAGTGGAGAGTCGGGCAAGAGCGCCCCTACGTCCAGCCCCCACGCTGGAGGGCAGAGGGGCCAACTCTTACTCACCCACAAGCTTGCAGGTCTCTGCCACCCGTTACGGGCCCTCTCCCTCGTATGCTCCAAAGCCCAGCTGCTGCTAAACTCTTAGGAGCACAAGCCCAGCTCCGTAACGTTTCACATTTGTCTGCCTGTCCCCAGAAGAATTTCCAAATTAACTATTGTTGACAATGTTACCAAAGAGAATATAGTTGAAATCCTGTATCTCTGGAGATAGTATCAGAAATAGTATCACAGCCTATGCTGTGGATTGTATGTGGATTCAATGAATCAAATCACATTAAGAACTTAGAACTGTGTGTGTGTGCATTTGTGTGTTTCTGTGTGTACATAATCTTTTGTATTCTGACTGCCATTAGGAAACAAGACGGCAGCCAGCATGGGGAAATCTCATTATTTGTGGGGTGTTCCCACTCTGGTAGGAGTTGTAGAGAGAGGTGAAGATGGGGGCTGGAGCCTGCTCACTTCTTGAGCTCAGTTCCCACTTGAGTCCCTGATTAAAGGATGGGCATCCCCCGCATGAGAGGGTCTGGGCGTCCTTTGCTGTACCCTTGACCTACTCTGTCCATGAGGTCCTCTTGCTGCAGTCAGGGAGTCCAGAGGTCAGGGGTTCTGATGAGATTGGGAGACTTGAAGAGTTTCGGGCAGGGATGAGGTATGACCCACCTAGGTTTTAACAAGTTGCTATTACAACTAGACATCAAGGGGTAGGGGCAGAAACCACAGCAATAGCCCAGGCAAGGGAAGGAGATGGCTTGGGCCAGGCTGGGTACAATAGAAGTGGGAAGAAACAGGCAGGTTCTGGATCAATCGTGAAGGTTGGGATTTTGACAAATGAATGTGGTATTTAAAAAAAGAGAGAGCAAGGTCCAGAGTGACCCCAGGGTTTAGCCTGAGACATCAGAAAGGTGGAGTTGCCTTCCACTGAGATGGGAAGGCTCAAAGAAGCAGGTAGGGGGTGGGGGGTGAAAGCTGAAAGGAGGCCAGGGGTTGAACCCACCAGGAGCATGTTTCAAGAGACAGGAAGAGGATCGAAGAGCAGTGAAGTGGGAGATCCAAGGACCACCCACGCCTGCAAAGTGGCCATCTGCATATTTTTCCAGGAGGAGAGAGAAAACACCTTCAGGGAGGAGAGGAGGGTGTCTCCTTACTGCCAGCGCATCATGCAGCACTTCTAGCAGTGCCCTGCCGGCCCTGCCACCTTCTCCTTGGTGGATCACCCAGCTCCTGGCTCAGCACCTCTCAGCCCCTGCCCTGCTTGGTGATTCTGCATGAAGGGGTCGCTCTCCTGGGAGAACCAGAACTCCTCTCACTTCAGAGATGAAATGTACACATCTGCAGTGGCCTCACATCTCTCACTCTCCGTGCTCAGCATGAGGCCTGAGCTCTTTATAATTTATCAAAAAGGCCATGCATAAGGGGCTCAGCTCTTACTCTGCGGCTAAGCTGTCAACTCACCTTTTAATAGTCCCTGCACACCAGCCCAGGACCTTAGATCTTGTGGTCCTGAGTCTGGGGATGAATCACCTACAAGTCAGACATGGGCTGAACCAGCACTGCTCCCCACTTCCTGAGCACCAGCCATGTGCTAGGGGCTAGCTGGGGGCATCATAGAGGCTACTGCACACAGGGCTCCTGACAGCACTGGAGGGAAGGTGACTGTGTACCCATTTTGCAGATGTGAAAACTGAGGTGCATATGGTTTAGAATCTTGTCCAAGATTCCTTGACTGGTAAAGAATTAACCTTATCCAAAGAAAGGTCTGGTCTTTGCCCTCACTCCTGGGAGGTGACCTCTAAGCCCTTGGAATGTCCTATCTGATAAGCTTTGTCTTTGTTTTACCTGGGGAGCTTAGCTGTGCCAGATAGTCTAACAGTGTGATTTAAGGTGGGGGTTTGGGGCAATATCAGCTTGACCTCCAGTGGGGCTGGAGGCTGAAGTTAACCACGTGGGTGATCAGCCATGTCTATCTATCTGGTGGAAACCCAATAAAAGTTATGAATACCGAGGCTTGGGAGCTTCCCTGGTTAGCCATACTCCGAAGGCTGTCACACATCACTGCCAGGAGATGTTAGCTCTGCCCATTCCTGCTCTGGGAGGGGGCAACTGAAGGCTCACATGTCTAACCCTCTTGGACACCACCCCGTGCCCAGGGCTGACTTCATCTGTATCCCTTTGCTACAATAACCCATAACCACGAGTATGGGTCCTTCTCGTGAAATGTTCAACCCCAGGGTGGTCTTGGGGATCCTCAAATTTATCCTTGGTGTCAGAAAAGAGAGTGGTCTTGGAAAGTTTGTAACTGTGCAGTGGGGTCAGAGGTAAGACTTGTGATTCATCCCCTAACTGACCTCCTGGAATATGACAGATTAATTTTTATTGTTTTAAGAACCTCAGGACTAGGATCTCAGCAGCTCTGCACTCACCAGCTGTGGGTGTGTAGCAATATTACAGACCCTGAGTTCTGGGAGCTTCTACTGCAACAGTTCCCTCTGGTTTCCAGTCCTCAAGAAAGGCCCCCGCTCTAAAATTAAGTCCTGGGCACCCCTGGTGGTGCAACGGGTTAAGTCTCAGCCTATGAAGCTGTTCACAGCCACTGCAGCATGAGTTCCATGCCTGGCCAGGGAGCTTCCCACATGGCGCAGCAAACCTCTCCTGTCTCACTCGCTGCTCCCCTCAGCAGTGTGTTTCAGTAGATCCGCCTATTCTGCTCCCTGCTCTGTCTCCGCTGAATCCTCTCACCACCTCACACCTCTGGCCTACACCACAGCTTGTGTGCATAAATAAATAAATCTTTAAAAAATTAAATAAAATTATCAAGTCCTGCTCAGTTCAACAGCTCCCTTTCATTCATTCCTTTGTTCAAACACTGAGGTGGCTGTGAGGACATAAGCAGGAGCCCCAAGAGCTCCTGAACCCCGTGGCTGGGGTTGTCGGAAGCCACCTACCCATGGCTGATCCCAGCCAGGACTGCCTGCAGGCCGTTCCTGTAGCACGAAACCCCGGTGGCCGTGGATTTGGCCCAGGGAGACTCTGGAGTCTGCTGGGGCTGCACAGCAGTTGAGGCATTTCTGTGCAAACCTCCACTCCCAGCCCCCAGCTCTTCGCCTGGGCTGATCCAACAACACTCCAGCCTTCTCCTCCCTGCTCCCCGCTTTCTCTCCTTCAAGCTGTTATTTCCTAGGGTGGCCATAACAAGTCACCCCAAACTAGGTGGTCTCCAACCACAACAAAAGTTTTCTTCGGGCTATTCAGGGAACAGAATCCAAGATTGAGGTGTCAGCAGACTTGGTTCCTTCTGGAGGCTCTGAGAGAAGCAGAAGTTGAAGCCCCTAGATGCTTGGTGGTCCTCGGCTTGTAGAAGTGTCACTCAATCTCTCCTCCCTGTCACATGGCCTTTGTCCGCGTGTGTCTCTGTGTCCTCTCCTGCTCTTGTAAGGACACCAGTCATGGATTGAGGGCTCTCCCTAATGCAGGATGATTTCATCAAGAGCCTCCTAACTAGTTACGTTTGCACAGACCCTATTTCCAAATAAGGTCACATTTGGGGGCCTGGTGGACATTAATTGGGGGTCAGAAGGCACTATCCAACCCACTACCCAGGCGTTTCCTGGAATAAAATTCTACCTCGGTGTGTGATTGACAGTTGAGGGCCCCAGACTAACATACCTCTGTGAGCCAGCTGATTCCAAATCTTATGGTTCATGGGACATAAGATTTGGGAAGGGGGTGGGTGGGAAGGGTCAGATGGGGAAGGAGGTACACTGGCCACCAGGACACCACCCCAACTCTGCTTCCCTGCCCTGGGGGGGCTCTGGTCCCATGCCTCCCCCCAAAGGTATGACTTCCAGGGTGTGCCCGCTCAGGAGGCTGTCGTATTAGTGATAATACCATGGAGATATGTGCGGGGCTCTTCCTCTCACTAACTCTCCAGCACCCGAAATAAATGAAGAAAGAAACATTCCTGGCAGGGAGTACGGAGGAACACCATGGCAGGAATGAAAACTGGCTGCAGCATCCAAGAAATCCTCGAACGGAAGGGATTTCTAGGATAACACCTCTAGGAACAGAAAACGTTGGTAGTAAAGCTGAGGTGGGGTAAGCTGCCACAGAGTGTGTCCACACGTGTCTGCAGAAGCAGTGGTCTCTGCGTGTGCACTTCACAGGTGTGAGCACCTTCCACTCCTGTGTGAGCAGGTGGGCGAGTGTGGGAACCCAGCCGAAACCACAGCGTCAGCCTTTTCTACCTCTTGTCCGTCTGCCAGCCTTTCCCATCACCCACACGCCAGCCAGCCGGGGTCACCTTGTCCTGCTCCATTTCAACAAAATTGGCCTTGGCCCCCTGCCAGGGTCCGGGAGGGATGCCAGCCTCCTGCTGCCTCCTGGGGATTCCTGCAGGCTGGCATGGTTCCAGTCCTGCCTGGCACTGAGTTCCAGCTTCCGCGGAAGCCTCCATCTGCCCTGTGACAAGTCCTCGCCCTGTGCCAGCAGCCCCTGTCCTTGGGGCGGCACACTTCCAGCGCCTCAGGGACTGGCTGCTGTGGGTGGCTTTTTCCAGGCTCCGTCACAGCCTCCCACATCTTCAAACTGAAGCAAGGCAACCCTGGCCCAGGAAGTGCCCTGGCTGATCAAGAGGCCCTTACCAAGACTCCTTCCCTTGGACAGGGTTTGCCAAACAAGGACAATCAGGGTTTGCCAAACAAGGACAAACCTTCCCCACCCCCAGTCCCTTGTCCCTCCAGCCCCATTACTGCCCCCAATGGAATCCACTGGATCTGCAAGCTTGGTGAGCCTCCTGGTCCAGGAATGAACTCCCGATCCTGTCCTCCCTAAGACAGTCGGTCCCTTTAGTCCTTCTAGAAACACAATCTGGGGATACCTGTTGGTGTGCACCCCCAACTTGAACTTTGGTGGTGGGAATCCAGGAATATGTGCTGGGTAAGCTGATCCAAAACTCCACATCTTACAGAGGGGAAACCGAAACCAGAGGAGAATCAGCTTGCAGGAGTTAGGGCCTATGAAGAGGTGATCAAGGTTCAGTGAGGTTATCAGGGTAGTGCCCTTATAAGCAGAGACCCCAGAGAGCACTCTCCCTGAAGGCTGACATGGAGGACGGCCATGGAGGACACAGGCAGAGGCAGCTGTCTGTAAGCCAGAAACCACAGCAACCAGAACCTTGAACTTGGACTTCCAGCCTCCAGAAGTGTGAGAAAATAAATGTCTGGTTGAGCCACTTGGTCTTTGATATTTTTTCTTATGACAGTCCTAGGAGATAAGGACAGAACTGAAATATTTACGATGACATGAAATCAAGTCTGCGAGTGGTTTCAACATAACGTGGAGGAGGAATTAGGCAGGGCTAGAGATGAAGCAGGGTCAGCTACATGCTGATAACAGTTGAAGCTGGGAAATGGGTTCATGGTGAGAGTAATTATTTTTCTCTGCTTTTGTGTATTTGAAATGTTCTCTTTATGAAGCTTGTGAAAATAGTATTATGATATGGATCATGAAATCAATTTGGTGGGTCACGATCGCATTTTAAAAGTCAAATACAATAAAATAGAACAGAGTAGAACACAACAGAATGTGTCACATATAATAATGCAATACTTTGTGAACCTTTTCTTGCCTTGTGTGGTGTGTGCGTGTGTATGTGTGCAACGCGTGTGTGTGTGTGTGTGTGTGTGTGTGTGCAATGCATGCATGCGTGGCAGGGGGGAGAGACATAGACAGAGACTAAGTCTCAATGTGAAACACTTCTTACTGTGTGTCAAAAGAGAAAGTCTTCTCTTAGTGGATTTGACTGTGGCCTTGAGCCAGATTGCCTGGGTCCTGCTTTACCCCTCACTGTGTGGTCTTAAGCAATTTACTAAACTTATCGTTGCCTCAGTGTAACTAATAATACTATCTCTGTTGTAGCGCTGATTTGAGCATTTAATGAGCTAATAGCTATAAAGTGCTTCCAGCAACTCTTCACACACTGCAAGTGCTCGGTAAATAGTAACTATTGCCAAGCTGGATGTTGTTGGCCTGTGAAGGAAGAATGTGCATTTTATAGGAAGAGAAAGGCAATGCTTGACCATGAAGAGAATTCTCTAGCAGTGGAGTTGCAGGCAGTGTGGCACTTCATTCATTCATTCAGTCATTCATTCATTCAGAAAGTAAGTATTGTTAAGAGAGTGGATCCGTGTGGTTCCAGGTGTGTACGCCGGTTGAAGAATAATAGCCGACACACCCAACGTGAGAGCACGCAAGTGTGGATTTATTGAAGCAAGAGGAAAGAGCTCCTGACAGCAGGAGGGGGTCCAAGGGAGTATGCCCGTTAACTTCAGCCCTGTCCATGACTTTATACTGTCCGACTAACTGTTGTCCAGTGTGTCAGACTTTGATTAGGCACTAGGTGGTCGGGAAGTTTCGTGGTGGTTGTTTTTATGTTCCCTAATTATTCTGTAACTGGATCTTACTCTAGGTAGTGGCCAGCTCAGCACCATTTTAGTAAAACACCTCTATTTTTCTGGGAGCTATTTTGTTCCCTCTGTTCCTGTATAGTTTAAAATCACTGTCCCATGTCTCAGTCTTTCCCATTCCCCAAGTTCTCCTGGTCTCAGTCCCTTTCAGTATTATGGGATGCCTACCATGTACCAGCTCCAGATGCCAGGCACAGAGTGATGAACAAGATAACCAGGGCCCATGCCTCATGGGGCTCCCCCTCCACCTGGAAAAAGCAATGAAATTAATTGAGAAAAAAAAAATATGTCAGTATCAGGATGGAAACAAAACAGAGTGATGGTGCTATCAGGCAAAAGGGGCTTCAAAATTGCCAAAGGCACTGCCCAAATTGCTTACCAGTCACTATCTTGGTTTTGCACCCATGTGCACAATTGCAAGACTACTCAGGCTTAGGGAACAATAACAATGGGATTTATTTAACAAACAGGGGAAAACAAAGAGCTATTGAGGCCAAAATATGGCCGTTTACCTTACTTAAAGCAATGTCAGGTCCTTTTAAGTCCCAAAGAAGTAACAACGAAGGTGGTGTCTCCCGCCACTGCTGACGTGGAGCTCTTCTTCCAAACAATAGGCCACGTTTCCAAAATGGTGTCCTCCTGCTTCTGCAAATGCGCAACAATCAGACTGTAGTCTAGGTTCCAACTCATGAGGACGAAGCAGGACACAACTGGAGATGCTCCCGTGGCTGCCATGATGCCCCAGCACAGCACCAGGCCCACAACACTGTAAACAGCAACTACAGCGGCCAGACGGCCCAACAGACTGCACTCATGCATTTTAGGAAGGTGCCCACTTCGGGCCTCTGCCTTTTTCCTTCAGCTACAAACAACTGGAAAATAAAACTGGGAGCAGTTTCTGTTGCTCAGCTACTTGCAAAGCCTCCAAAGACACTGGCCCCAAAGTCACTGAAGATTCCAAAAATGCTCAATCCAACATTCTACAACCTGGCACTACTGCTCTTTTCCTACATCATGGCGACTGCTTCCTCCTTCTACATCATGGCGACTGAATCTCCTTCTCCTTCAGTCTCTTTTATTTCTCATCAGAATCGCCAAAACCTTTTAGCATTTTCCCCTGGGGCTATTCATTTTCATCAACAAACCCCCTCCAGGGGGCACTACCTTTACCGGACTTTGGATTCAGCCCGGTTACAATGGGGAGCCTCTAAGCAGGGGCAGTGACCTAACAAAGAATGGATATTTAAGATTCAGCCACGGAAGGGGCCTCCCTGGTGGCACAACGGGTTAAGCGCAGCAGCGCTGTGGAGCTGTCCGTGGCTGCGGTGTGAATTCGGTGCTGGGCCGAGAGATTCCCAAATGCGCAGCAGACCTCTTCTGAATTGCCTGCTGCTCCCCTCAGCAGTGCATTTTGGTCGATCTGCCTGTTCTGTTCCCCACTCTGTCTCTGGTGAATCCTCTCACCACCCCACACCTCTGGCCTACACCCTAGTTCTTGTATGCAAAAGTAAATAAATCTTAAAAAAAAAAAAAAGATTCAGCCAAGGAAGACTGGGAAAAGGCAGGCAGAGGAAGCACACGGGCCAAGACTAGGAAGCAGTATCTGGGAAGGACCTCACCTTCCCATCTGGGTATCCACTGATGCATGTGACTCTTCAAACTTAAATAAATGAAAATTGCACAGAATTAGAAACTCAGTTCCATGGAGCTCAAAAGCCATGTCACATGCGCTAAGCATTCTCTTCATCACAGAACATGTGGACAGTGCTGATGGGGCCCCCAGCGGTGTGTCCACAGCAGCAGCCACTGGCCACAGGTGACTGCCAAGGACTTGAAATCCAGCCACTGAGGAGCTGGATTTCCAGTTTTATTGGCAAGAACTGGCATCCAACCAACTCCAACTGGCTCTAACTTCCTTAATCTGCTCGAAGATCCTCTAACCTGACCTAACCAGATGGAACAAAATCAAACTGGTTCTAACCAGCTCAACCAGTCTCAACCAGATCCAACCCACAGGAGAGTGCAGGCCTAGGACTTAGGGAGGCACAAGGGTAGGTATGATGTTGTTTTTAGAGTTGATGGATTTGAGAGCAGAGCAGGGTCCTTGGGTTCACTCTGGGAAAGGTTTCACCAGATCTCCCTTTGGCGGCATGCGGTGAGTTTCTCCACGAGACAGAGACTCAGTTATACTTAAAGAACAGGTTTATTAGGAAAGGGACAAAGTATAGGACACTTGCACAGACACATGCAGGCAAAAGAGCTGCCCTACTGAGGGAGCAGGTTTGCTAAGAGAGGCCTGCATGGTGCAGGTCACGGGCAGGCAGGCAGGCCACTGCCCTGCAGAGTGACAGAGTTGGTAAAGGAAAGCAACTGCGTAGGCACAGGTGGGCAGAGAAATGGCTGCCCCGAATTCTTGCATGGATGGCACTGATATAGCCTTTTTTCAGTTGGGAGAGGCTTATCGTTGAGGATGGCTGTCTGTTTGCTGGCTAACTAGAATTAGAAAAGAGACCTGAGATTCTACAATGGGCTCAATCTCCATATCTTTGCCCCTGGACTGCCAGTCTGGCTCCTACCTATGCTTTGTAACTTAGGAGCTGGCACCTAGGGATTGTGCTCATGGTTATGCTGATTTCTTCTACCTACACTTCCTTGTGTGGGTCTTGTTCTAATCTTATTTTGCATTATATCTCCTCCATCAGGCACAGAACTCCTGCTGGCTTGACATGGAGTTTGAACTTATTCCTGGGTCATGGGGACCCACAGTAGATACCTGAGCAGGGCGATGACTGAGCCAGCTAGTGATATCTCAGAAGGCGCCTTCTAGAAACTTTGGGGAGAATGGGAGCCACAAGATACCAGTTAGAAAGCCGTTGTCATCAAGCTCAGCTGATGTGATAGAGACTTGGATTAGAATCGTGGCTGCAGGATGGAAAGACACTATCTCCCTTATAAAGGGACTTTGTGGACATTTCACCCAAAATGTCCGTTTTGCTTCTGTTTTTTTGTTTTTTTTTTTTTTTTTTTTCTGATCAGCTACCCACAACAGCATGAAGGGCTGGAAAATGTTCATTTATTTGAACATATGCCTTTTTTAAATAAAACTGGGGTCCATCCTAAAGAAAATGGACTGGGCGGGCCTCACCGCATTGCCAGGATGACAAGGAAGGGAGAGGAGGCACAGCCCGCTGTGGGGTGGGAGGGAACCAGGCAGAGTATGGGGCCTGCAGGCTTCAGGAGGATGAGCTGCTGCCCAGGACAAACCACTTCCAAGCACCTGACAATCCGAGAGCCCGGAGCTGACAGCACAGCCACTGACTCACAGGAGGAGCTCGGCAAATATTTGCTGCACGACGTGGGTTTCACTGCATGAGCACAACTGATAACCTTGGCAAGAGCAATTCCAGAGGGGGTGTGGGTGGGGAAGCCAGGCTGCATGAGCAGGGGAGTGAGAGGCAGGTGATACCTGAGTGGGCACAATTCTTTCCAGAAGTTTGGGGGGAGGGTGGTAGAGGCCGGTGGAGTGGAGAGACAGACATATCCTATTCAGTCTGAATCTCCCAGGACCTGGCATTATTAGCAGCATCCCCAACATACAGATGAGAAGACTAAGGCTCTGGGAGGGGCCTGGATTGCCCCAGGTTTCCGAGGGAACTGGAGGCTTGAGCCCCAGAGTGCCCTGTCCCCACTGGCCACAGCCCCACTGGCCCCACCACCCATGCCCCTCTATGCCCTCTCCCATTCCTTCCCAGAATCCTATTTTTCTTTAATGAGCTGGCTCTTTGATAATCGCAGTGGGCCTTTTATGAACTAAACAAACCTGAAGCTGCAGGGTTGGTTTTTGTTTTTTTTTTTTTTTTTTTAACAAAAGAGCTCATTGAATAAGCAATGGGCTTTTCTGCAACTATTTTTAAAGACAGAGCTGTAGGCTAGGCTGTGAGGAAAAGCACAGAGAACAATCTTCTGAAGGTCACCTGGCACTTGGGGAAAAATTCAAAGCTGGCAGGGACCCCTGAAGCTGGACCCCATCAGAAGGTGCAGGTCCTGGGTGGGACTCCTAGACCACACAGCATTATTCTTCCCCTGGGGAGCCCAGGTCAGCATTTGCCCACTGGGGCAGCACCCCCCTCACCCCCCATCCTCTGTGGTGTCCTTAGCCCAGTCCCCTCAACTGGACCCCACTTTCAAACCCATCGACTCCAAAAATGACATCATTGACAGTGCTGTAACTTTATGGGGGTGGGGGAATTTGGGGGCTTTGCATTTCCAGGCCACAGAGGGTGCTGGCAGTCAAGGCCATGGGAGCCGAGGTGTTTGGCTTTCCCAGTGGGGAGAGTTCTCAGCAATCAACAGAGGCTCGTCTCCGATGCCACTTATGTCATTTTGGGGGTTGATGGGTTTGGAGAGCGGGGTCCTGGGGTTCACTCTGGGAAAGGTTTCACCAGAGCTTCCCTTTCAGTGGCACACAGCAAGTTTCTCCACGAGACAGAGACATTAGTTATATTTAAAAGAACAGGTTTATTAGGGAAAGGGACAGAGGAATAAGGGACGCTTGCCTAGACACAAGCGGGCGGGAAGAGCTGCCCCGAAAGGGACAGGTTTGCTAAGAGAGGCCTGCATGGTTGCAGGCAGGTGGGCAGCCTTGAGGAGAGCTGCCTCTGCTGAGGGAGGTCAGTGAAGAGAAGCCTTGGCATGGTACAGGTCAGGGACAGGCAGGAGGGCCTCTGCCCCACAGAGGGACAGAGTTGGTGAAGTGGACACCTGCATAGGCACAGAGGGGCAGAGGGACAGCTGCCCCAGCCACAGCAGAGATTGCACTGATAAAGCCTTCTTCTCTTTGGGAGGGACTGCTCCTTCCAGGAGTGGTTTGTTTGCTATTGATTTTGAATAACCACGTAGAATTTGAAAGGGGCCAGAGATTCTAAAATGGCCCTCAATCTCCATATCTTTACCCCTGGTATGCGCTCCTGACACTCCCTGCAGCAGTCTGACACCTGCTTGGAACTTGCTTTGTGACCTAGGCATTGCTATAGTTGGGTTAATGGTTATGTTAATCCCTTCTACCCCCACCTCCCTGTGTGCGTCAGGTTCTAGCCTTTTTTAATTTTAAGTCCTATTTCCTCCGTCACCAATATCTAACTCAGAGGGGCACAGAGAATTGTTATTAGGGATTGGTTTTTCCAAATTTTCCAGAAATGCACTTGGAATAAGTTTATCATCAGGGAGAGCAAAGGATGGTTACAGTTGAGCTCCTCTTACTCCTAATTTTTTAGTCTAAGGGAGTTTTTATTGCAAGATGGAGGGGATCTGGCTACAAACCAGCTTGTGTGTGTGGCCTCGGTTTCCTCAGCTGTAGATTGGCTGGATGATAGCGCGGCATGCAGTAGTATCAGCAGCTGAGGCTTACTGGGCACTTACTAAGGAGCACGTGGCACTGAGCCCCCTAGGCAGGTGCTGCTACTTCCCCCAATAGAGACCAGGAAATTGAGACTCAGGAGAGCAAAATGGCTTGCCCAGCTTCACACAGCTAGCAAGGATTTGAGCCCACACAGCCCTGGCTTATCTTGTAGGGTATTGGAAATTTGTGAGAATTCAAGATCCGGAAGCTTGAACCCTGTATTTCTGCTCTCAACCCAGGTGCGGGGCTGTCGCTCTTCCTCGCCTCAGAGACAGGCACCCCCTGGTGGTCAGAGCGCCTCACTTGCCCCTCAGGGAGCATTGGCTGGGTAGCCCACGAGGGCCCTGGCACCCCACAAGGCATAAGGCCACATCCCAACGCTCCACTCCAGCTCGGCCACCTGGAGAGCTGCTCGGGAGGAGAAGCCACTGAGTGGTGAGTCTGTGTTCTGCTCTTCTATTTTTTCCCCTTCCGGGTTGCAGGAAGAAAGCAGGGCGCAGCGTCCTCTGTCCAGCTCTCTGAGCAGATCACCATCGTCCCTGCTCTTCCAGGGAATGTTGGACTAGAGGGAACTGCCTGGCCAGGCGGGTGGGGAGTGGAGGTGGCGGCAGGTTTCTGGGCAGAGTCCAGGAGAAAAGCAGCCCTCTGAAGGGCTAGGCAAAAAGTTTCTCTTTTATTGAAAGAAACAGAAAAAGGTAGAACCAGTGTGGGCTGGGGGTTCTGGGGAGAAAGGGTGGCATGGTGGATCAGTAGTTCAGAGAATACCCCCTGAGGCTGATGTAGTTTTAGAGTCGATGGATTAGAGAGCGGAGCGGGATCCTTGGGTTCACCCTGGGAAAGGTTTCACCAGAGCTCCCTTTGGCGGCATGTGGCAAGTTTCTCCACGAGGCAGAGACTCAGTTGTGAAGAACAGGTTTATTAGGAAAAGGGTCAACGCAGCATAGGACACTTGCACAGACACAAGTGGGCAGAAAGAGCTGCCCCGCTGAGGGGCAGGTTTGCTAAGAGAGGCCTGCATGGTGCAGGTCACGGGCAGACAGGCAGGCCGCTGCCCTGCAGAGAGACAGAGTTGGTAAAGGAAAGCACCTGCATAGGCATAGGTGGGCAGAGAAGTGGCTGCCCCGAGTTCCTGCCAGGATGGTACTGATATAACCCTCTTTCAGTTGGGAGGGGGCTCATCCTGTAGGATGGCTGTCTGTTTACTGGCTAGTTAGAATTAGAAAAGAGACCGGGAGATTCTCCAATGGGCTCAATCTCCATATCCTTGGCCCTAGAGGCTGCTGTCTAGCGCCTACCCATACTCTGCACCCCAGGAGCCGGGCGTCAATGGTTATGTTGATTTCTTCTACCCCCACTTCCTTGTGTGGGTCTAGTTCTAATCTTATTTTGTGTTATATCTCCTCCATCAAGGCTATGCCAGCCTATTCAGGGCGCACTGAGGACCTGGAGGGAGGAGAGAGGCTGAACCAAAGTTTAGTTACAAGCACTTTGCTCTCATTGACCGTTGGGGACAGGCAGTTCAGCTCATCATTTACAAGGGAAATTTGGAGGGTCAGTGCGTAGCCTTGTCTTACCCTAGGGAAACAAGGGTGCCTCATGAACACCCTCCCAGGCACAGGGGGGAAGGGATCCTTGCAATAAGCCCTTTTCTGGAACAAAAGCGGTGTAGGGTTCCTTTAGCCCTGATTTCCAGGGCGCAGGTAAAATTCAGCATTGTCAAGAGTGATAACATGGTTCTTGTTAGTGGGTTGATTGTGAAGATAGCAAGGGCGTGCATGGTGCCCTCAGTGAAATATAAGAATAAACAGAGCACAGGTATTGACCTTCATAAGAACTGTGAAAATCTGGTGTGAGGGGGGCCCTGGATGGAGCTGGTGGTGGTGGTTGTGATAAGGCCCCTGGGTCCCTGGGCTGCTGCTTTCGCCTGCCCAGCCTGGCAGCCCGGGGTGACTCCCGGCGAGCCCAAGTCTGAAGAAGCTCATGGGTTTCCACCAGGAAAGTCACACGTGGCCACCCAAATGCTGGCACTGCGGCCTGGGCCAGAGCCAAGAAGCCCAGGTGTAGGTTTTCGGCATCTCCCCAGGCAGGATGTGAAGGAGAGACCCCCACAGCACGTACCAGGGCCCCTGCCCGTCAGCGGCTGTGTGTGCACCCTGACTTGGAGTCAGTCTCTGCAAGAGAGGAAGCTCCAGCAGGCCAGGCCGGCATCTTCCAGCTGCAGGTTCAGCAGTTGGCACATGCACATCCACTGAACGAATGGAGGGCCTGACATCAGCGGGACTGAGACTGACTGTGTGGGTGACAGCGAAAAGCTGGATAGCACAGTGACTAAGGCTGGAGCTGTAAGCTGGAGTAGCTTGAATGCCAAATGAAAAGTTTGGGCTAGGTGCTGAAGCTCATGGGGCACCATAGGGATTTTGACCCAGAGAGGGAGCAGATCCAACCCGTCTGTGGCCAGAGGCTTTGGTTCTGGTTTGAGACCCGATTCAACACACGCTCAACCCTCCAGCCGCCTTTCCTCCGGGATCAGGCAATGAATGGCCCAGAGCCTGTCAAATACTCGCTGGGGACCTGGGAGTAGGAGTCTGGCCTCCAGAGCAGTTGTTAACTCCAGTCATGGGTGAAGGCAAGTACCTTAAACTAAAGTCTCCACATTCATTCTGCTCTGCGGCTGCTTCCTCTCAGCAGCGCTATAGCACCCCCTGCTGCCTATTTCTGGGAGCACACCCAGACTCTGTGTAGCTGGAAGAAAAAGAAAAGCTGGCATCCCCTTTGACAAGGTCTCAGCACCCAGGGCTGTTTGCTGACCACAGTCTCCAAAATGTTAACTCAACACACGTTCTCTTGTGACTTTGAAATGTGGCCTACGTGCTCTCCATCACGGGCCCGTGTAGCAAACATGAGTGTCTCTCCATACCCGTGCTGCTGCTGGGGGCAACTGAGCTCATCTTTCACTCATGAGGTCCTGGGGTCCCACACACTCAACCTCATGCTTGTCAACATTCAGGGCTTTATCCCCTCACTCACAGAGGCCTCCCATATACTCAGGGCAGCATGCATGCACATGAACACATGTACACACATATGTGCAGTTTACAGAGAAGAGGAGACACAGCTGGTCAGTAAAGGCAGGAGAAATAGAGATGAGTGAACTTGCTGTCACCATGGTGATAACCCACACCAAGGAGGGAGCAGGTCCAAATTGTTAGTGTACCCCGAATTCCCAAGATCTCCCTATTCTCTCCAGGGGGCCAGCCTATCTTCTTCCCTTTACCTCAGCCCAACTCGGGGAGTCTGGGGTGTCTGCTCTCATCACCTGGTGGATGGGCTGAAGGTCCTGGTGAGCAGATGGGGATCACTCCCAGGGAGGCTGGGGGGGATGGCAGCCAGGTATTCCCACCACTGGGCCTTAGTGTCCCTGACAGCATAGCAGGTCAGAAAGATGCCTGTTGAGTAAGGAGTTCCCTTGGGAACATTCCCTTACCAATGGGAAGCTCAGCTCAGGAGTATGTCAAGTACTGCCAGACACTCACACAGTTCTGGTGAAAGCTGGAAAAGACAGTGGGGTAAAAAAAAAAAAAAAAAAAAAAAAGACTACGTTTCATTCCTTTTTTAAGGCTGCATAATATTCCATGGTGCAGATATCACTATTTTTCTGTTGACAGACATTTGGTTTGTTTTCATTCTTTGGCTATCATGAACAGTGCTACCATCAAATACCTACCTACCTGTTTGAGTATGTATTTCGGTTCTTTAGCATCTGTACCTAGCAGTGAAATTGCTGGACCATCTAATAAATCTATTTATTACCTATCTATCTATTAAACTTTTAAGGACCTGCCAAATTATTTTCCTCTTTACATCTTCATCAGCCACTCACAAGGAATAGAAACAAGGGCTCCTATTTCTCCAACAACCTTGCGAGCACTTGCTATTTTCCATGTATGTATCATTTTATTGGAGCTACCCTGATGGACATGAAATGATATATATATATTTTTAAAGATTTTTATTTATACATACAAGCTGGGGTACAGGCCAGAGGCGTGGGGCGGCGAGAGGGTTCACCAGAGCCAGAGCGGGGAGCAGAACAGGCAGATCAGAAATACACTGCTGAGGGGAGCAGCGGGCGAGGCAGGAGAGGTCTGCTGCGCCATGTGGGATTCTCCCTGGCCGGGCATTGAACTCGCGTCGCCGCTGCCAACAGCTCCACAGCGCAGTGCTTAACCGCTGCGCCACCGGGGAGGCCCATGAAGTGATATTTCACTGTAGTTTTGATGTTGAGCATCTTTTCATGCCTGCTGGTCATTCGTATGCCTCCCTTGAAGAAATGTGCTTTTAAATCCTTTCCCCATTTTTTAATTGGGTTTTTGGTGTTGGTTGTAAGAGCTCACTCTTTATGCAAACTGTGAAACACAAGCTGACCCCTTGTAGGCTGATCCTCTTGTGTGAGTAGAGCATGCATGTGTTTTGCACCTGTGTGCATGTCTGAAGGTACCACAGCTTCCAGGACCTGTGTCATCTGTGTCCCCTTTGTCCCCTGTGCCACCCATGGGCCAGGGGTTGGCAGGAGGCAGCAGGA
Organism: Scalopus aquaticus; assembly: GCA_004024925.1. Lineage (NCBI taxonomy): Eukaryota > Metazoa > Chordata > Mammalia > Eulipotyphla > Talpidae > Scalopus > Scalopus aquaticus. The sequence goes on from PVIJ01000121.1 coordinate 162,423, forward strand.
AGCAAGACTGGACAGGGCTGTCACCTGCTGGTCACACTGGGTATGGCAGGCAGACACCTGGGGCAAAGGCCCAGGTCTCCAGGGTTAGATGCCAAAACGGCAAACTTTAGGGTCTCAGGTAGGATCCTTTCGTCTGACCTGGAGAAAGTGGTGCCACCAATGCCCCTGTGGACCTCTCTGGAGAACAACTACAGGGGCTCACAGCCTCCTGGCAGGCTCTTCTCTCCAGTCGAGTCCAGCCCTTGTCTCAGAGTAACAGCTCAGTTGCTTCTCCTCACAGAGCAAGGCATCACCCTCAGAAGCCAGTCCAGTGGCCCTGCTGATGACCACATACCAGAACTATTCTGAAGTGCTATTGTTACAGGGTAACCCTGTGGGGTGCCTGTCTGGGTTCCCACCCATGCGCTTAAAAGAGACTTAAAAACTCAAATGCAGGCACACACAATAAGATTAATAAAAAAGATTTATTTACAAAAAGGGAAAAGAAAAGATAAAGAGATAAATTGGTAAAAACGTCCTACCAGTTTCGCTGAGCTGGACTCTTCTCGCCTACTCAGGAAAACTCTCCTCAATCCACTCCACAGACCAATCCCGCCCCCAAGCTCACAGGTCAGGTATTTACATCCCCAAAAACCGTTGCTAAACTCCACCCTCAGTCCTCAGCATCCTTCCTTCGGTGATGATGGCATTCTGGGATTCGTAGTCCTAGGAGTCTTGGATCTCTCTGGCCTGAGGTGGGGGTGGGGTCCTGGGACACTCCCCTTTCCTGAGGACCACCCTCTTGCACTGTCACACGTGGGGAAAGCTCCAGCCCTCTGGGAGGAGAACACCCACTTCCCCAGATAATGGACCCCAGCCCACAGCCCAAACCAGGGCTCCAGGCCATTCATCCTGATGCAGCAGTTTCTGGGCCATCTGGGGAAAGACTCCTTTCCTTCTAGTCTTCTCTATCCTCTCCTAAATTCCAGGCATTGTGAAACCCTAAGTGGGGGGCGGGGAGGAGCATTTTCCTTCCTTTCTCCCTTCTTCAGTAATATGAGATTTATCTGGGGGCTGGAAATAGAAATAGTGACACAGTACACAAAGGCCCTTCCTTCTTGTGGTTTTATTTTATGGTATGAGACAGATAAATTAATCAGTAAATCAAATATTGTGCTAGAAGATGATGTGCTAGAAGACGATAATGCTATTGAGGGGGCAAAGGGCATGGGAGGCGGGGACTCTAGGGTCAACTTCACTTGAAGGCGAGTTTGAAAAACGCAAGGGGCCCCTATGTCTAGGGAAGAGTGTCCTGCAAGAGCCAAGCCCTTGGGGCCGGGTGGGGGGATCTGAAGTTGGGGATAAGGACAGCAGGTCTCAAAGGGCCTCTGGGGAGACATGGGGCTGTGGGTAGAGCTGGACTTGGTCCTGGTGCGGTTCTGGGAGTAGGCCTGGGGCAGGTGAGGGTGAAGAGAAAACCTCAGGGGTGGGAGGGCTTTGGGAAGGGCATGGGGTAGCAGCGATGGGGGGACAAAACTGGATTCTGGATCTGTTTGAAGACGTTCCTGTTGGGAATGCCAGAGCTGCCAAAATGGACGTGGGGAAGGGTATTTGTTCCTGAGGCTGCCAAAACAAATATCACGGCTAGGCAGCTGAAAACCCCAGAAATCTGTTCTCTCCCTATTCTAGAGGCCAGAAGTCTGGCATCAGGGCATGACGGTCAAATGTGTCCTGCCAAAATCTGTGCATGGGAGTCCAAACTCCCAGCACCTCAGAATGTGCCTATGTGAAGGGAGGACCTTTAAACAGGCGACTAAGTTGAGATGAGGCCAGCAAGGGGGGTTCCAACCAGGTGACTGGTGTCCTATGAGAAGAGATTGGGATACACGAGGAGATCACGTGGGCACACATGGGCACACATGCCCCTGACGCTGAAGTCCAGGAATATTCCCTAAAGGACTGGGCTCATCAAAGTGGGGCTCCCCCTGGTGGTATAGCAGAGGCAGGACAGGGTCCTTTCCCACCCAGGTCCAGCTTGGGGCCCCGCCCCTTAATGGGCGGTGGGAGGAGAGCAGAGGCAATGGAGAAAGAGATCCCAAACCACTTACAGAAGAAATGGAGCGCAGGAAGGGTGTAGGCTTGGAGTTCCCTAACTCAAGGTGTGACCCTCCAACCAGCTGCATCTGCAGTATCTGGAATCTTGTTAGAAATTTGTCATCCGCAGTCGCACTCCACACCTCCTGAATGAAGATCCCCGGCAATTCTCATGTGTGTCAGGTCAAGAAATCCTGCTGGAGACAAGAGGCTCTCACACAGGGTGGTGCAGAACCCCGGGGGCCGGCGCCAACAGGTGGCTGCCCCTCTCCGGGTGCTGCTTGACGTATGGGGGGTGCTACGGGTCTGCATCTCCAGCAAGTTTCAGGGGTGGCCTCACTCTCCTTCTGATGGGTCTCCCCTGGGGTCTCAGAGTGACTGCACGTTGGAGTCACATGGGAACGCCTGACCCCCCATGAGAATCCCTCCCAGCTGCTGATCAGCTGAGCCATCGGCAATGCAGCCCAAGAAGCAGCGTGAGGGCCACCAGCCCAAACTGGCCGACGAGACTGCAGCTCCACGCAGTCCACCGGGCAGAGAGCAGGACGCGGATGCCCCACTGAGCCTGAGAGCGGCTCTGGCTACCTGCGAGACCCACATGTCCACATGGAAAAGGAAGACTCCACCACGGCACATGCTTGGCTATACTTAGAGCACACAAGCTTTATTTGGCTGCAATGACGGCAGTGCGTGAGGATAGGCTGCACAACAGTGGAGGTGCCGGTTTCAGCACAAAGTCTGAGAGCAAAGATGACAGCAACAGAGCCCCCCATCCCCACACCCCTGTACTCCCTTCCCAGACAGGCCCGGGTTGCTTCTGGCATCCCTATATGGTTGGATGGGGCCCCAATTACGGTCTCTTTCTGTTCCCGTAACCCCCTCTCTCCACAAACCCTGCTCCCCCACTCCGAGTTGCCTGGATCAGAGGGGAGAGAGGAGCTGCTTCCCCTTTGACCCCCCTGCCCAGGCTTGGTCCAGTCCTGCTTCCTTCTCAAGACCACCCTGGGAGCCATTGGGTGGACAAAACACTGTCCTCCTGGCTTGACTCTTCTGCTGCCAGGTCTTGTTCGCAATGGAACTTTAACACAGTCTCAATAAAAGTCCTATTTATAAAGCACTTGGCCCTCACAAAGTGTTAGTCCTGCGCCACCCAGTCCCCAGCAAGTGGCAGGGAATAGGACGTCCTTAGAGGGGAGCCAGGTAGCCACGGAGGTAACACCAGGGAGGAGCCAGGGCCAGAAGCTGCGGGAGCCGAGAGCAGAAGGTTGGGTTTCCATTTGGTGCAGAGTCGGGGTACGTCCCAGCAACTCACTTAGTGACACAGAGGAGCCGAGAGAGTCCGTTACATGGGGGTGCCTCTGTGCGCGCGCGCACTTTTGGCCTTTTAGGAGAGCCCGGCGTGATGCATCCTGAGCCATTTGTGGCTTTCCTCACAGCTCTCTGACCTTGCAGGGCTGCCTGGGGGAGGGAAACTCAAAACCCGGATGGAGGCAAACTTGACAACAGGGGAAGAACGGATGAGGGGCAGCCAGGGGTGCCTGGGAGGCCACAGGGGCCACGGGAGTCCTGCGTGGGGGCTCTGCAAAGGGGAGGGGAGGGCTGGGGCTACAGAAGGGCTCACAGCAGTGGCTGGACGATACAGATGACGATGGCTAGAAGGCATGACTGAGGGGGCTTGGGGTGGCCGCTGGACTATACAGATACACGGGTGGCTGGGGCACAGGGCCCCACGCCTGCAGACCCCTCCAGCTGGGTGGAGACCCCACCCTGCCTGAAGTGCCGAGTAGACAGTCAGTTAACACTGGGGGGGGGGTGGCGCTCACACGGTGTACATTTTGACAGACTTGTAGAGGGGCGGGAGCAGGCCCTGGTTCTCTCGGACGACTTCCAGGTACTCGGATGGAGTCTCCAACATAAAGGGCCCACAGCACATCTGGCAGCAGCACCTGGGCCCAGAGGACGGCTCCGGGTTCTTGTCAGACATGGGGGAAAAGTCAAAATCAGCCACCTACAGTGAACAAAACCCCAGGGGTCAATACCCGCCTGCCCACCCAGAGCCCCCGTTGGGTGGCCTCAGGTGCTCAGCCGTCTGGCAGCAGAGTGCACAGAAATACCCTCTGGAGCCACACAGACTTCACTGTGCCTTTGCTTTTTCTGCTTTCTGAGTCTTTCCCAGGTGATCTCTCTTGGCCAGTTCACGGGCTCAGATCCCAGGAGGAGGCGAGTCGGACAGGAAGAAGCCAACTCGCCAGTCTGGCCTGGTCTACAAATGCATCGTGGACATACACACGGCCCCCAGCCCCAGGGCCTTGCTTTCACATCCAGGCCCTCTCTGGGTCCTGTGGCTTGGCCTCACGGCCTCCCCAGAGCCCCTTTCCTGTCAGGCCTGGTGGCCTAGCACCCACCTCCACCATGTCCTTCTGCTGGGCGTTGTTCCGCATGCCCATGTACAGGAGGAAGGCCAGCATCATGGTGATGAGCGTGGCGCAGGGGAAAGCAAAGACAGCCGGCTGGAGGCCTGGGAGGAGGAGAGAGCAACGCCATGGGCATGGGCGGCGGTGCTAAGCGCTACTCAGGCCCCACCAGAGATGTTTTTTCTTTAAGTTCATGCAACCAACTGGGCAACCCCATAGGGACACTCGGGATTTCAGGAAAATAAAGTTGGGGTGGATTGGGCTACAGAGGGGAAAGACTCTCCCCTAGAGTTCTGGGGTCTGAATTTCTACTCTGCACAAGGAAGCACTTCTCTGGGCTCCCAGAAGAGTCCCCTGGAAATGAAGGGCAGATGTCATCATCAGTTAACTCTGTGGCTGGGCCTGATGATGGCGTGAGAAGGCTCAGCGTCCTTATAATGAGAGACCATATTTTGGCCTCCAAACAGTCCACACTGCTGGAGAATCACAGCAGCCCTGAAAGGCATGCAGTCGGTGTTGGGGTAGTGGTTTTAGTGGTACCAATGGCGCCTTGACGGAGGTTGCGCCAGTGGTGTGGGGATCATCCTGGTGAAAGAGGGGGTGTTGGGGTTGTGGGTATGGCTCACACTGGTAACATGTAGGAGAGATGCCAACAATGACAGTGGTGATGAGAACTGGTTTTAGGTGAGGCTGGGGCAGTAAGGAAGAGATGGCACTGGTCTGGGTGGTTGGAGCAGGAGTTGGCAGCAGTACTAAGGGTGGCAGCAATTATAGAGCTGGCTGATGGCTGTGGAGGGTGCTGGAAGAGCTGTCAGATGGTGTGTGTGGGAGTAGGGCTGGTCAAATTCAATGGCGGTGGCTGAGTTCGCTGTTGTTACTATAGCTAGTTGTTACTATATGCTGGCATCAAGGTGGATGCTGGTACTGGGGTGGCAGAGATAGTTGTTGACGGTAGTGGGAGAGTCTGGTGGTGGTGGTATGGGCAGTTGGTCAGCAGTGGTGGTGGGGACAGGAGGGTTACTGACAGTGTTAGTGTCATTGGCTTGGTTGTTGATGGCGTGGGGAGAGGTGACTGGTGGCAGCACCTTGTGTGCTGGTTGGCTTGACCGGCTTTTGCTGCATGGTGGCCCTGGAGCAGAAAGCAAGGTGTCACTTACTGGAGGGCCACACCTGGATCCTGTGGTACTGGTGCGTCTTGCTGATGGCATTCTCGGCCCTGATGCTGAAGCAGTAGTCCCCCGGGTCCCTGAAGACGTGGGTCAGGTTGTAGACGGTGTTGGCCACGGACACCGAGTGGCATTCCCCTTCCTCCAGCGGGAGGCACTCAGGCTTGAGCCGCCAGCACATGTTCAGAGGAGGGCTGTAAGGAGAAGAGGGCCATTTTTCAGACATGGCTCAGCAAGCAGGGTGAGCACAGACCAAGTCTGAGAAAGACCAGATAGCCATGAACGTCAGTCTCCTTTCCAAGACGGGACACTGTCCTGGACTCTACCTTCTGTCTTCTAGTATGGGGAACATGATGGTATATAAGAGACACCCCCAGGCCCTAAGAAGGTGGCAGGCCAGTGAGGCTAACAGAGACATGCACAGATATGAGGGCCGAGGCAGAGATTGCTCCAACGCTCATTGTGTGCCCTTGTGGGAGCACAGGGGACAGGTTAAAGCATTTTTAATGAGGAAATCAGAGAAGTCTTCCTGGAGGAGGTGGCATTTGAGTAGGTTTTTTGATCAGTTTGAAAGGGGTGAGGGGATTCCAGATTATCCACCTGCCACAACAGTCTCCAAAGTTAGACAACGCAGGTCCATCTCAGGAATGCCAAACAAGTACTCCCACCCCATACAACCCCTTGCCCATGTAAAACACCCCCAAGCCACTCCAACAAACATGTCTGCCAAGCACAAGGGGTTTCTCACACACACACACCCCCAAGTACTAAGGTCCTACTCCCAAAGCCCTATGGCTCATCTTCATCCTCCCTGACACGTTCCCATGTGTGTCAGTCTCCCTTCTCACAAGAGTCCTTGGAGGGCTGAGTTCTGACCACTGACCTCTGCACTCCATCCACTCTGTGGGAAAACCAACCCAGCATGTCTTGTCACTCATCACAAACTCCTAATGCCATTCCCATCAGGAGCCAGGCCTGGCCTAACCAAGACAGTTTGCTTTTCAGAGAGCTAGAAGTAGGTCGAAGCCACATACAGAGGTCTTTTCAAGTCAGTGCTCCCTCACCCTCCTTTGATGCCAACAGCCCTCAGCATCAAGACCCCAAGCACCCAGGGAGAGCTGAACCGAGGGCTGTGGCATGGCAGGTCATTTCGCCAGAACCCAGACCTGGGGCCTATCAGGGGATGAAGCAGGCTCAGGAGCCTGTGGGAGAGTGTGGGCAGAGCCACAGGTTACCCACAGTACACTTAGGTTCACTCACCTCCCCAGGAAGTTCAAGGTCACTGTCATCTTTTGGAAGGTCTGAATTAAGGTGGGCCCCAAGACTTGGATGCCTTGAAGGGTTTCTGGAAGGCAGAGAGGACCCTATTAAACCTGGTGGCTGAGGACCGCTAACCCAGGACTCCAAGGCCCAGGCTCTGCAACCACTGTACTGCCCCCCTGTCCAAAGATGGGAAGCATCTCTGTCCAGGGCATCCTGGGGTCTTCCCAGTCAGCAGTAGGTGCTGGGCAGGCTGGAGCCGACCCAAAGGAGGAAGCCAGAGGCAGCAGACAGGGCTCAGATTCTAGGGCCCAGGGCTCAGGAGCACCACCCTCTCCCATCACCCCTGCACATGGGGAAAGCACCACCCTATTAGCCTGAGTCACAGCACAACCCTGAAGTCTGCAGCTGCCCAAGTGCCCCCTCTGCCAAAGTCAAAGAGGGAGTTTGGTTGTTCCCGCCTGTATAGTGTGTGCAGGACTCCTGAGCAGGCAACAGTGCTTGCCTAACTGAGGCTGATGTGGAACAAGGCAGAGCAAAGCAGAGACACCAGCTCACAGCAGAGCGCCTGGTCTCAGATGGACTCTGGGTGTAGACAGGCCTGGGTTCAAATCCCAGTGCCGCCCCTTGGTGATCTCAGAAGCTGGCATAATGACGGCCTGTCAGGGAGCTGCTGGGGGCCCAACAAGACAGATGTGCATCTAAGTACCAGTCAGCACCACACTAGGGTCACTCTGACCTGTGCATGCACTAACCCTGAAAGCAGTGGTGTCCGGGGCTCCCCAGGGGGCCAGAAGCTCAACTGACTGCGGCAACCCCAATCAGAGACCTACCCTGCAGCTTCACGGCGGCGGAGAAGTCGCCTGTCTTCTGCAGCACGCCCTTGCCCCCGCCCGGCTTGGCCCGCTCCCACTCCGCCACCACTTGCAGCTTCACAGTGACGGTTCCCGTGATGGAATAGTTATAATAAACCACAGGGTCTGTAGTCACCATCTGGGTGCTATAAGGGGACAGAGAGGAGAGAGGACAATGACAGAAGTCACTCATGCTATGCGGTGACATATCCCGCCACCAATGCCTAAAAGCAAACCTGTCCTCACAGCAGCAGCCCCCCCAGAGACAGGCAGGACTCGAGGTCATCTGTTCTGAGCAAACGTGACTGCAGTCATCTTTGTAAGTCACAGGTGGGACACCTCCAGAAACGGGGTCCCTCACTCACCTCCCAGGAAGTGCTCTGCCCCCTCCCCCCAGCTTCCCAGCCAGGAGTCTGGGCAAGGCAGGACGCTGGAGGCAGGCATGGCCAGGGATGGGGAGAAGGATAAACCCTGCAGTTAAGACGCAGCTGGCTTTGAATCTCAGTGCCAGAGTTCCTCTCTGCATCACCCTGAATCTTATTTTCTCATCTATAAAATGGAGAGAATCATCACAGGTCATGACACGACACATAAAGCGCATAACATCATGCTTTTTCTCTGCAATACATTAACTAAATTTCCTCAAAAGGAAGTGTTCTATAAAACTTTCATATTGATGCTTTTTATACAAAGTTTACCAAATCTTTACCTGTGCTATATGTCTTTCAAATGTTTTTGCCCAGTTTAACCTTTGTCTTTGGTTTGGTTTACTTTCATACTTAAATTTCAAATTTGATGATGCCAGATTCATCCTTTTTTCCCTTTACAGTTTCTGTGTTTTATGTTTATTATTAAACATGCCTGCCCCGTTGCCAAATTTTCCAACTACAGGTGATCATCTATATTTCAATTTAGTCCTGGTTCATTAATCTGGAATTCCTTTTGTTAGAGGTCAGATTATTTTTCTCTCCAACAGTAAGCCAACTACCTAAGTCCCATTTACCAAATAATCTATCTTTACTCACTGGCTAGAAATACCACTATTATCAGGTACAATAATATAGATAGATAGATAGATAGATAGATAGATAGATAGATAGATAGATAGATAGATAGATAGAAAATATCTATTTTATATCTAATATAAAATATCCACCTGCCACCTGCCATGTAAAATATCTATCTATCTATCTATCTATCTATAAACTTCAGTTTGTATCTCTTTCTCTGTTCTATTCATTGAATTACCTTCTGTTGCTGCAAGTTGCTTGTGGCTTTTAAAGTACAGGCCACCAATGGCTTTCCTGAAATCTGTTTTGGAGAGGCAACAGGCTCTGGTGGTTGAGCGTTGGCTTGGTAGACAGCAGCCCTATCTTTGAATATCAATTCTTATGCACCCCCTGAGTGAGATATTATCAGTCCCATTTTTCAGAGGAGTATGACAATACCTAAGTACTTATATCTATTGCCTCCATTTCCTTACCTATAATCAGGGTGATTGTGACATTTGCATGAGCCGCACCTGGAGGAAGTGCTCCCTGCTACTAGGGGCTTGGGGAGGTTGCTGCAGAGAGATAAGCATGTCTCCCCAAAGTAAGGAGGCTGGCCCAATAGGCTTCTCTCAATCCCTTCCCACTCCATCCCATATTTTTCTACATTCCAAATTCTGGCCTTCCTTTGGACCAGAAGTTTCTTGGGCTTCCAGAGAAACATCTAAGCCTGGAGTTCACAGACCAGTTTCTTGAGCTCATCAAAGGCTCAGTAATCTTTCACAAGCACCCTCCTCGCTCCTAGGGTCAGCCATGAGAGCAGCAGTCAGGGTGCTGGAGGGACCCAAGTGGAGAGAGGGAGCACCACCATTGCATAACCTGGAGTGTCTGTGAGCTCTCTGGGCTCTATGTCAACCACCCCCCACCCCAAGCCTGGTTTATGGAGAGGAGTAAGGTGAAAGGAGGCCTGAGCTCTGCCTGCCACCTGCCATTAGGTGCTAAGTGCCCCAGAGTCAGGTAGAGAACAATTCTTCCTAACTCCATCTCCTCCGCTGTATGTCCCCATGCACCCCAAGTCTGGCTGGCACACTGCAGGCGCTCAATAGCTGCTTGGAGCAAGCAAGAGGGCCAGTGAAGGGGGAAAGCGCTGAGCAGTGTGTGTGAATGATGGAAGCACCAGCCATGCCCAAGGCTGTAGGGCATGAAGGGAGTAAGAACATACCCATCCCCGAAGTCCCAGCTGTAGAGAAACGAGGCAGTCTTGAAGAAGTTGCTTGGGTCGTGGAGGAGGAAGGAGACCTTAAGAACTGTCTTGGTGAGGTAGGAGCTAGGCCAGGGCAGGGAGGTGTTCTGGGTGACCACAAGTTTCCCCACCAGGAACTCTGGGGGAGAGAGAGAGAGGGCAAGGGAGGTGAGTCCTCCAAGGGGCGGAGTCCAGGAGTAGCCCCATGTGCCAGCTGGCAGAGCAGCCACTGCCTGCTTGACCTGGTTGGCAGAGCTGGGTGAGGGCCAAGGGGACATCTCAGCCCGCAGATGCAGGCTCCCAAAGTCTCATCCGCTTCGTGGACACTGGTGAAGACTCATTACAGCATCACTCCTGTCCCCCTCTTACTAGGACCCTGAACTTTCTGGCCAAAAGACCTCTAGGACCAGTAGGAAACTCACAGGCTTTGCAAGTAACTTTTGGGAAATACACCAAAGTGTTAGATGAGTATTAGCAGTTCTGATTGCATCTCATCAATGTGACAGGCTAGGTGAGGACCATGATCCTCTGTCTCCTCCTCTAAAATTTAGATCATAAGCAGAAAGTTAAGCATGCTGAGCAAAGCTCATTTGAAAAATGCTGAAGAAAATGACAAGAAAAGAAACTTCCCGTCATTCAGACATTCATTGTTGATGAACTGCACACTAGTTTGTGTGTGCTGATATTATACATATATTAAGCACAGTTGATCAAACTGATGATAGAATTTTGTGTTTTACTTTTTGAAATTTTGCAAGCATGAGCAGTCCCCCAAGACTAACAAATCCCTAGTAAAGGTCATTATTATCATTACATAAGTTATATCAATGTATATAGCCAGTCCTTTTATAGTTGCATACTTAGCTTGTTCAAATTTTCTTCTGCGATTATAAACACGACTGCAATGAACATCCTTGTGCAGATAGCATTACCCAAATAGATGTTTATTTCCTCAAGATAAATTCAGAATTAATTTGCAAACTTCGAGAGCAAGAAATGATTGGAAAATGCTGGGAGGAGGAAGGAGAGAAAAAGGAGGGGAGAGGTAGAGAACTAAGAGTAAAGACTAAAATAATTTATAACTGATAACAATATATCATCTGCTTTCCAAGGATTGTATTAATGTATAGCCCCAGTAGCAATAATATGCCTAGAATGTACATTTCAGCACAAGCCTGCCAGCTGTGGGTATTACCGCTTTTCTGATCCTTTGTTAACTTTTTTTTATATAATTTTTTTTTATTTATTTATACATACAAGCTGGGGTACAGGCCAGAGGCGTGGGGCGGCGAGAGGGTTCACCAGAGACGGAGCGGGTAGCAGAACAGGCAGATCAGAAATACACTGCTGAGGGGAGCAGCGGGCAAGGCAGGAGAGGTCTGTCGTGCCATGTGGGATTCTCCCCGGCCGGGCATCGAACTCGCCGCTGCCGACAGCTCCACAGCTCCACAGCACAGTGCTCAACCGCTGCGCCACCGGGGAGGCCCCCTTTGTTAACTTAACACCAGAAGAGAAGCCTTGTGTCTAATTTGCATTTATGTGATTACCAGCCAGACTAGAAGTTTTTCTCTGCACCATGAGTCTGAAGCAAATTAGCAAAAGGAAAAGGTCCTCACCTGTAATGGGGAGGACAAGAAAGCTCCTGGCCACAGGCCGGCACATCCAGCAGTTAGCGGCAGTGACCCAGACGGACACCGGGAAGTCCCCGGGCACATTCCCCATGGCGCGGATGGTCGAGCTGAGAGCCTCGTCAGTCTTCCCAGTGAGCAGCAGTGGGGTGTGGATCCAATGGAAGTGGTAGATGTGGGTGTCTGAGGGCAGGACCAGGCTGCCATTGTCGTTGGCCACTAGGCTAGCTGTGATGGACACCTCTGTGCCCGTGGTGGCAGGGCCATCCGTGGTGAGGTGGAGTTCATACAGGCCTAGAAGCCCAGAAACAAAGGCTGTATTTCATCAGGGGGCGTGGCAAGGAGCCACTTCCCAGACTAGGCTGGCTTCTATTTCTCTCTTTTACAGTTACTGTGAGCATAGAACAGCCTCAGGTGGAGTCCAGATATTCACACCTGTACTGTGGCTGGCCACTTTAACTCCTACAGTTCCCCCCCCCCACATGCCTCAGGGCCTTTGCACATGTCGTCAGTTCCCACTGCCCTTTCTACCTATCCATCTATGGATGCAACCTCTTTCAGGAAGCCTTCCTGGAACTCCTCTCCCAGCAGCCTGAGCACATGGTTGTCACATTTCCACATTGGGATGAAGATTTCCCAGGCTACTGTACTGTAAGCTCTTTTGCCAGCAGAGTGCTTGGCACATAGGTGTGTTCAACACAGCAACTGCTGAGTGGCACTCAGAGAGAAGGGTATGCAGAGGGACCAGCCCACTGGGACTGCCCAGGTGATCATTCCCCTGGTGGTATTGATAGTGCACCTTCCTTGGGCCCTACCCCCACAGATGCTGAGAGGACCAAGAAGTGCTGGCCATGCCTCCTGCCTCAGGGAACTCAAGAGAGACCTGCTGGACTCAGCAAAGCTGGGAGTTACGCAAGCATGTCCTCGGTGTACAGCACTGCTGAGCCCTACTGGGGGCTCTGGCCCCAACTTTGCCCCTCGCCCTGTCATATGTTCCCATTCTGGATCCCTTTCCTTGGGGCCTTATTTGCGATAGGCTCCATCTAGTATTGGAAAAGGCACTTTTCTAGACACCTTGGCAGAAGCGTCTCCAAGATACATAAAATATGTAACATGTATTTTACAGTGAGGAACCTGAGCCTCCTAAGGCCCTTGGATAACACTGTCAGCTGACCCCTGAGCAAATCTGCAAGACAGGGTTGAGCTGTGTCCTTCCTCCCTGTGACTGGGAGGCAGTACTTGGCCAGAGTGCATGGAAAAAGGTGCTAGATGGGTAACCATCTCCTCCCTTTTCCCCTCCCTCCTGCCCACCCTCCAGGCCAGGAGCACTGGCCAGAGCCAAGCCAGCAGGCAGCTGCACGCTAATGGCCCCCTCTGCATCTGCAGTGAGAGGACAGGGGTGTGGGAGAGCAAGCATGTCTGTCGCCAGAGGAATGGAATCAGGAGGGCAGCAGGCTGGGCTGGGAGGAGGGGCAGGGTGGGGGTGGGAGAGGTTGTGGTTACACCAGACTTGCTGCAGACACTGAGCCAGCCCTAGGGAGACCGCAGGGTCTGGACACTTTTTCTCAATCTTTTTTTTAATAACAGATTACCAATCCTGGGGTGATGTTGCCCTTCTTACTCAGGTCTCTCGAAGTGCCCAGGGTATCAGGATTGAAATGAACCATGAAGGAAGCAAACCAAGGTTCTATTGCCCCTCCCCTCCAAATCCATCTAGATAGGTCTGCGAGATCGGGTGACATGGCCTTGGAGAACAGGAGCAAGCCAAGGCTTAGGGGGTTCACAGTGATCAGAGCTGAAAGGGCCAAAGCAAAGAGTGAAGTGGCAGCTGCCACAAAGCTTGACCTGTGAAAGCAACGTCCACCTGACCATGGAAGGAACCCCCACTTAGCAGGCTTCCAGCACTTCCACTTGGGGCATGCACATTTTCCATGACAACACAGCAGACAGGGCCATGAACGTCTGGAAAATGGCTACATCAGCTTTTCACACTGCACACTTTTTCCAAAACACTTCCCAAGTGTACCGCTGAAGTCTAGGATAAAGCGCCCTGGTATTAATTAATGTTCCGGTGTGTAGACTTCTAACTTCATCCCCTGATGCAGGGGGCTGTGAGGACCCACCCAGACCCCAGGAAAGTAGGTAAGAGAAAACACCTTCCTCAGCCTACCCCAGCTAGTGTGACCATATCACAGGCACAAGAGGCCAGTCTGAGAACTATACATGATTCCCAAGAATTAATTCACCTTTGGGGGATAATTTAGGCCACATTGATAATTTATGGGTACAACCACCTAATGAACAAGAGATCCCATTTATATTAATTTTCAGGGGGAAACGTGACCCTGATCAAAAACAGTTCCCACATAATTCTCCTTATTCATCCCTAAGGGACAGGTCTTCATTTCAGCTAGTGCCTTTTATTTCACAAATTTGCATCCCATCTCTCTCTACCATTCATTCATGTGAGTGAGGAGAGGGTAATGAAAACTGTTGGATGTTTAACCCTTCCCTCCCACCCGTTGCTGTCCATGTTCCAACTGTTCCCCAACAAATCTCTGATCTGGGTCCTTTTGGTGTCTTAAAAATGAGTTAGACGGTGTTGGCCTCGGGCCCTGGGAAGGTGGGGAGCGCTGCATGGTGGAGAAACGCAGGACCCTGTCAGCCCAGGGTCCATTTTGGAAATCACTCCCAGAGAGGAAATGGCAGACTGGGCAGTAAATCCACATCTCCCCCTAAGCCAACACAAAAGGAGGGTGGGGGAACCTCTCCAAATAAGGTGATATTTTAAGACAAAATCGCTCCTTCACGGGAAACCTGACCGTGCTCCCTGGGGGCACTGTGGCAAGATGACCCACACCACAGCTACCCACCTTCCCCGTCCCTCCCCCCGCCCGCGCGGAGCCCAGATCTCCCTGGCGGTCCCTCACACCCCCAGGGGTCCCCAGGCCGCGGGATGGATGCCCTGGACACCGTGCGCGGTTCCTAGGGGAGGGCGAGTCTGGCGGTGGAAAGAGGAACCCAGGGGGATGGGGAGACCCCTCCACTGGCAAGGCGGCTTCCAGGGAGAGGAGTGAAGAGAGAGGGGACAGGGCTTCGGAGAGCTCAGCGTGCCCCGATTCGTGCTGCAGGGGTCTGGGGGAGGAAGGAGGTGAGCGCCGGGCGCGCGGCATCCCCCTCGCTGCTGGGCCCGGGAGCCCCGGGAGCGCAGCAGCAGGGGGAGGGCAGACGCGCAGCGCCTTACCTGCGGCCACCCTCGCCGGGGCTGAGGGCAGGAGGCAGGCGAGCCAGAGGATGCGACTGAGGCGCGGCCACACGGCCCGGGCCATAGCGACGCCCGAAGCAGCAGGAGCCGGGAACCGAACGCAGCTCGCCTCGGTGGCGGCGGCCGCTCCTCCGGGCGCGCGGCACCGGCTGTCAGGGAAGGTGCGGGCGCGGCGCTGCTCGTCCTCGCCCTAGGACGCGGTGTCGCGCGCCGCCGCTGCCCACAGCTGGCCGCGCCGACCCCGGCCCACGTCAGCCGCGCCGCACCCCCCCCCCCCGCACGGCCGCCGCCTCCCGCGTACTGCGCGCTCCTCCAGCGCCCCCTCCCCGAGTCTCGGCCGCACCCCACTCCCATTCTCTTTCCCCTGCCCTCTTTCCCTCTGTGTCCCCTCCTAGCTTCCTTGCCCTACCCGACCCTAGTCGACCTCCTCTCTCCCCCTGCCACCCCCCTACCCTCCGAGGATCAGCACTCCTCCAGCCTGTGCCCCTTCGTGCTTGCAAGCCCGCAGGCTCTGACTCAGCGTATCCACAAGCTTGGATACTGCAACCAAAACGCGTGCAGGCCCCTTTGGGTTGTGCTCCAGGTCCCTTCTCTGGTCTTGATGCAAAAGGTTGGAGGACACCGTTATTCATTCAAGAAACGTTGTGTGCCAGGCGCGGGGTAAAGGGCCTGAAGACACCTCGTGCCCTTTCTGAGAGCAGGCCTGGAGCACATGGATCCTGCACTAGGGCTGATGTTCCTCAGCTTCCCGGGCCCAAGGCTGCATCGGTGTCATAGATGGCCTTGTGAGTCAGACTACCACACTGAGGAGTGACCAGGCCGCTCCTTGGACACAACTTGGCCTAAGCAGGCACTTTCATCTGCCATGACAGAACAGAGTGTGTCCTTTCTCCTAGGCGACCAGGCCTGGTTGGCCTTAAAGATGGAAACCAGCAGCCTGGGTCCTGGTCCCAGGTTCACCTCTGCTTTACTCTGTACCTGGCCAAGGGATCTCTCCCAGAGGGAGAAGGTTGGATGGCCCCTCTGTCATGGTGGACTCTGACAGCACAGGATTGCATGATTGGCTGGCTGGAAGGGAAGTGGAAGGACCTAAAGGACATGTCCCTGTCTCCAGGCCCATTATGGGCTCCCCTTAGGATGGGCCCCACTGAACCCACTCCCTCTCACCCTAATGGAGGGAGAATAGATTTGAGCCCCCTTAGAAGTCAAGTCACCCCTAGTGGTATTGATCACTAGGGACAATAGGAGACTGAAAATTTTATGACCATGGAAAAGTCACTTTCCATTTTCTTTACAATGGAAACTCTAGTAATACCTTCCCCATGAGACAGATGGAAAGATAAAATGAGCCATCACAGAGAACTCTGTTTTGGACATAGGAAGCACTTGATCAGTGTTGGGTGTTATCACTGGAATTGCTTACGGACTTGGGAGTTTTGCTTGCCCATCAGGAATTTGGAAGTGCCTGAGAAAATAGTATGTTAAGGTTATAAACTGAGATTCAAATATTAACTCTTTAACCTTATCCTAAGGTCTGGTTGTTAGCAGATTTTAAAATGTACTAAATACAGACAGAGAAGAATAAGATTTATTGTTTTTTAATGTGTAACTTTATTACATTGTATAGTTTTACAATAGTTACAGCTAGTCTTATCTGTCACAGAAGCCACCCTGAAGGTCACCCTGACGCTAATGTTGATGTAAGCCTTCTTTGCTGAACTTCTGCTGGCCAGGATTCCCCTCAGCCATCAACTCCCCCAGCAACCTGTCTTCCTCTGGGCTCTCACAGCACTTGTCTAGGTCCTACTCCCTAAGAGGCTGAAGGGGGTCTTCTGATGAAGAAAGGGGTCTCAGCCTTATGGTCTTACCCAGTGCAAAAAGTTTCCTCAGAAAGTCAGCTCTTCTAAACATAGTGTGAGCTGTGTGCATAATAGAAAAAATTCTAGTAGCCACATTTAAAAAAAGAAATAGGTATTAATTTTAATAATGTATTTACTTAACATATTAAAAATAAAATTTCAACATATAATCAGTATCTTCACACTAAGCCTTCAACAGTGGGTATATATTTTGCACCTGCCCATTCAGACCAGTCATGTTTCACATGTGACTAATGACTATCAACGTGGAAAGCACACTTAAAATTGTCCAAGTACAAATGTATCTTGCCAATCCAATTATATACTGTTTTTACAAATTCGCACAATCTTACCCATACCTCTTCTTAGGGTGACTTTGACCCTATCCCTGAATCCTTGCCTATGCCTAGATTATGTGTCTGCATGTTTGCTGCTGAGCATACAGCTTAGTGCAAAATAAACTTTTGCTGAATGGTTGAAAGAATAAGAAGCCCCTTTTTGATCAATCACCCAAGGCCTTGAATAAGGCTCAGTAAAAGCCCTTTCCAACAAGGAGAGTAGGGTCCCCATGATGGACCCATGATGGCATTAGTGCCCTTAGAAGAGGAAAAGACCAGAGTTAACCCTCTCTCTAACATGTAAAGACGGAGCAAGAAGGCAGTCATGTGTGAACCAGGAAGAGGTTCTTCACCAGAACCTGAGTATGCTGAACCTGATTTCAGACTTCCCAGCCTCCAGACTTGTAGAAACAAATTTCTGTTTAAGCCGCACAGGGAATGGCATTTTGTGCTAACAGCCAGAGCAGACTAAGATACTGGATAATGGTAACTTTGCACTTGATGTTAATTCTTGTTACAGAAAATTTCTCTAATGCAGTTGATTAGTTGATATGTTGATCCTAACAAGGTAGTATAGTTAGATCTATCTGCCTTTGGTGACGGGAAAGAAGTCCATTGGGAAAGAAGGGAAACAGCTCTAGAGTCAAAATTGCTACCACAAGTTCTCATTATCCTGCATGTATTATTCTGGAATGTATTTTTAAGTGGGGCCACTGAGCCAATAACAATCACCCCAGATCAGCTCTGGAAGATTGACGGAAGATTAACAACTCCTCACAGGTTATTAATTCGTCACAAGGGCAGGTTCTTAGCTGGAATGAAACTTTTGGAGCCAGTCCAATAGGTGAGGCTAAGGGAAGCAGGGACTGTAGCACGTCAGAGGACACTAAAGCAGGGGCAATAGTGGTGGCTCTCAAACAATCAGGCTGAGGCCCTGTGACTGGACCCAGTCTATGGAGACCACCTATGCTCATTGCTCATGCCCAACAGAGGGGACCTTTTGGGAATCCTTTTTGGATCCAAATAGTCTCCTTTTTGGTGTTCCAGCTGAGCATGCCTTTGTGCCTTTGTGTACCCTAACAGGGTACAACTTTAGACACTCATTAAACACTGGTTACGGACTGAATCATGTCTTCCCCCAATACTAATTATGAATACCCCTTCCCCACAATGTGATTGGATTGGAGACAGGGTGTTCGAAGAGATAATCAACGTTAAATGAGGTTTTTTAAGAGAAGGGCAGAAATCCCATAGAACTGGTGTTCTAGTAAGAGGAACAGGCACCAGCTGCCACTGAGCACAAGCGGGCACAAGAGGTCAAGTGAGCTCTCAGCAAAAGCTCACACCCCATACAAGCCAAGAGAAGGAATCTCAGAAAGAAACATACCTTGGTAGCACATCAGGTTCAGATTTACAGCCTCTAGAACTGTGAGAAACAAGTTTCTGTTGTTTAAGTCGCCCAGTCTGGTATTTTATTATGGCAGCCCAAGCCCACGCAATGAGCAGTGGGAAAACATTGGGGAAAAAAGACAGAAACAGAGATTACTGTCTAGGAGGAGAAATAAATGACAGATGAGTAAATAAATAATTTCATATTGTGACATTATTGGGAGAAGATAGAATTATGAGTAGGTGAGGGCAATGGTTTTCTTGCACTGAGCCTTAGGAAAGGCCTGTCTGAGGTGACATTTTTGTTGATCAAAGGTGACAAGGAGTCAGCTTTGTGCCTCTGAAGGACACACATTCCAAACAGGAGATTTGACTGCAAAGGTCTTAGGTGGGCTTGAGGCACAACAAGAAGATCCGGGCTGGAACATGAGGAAAGAGGTTGGGCGTCAGCAGGGTGAGGTAAGGAGAATGAGCTGAAAAGTCTCTGGAGGATTTGAGAGGAGGGGTGACCCAATTTACATGAGAGGGATGAAACTGACACTATCCCTGACCTCTAATTCAGGAGACAGACAAGAAATCTACCAAAATCCATAACAGTGTGAAGTGTACTTTTAGAAGCCAGGCCCATGGGGAAACCATAGCAGATTTCCCCAATGTTAGACCTAAGATGAACTCTAGGTCCTTACATGTGCAATTCAGCTGAAACTTATCAAAGGACTTTTCTACAGCTGCTCCCCTCCCCCATCCCAACCATACTAAACAATGGCGAGCACACTGATTTTGGTCCTCAGATTTCTCAATCTTCCTCAACTTTGGATCTTTTATTGGGAGGGGGTGTGGTGGTAGGAGCACAGAGGATTTTGCTTGCAAGTAGGTAACTTGTTAGTGCATCAGAGAATGGGTGTTCTGGTCCATTTTATTAGCACCCATCCCCTTATTCTAAAACTTTGGTGGTGTCCTTGTTCTTGAGTGACAACATTAAACAAGCAAGGAGCATGTTTCCAAACAGGGCACCTTTCCTTTAGAATATCTTGCAGGTATTGCAAGCTCTATTTATTGCAGGGGGACATTTATGTCTAGGAAAGGAACACAAGCGTTTGGTGAGCTAGTGATAATGCGGGGAGAGGGGAAAGTACTATCAGGAAGAGGCAGGGGTGGAGCCAGCTCCCAGAGGTGGTAGAGGTAGATCGGTCATCCCATTCATGCCGTCCCTCTAACATGTAACCATGTGTTACCAGGAACAGCCCACTCACTAACCAACCACTCCAACAGATAGTCTGTAACGGAGGCCGGATAGTAGTTTCCCTTTGAGGTGATTCAGCCTGCAGCACCTCACCCTGCGTCTTCCAGCTCAACATTGCTCTGGCCTGGCCCCAGGCACTTGCCCAATGGGTAAGATGGAAAGGTCCCCTGCTGTCCAGTCTGGGGGGGGGGGTGTCACACAGCTGCAAAACAAATGACAGAATCAGTCACCTTCAGGCAGAAAAGGTCTTTCCTTTGCTTAGAGGGTCACCGTCTATCCCCAGTCTTCCCCTTCCCAAAGACTCTTCTTGCTTCCATCTCCTTCCCAGGCTAAGAAGGATCCCTGGAAGAGAGGCAGGGAGAAAACCCCGCCTTGCCTGCCACGTTCAGTTCAGGGGAGGACTCAACCCGCGCCCGACTGCCGCAGGCTAGGGAAGCCCCCGGGTGCCCCGCAGTACCCTGGCGCTTCTCTGTTGTTCCCCTCCCCAGATCTGGCTCCTGCGAGATTTAGGGGAGAATTCCAGGCAAAGATACCTGGCACCTGCCTGTAGCCGATCGCTACCGGCCGCCCCGCCCACGCAGGCGGGGGCTTCAAGGACCGAACCCGGCCGGGCGGGCCCACCCGGGCTAACGCCCCTCCCCGCTCCCGCCGCCTGCCCAGGCCGCACCCACTTGGGGGCGGCGCGCCGGGGCTTATTTCTTGGTCCGCGGGCGCCGCGGCTTTAAGCGGGGGCGGGACTTCGCGCCGCAGCGGCGTCGTGAGCTTCCCCTAGGGTCGCGGGCTCGGGCGGCAGGGTCCCGCCGTCAACCTCGGGGTAAGTGCTGGCCGGCGCGGGAGACGGCGGAACGGCCCCGGGAGGCGCGCGCGGCGGCCCGGCCGGATGCGGCAGGGCCGGGCGTGAGCGGCGCGCCTGGGCGTGAGCAGCGGGGCCGGGCGTGGGGAGGCCTCGGCGGCGCGGCGACACGACGCCCCGCACGCCCCTAGCTTCTCCAGCCCCCGCCGGAGCCGGACCCGGGCGGCAGTGGCCGACTGCTGCCCTCCGACCTGCGCCGCTGCCCGGCCGAGCTGGGGCGCTGTGGGAGGCGGAGGACTGGCGGCGCGGCACTTGGCCCTCGGCGCTCGCCGTAGCTCGGCCTGGGAGGCGGGCGCGGAGTGTCCGGGGACGGTGACAAAGGGAGGGAAGCGGAGGGCCGTTTGAGACCGGGGAGAGCGAGCGTGGCGTCGGAGCCTCACCCCTTCGGAGGTTCCTCCGGGCCAGCCTGGCACCTCCCGGCCTCCACGCAGGCATCTGGCTCGCCCGGCCCGACGCGGAGAGCAAAGGTAGCGGCGACCACAGCGCCCTCTGTGGCCCGGCGGCGCCGCCTCAATCGGCGCGGTGGCGGGGAGGCGCGGCGGCTGGGCGGTTTGCCGTGTGCGGGCGCCGCCCGGGTCCGGTTTCCCCACCTGGGCCGGGACGCGGGGGCTCGACGCTGCTTGGGTTTTAGGCCCTCGGCCTCCGGAAGCTTCTAACTCCGACAGGCGGAGTGGGACGTTTTTCTTCCTCAGCCCCTTCTCCGGGCCCGGGGTGTGGCCGAACCGGGTCTCTGGAACCGAGGCCTCAGGAGATGGAAGCGTTGACGATTTCGGTGAAGATAGGGCTTCGAGCCTTTTCAAAGTTTGGGCACGACCAGAAGTTTTGTAGCCAGAGAGGGTCGTGAACCCTTGAGTCTTGTGTCCCCTAGCATGGGCATGTGGGGGTCTCCGGTGCTTGGAGGAGGAAGTGTGACCTGAAGAAGCAAACTGGATTAACCAGCGGGCTCCACTCTCCCCGGAGTTTCCTTAGTGACTTTCCTGCCCTACTCACAGGGGTGGGACTTGTGGTGGACTGTGCTAGAACAGAACAGCTACGAGTGCCCTCTCTGCGTGGAAGTGCTTTTGGCCTCTCCGAAGCAGAGTGGCTAGAGGGGCTCTGGGATGCCATGGTGCCCTTAGGGCAGAAGGTGAGCTGCGAGGTAGTACAACCTGTAGGGCAAGGCTTTTGAAAGAAAAGTTACTGTTGTGTCTGTGGAAAGAAGAAAGTGGAATCATGGAACTGCCTCCAAGCAGAGTGAAATTAGACACACATATGCCAGGAGGATGGGTAGAAGCGATTTCACCGTGTTCCCTAGAGAATTGTGAGACCTCTTAATATAGAAATCAAGTCTCCATCACTGTCTCTGCTGGGGGCTGTTCTCAGATGTGTGGTCATCAACCACCTGTTTCCGACTCAGTGAGGTGCTTTAGGGAGCATTTATTCCAGGAGCATTTTTTTTGAGTGCCCTTTGCATACAAAATTTACAACTTCCACGGCCCACTGAACCACAGTCTTTGGGAAGTGCTTGGGAGTCCACCTTTTGCACCCGGAGATTTCAGTGCACATCAAAGTTTGAGAACCAATCACTTGCGCAGAGATTGCCAACTACAGTCAGCAGGTCAAGTCCAGCTTGATGCCTGTTTTTATACAGAATGGGCTTTACATTTTTAAATGGAGGAAAACTCAAAAGAGCAGTATTTCATGATCTGAGAGTTACATGAAATTTAAATTTCAGAGCTATAAATAAAATTATACTGTATCACAGCCATGGTCATCCTTTTCCATGTCTGTGACTGCTTTCTGGCTACAGCAGAGGTGGGCACTTGTGACAGACTGCATGGAAAAATGCAAAACTATTTTAGGTTAATACAGGCACCTAGGTAACATTTTCAGAGATTGTGCGCCTGTATCCTTGATAAGGTCACTACATATGCTTCTTTTCATAGACTTGGTGGACTCAATGGACCTGATACTTTTCTCTTGAGAAACAAACTAGCCCCTCCCCCCAAAATGGCTTTTGTCGCAACACAAGGGGCCACGGTGGTTGACCAAACCACTCTTATGAAAAAATACCTTCAGTTTGTGGCAGCTCTCACGGATGTAAATACACGTAAGTTAATCCCTTTTTTTTTTGTCAGTAAGAAGTGCATTAGTTTGATTCATCTAAGTTCAAATAATGTGCATGTTGAGATAAATGGTAACATTAAGTTTTATTTCCCATTTCTCTATTGTGGAGAAGCAAAGTGATGAGTATTACTGGCTGGAGCCCCAAAGAGGCACGTGTGTGTGTGTGTGTGTGTGTGTGTCTGTGTGTCTCTCTATCCTTGTCTGTGCGTGCACTTGTATGTCAGAGAATATGAACGTGTATGATTATAGGGAACTAGTTATGTGCCTACTGTTGGACCATGACAGTCAAACTGATAAGATCTGATTGCTTCTCTCAAGTTATTAAATCTAGTAATTTTAGGAATATCCTTAACATAGCTTCAGTTACCTGATGGTTTGTTTTGACATTTGCAGCTGATGAAACAAAGTTAAAAATGATGCAAGAAGTCAGTGAAAATTTTGAGGTATGAGCTTTATATTTTATGCTTTTCAATTTGAGGTAAATATTTTCATGTGCTTTCCCTTTTCCATCAGATTTTATTAGAAACTCAAAAATCATTATCTTTGTTAATTTTTCATATTTCAAAATTGAAATTTGAAAAAATGTACACTGTGTTTCCACCTTTACACTAGTGATAGTAATCCTTAAGCTTTGTTGAGAACCATGGTAGTTCTTTTAGACAAATAACTTTTTTTTAAAAAAAGATTTATTTATACATACAAGCTGGGGTGTAGGCCAGAGGTTTGTGGGGGTGAGGGGATTAACCAGAGACAGAGTGGGGAACAGAACAGGCAGATCGACTGAAATACACTGCTGAGGGGAGCAGCGAGCAAGACAGGAGAGGTCTGCTGCGCCATGTGGGAATCTCCCTGGCGGGGTATGGAATTTGTGCTGCAGTGGCTCTGCATAGCTTCACTATGCTGCGACCCGTTGCACCACCAGGGAGGCCCTTTTAGACAGATACTTTTAAGACACACTCAGGCTTAACATTTAAAAATAATTATGTTCAGGAGGTAGATGATATACTAGCTTCATAGTGCTGAGACTTAACCCCCTGTGCCACCAGGGAGGCTGCGACTTTTGAAATCTTTATAAACATTTCCCTTAAATGAAACTTGAGAGACTCAGTCCTTCAACGTATCAGATATTAGAATGGCTGTCAGGTAATTCTAAATTCCCATCAGTACCACTCACAGAAGAATATTTAAATGAAACGAGTGAAATTTTTAAAAAATGCCCAATAATTTCAGGACCCTTTGAAATTCATCCCACTGACCACGTAAGGATGAGATTCTGAACTGTATTTTAGAACATGGGTCATTTTTTAAAACAGAAAATAAAGCTTAAAATAAAGCTTAATTCAACCAAAATTCAGATGGGCCAAAAAGCTGAGGGCTGTGTTTAAATATTGGCAGAATAACTGGGTAACTTGCTGAGTGAATCTTTTCTTGGAGAAATTTGAAACTTGGTTGTTTTGAAAGCTATGAGATCATTGGTTGGTGTGGGGTTTATAGGTAGATGAGCTTGATTTCTTCATAACCTTGGTTATGTTTCAGCATGAATATATCCTATTGTACAAATCCGTGAATGGGGGTGTATCATAAAATCTTAAGCTTTTGAAATGAAAGGTGGTGATAAACCTAGTTCTCGCCCAGATGAATTCAGTCTACTTTGAGAGAGGGTGTACCCACAACTTCTAGGGGCACTTCCCACATAGTGTTCTATGTGGACAGATCCCCTAGAATTGTGTACTAGGTTGACCCTGGGGGACTGATGATTGGGACACTGTACTCAGTTTCTGGTTTTTGCCTATGTCTTCCTTTGTAGACTCCTTCTAAGGTTACCTTAGGTAATAGAACACCCCAGATTTTTAGCTGCAACCCAGATCAGTATCTGGAACTCCAGATGCTCAGATTGAACTGCCTGATGCCCCTTCTCTGGCTTGTCAGACTCATGCTAGTAAAAGTTAACCGTTCTCGTATACTCCTGTCCCCACTATACTGAGCTTTTAAAATAGAGCTTTTTACATTCATGCTTTTCGTAATTTCGTGCCTTTGCATATGTTTTCCTTAGTCCTTTACTTTTCTACTTTTAAACATAGTTTACTGCTCTTTTAAATTTTAGTATAGACATCGCTTCTTCAGGAAGGTGTTGTCTGTGATTAGTTCTATCCAATAAATTGTGTCCTATTATTTTTGTTCCCTTGTTACCAGTACATCCTCCGTTATAATTTTTGTACCGTTAGTTCTTTTTTTGAGACCTGTCTTCCCCACATATTACTCTCCTCCATCTCTCAGGGCACAAATTGTATCTACTTCATCATTTGATCCCCAATGAGGCCTTAAAAAGGGAAAAGAATTTGGGTGTTAAATGTACTTAATTTGAGTATGCTTCTGACACTTACTAAATTCAACAGATTTTTCAGTCTTTCTGAGCCTTTCTTTTTCTATGAAATGGAGATACTACTCCCCTTACTTGACATACCTTTTAGTTGTCAGCTCCATAGACAGAATCATGAAGGTTTAGTACAACTTATCTTAGGGTTGTGGTGAGGACTACATGAGAATGGATGACTGGTGCAAAACAGTGTCTAGCTCTGTTGATAATATCAGATGACATTTATTGAGCACTTACTATAGACAGTGTTATAAGCTTTCCGTGTTCTCTCATGTAATCTTTACCTATTATATAAGGCAGGATTTAATATCCTCACTTAAAAGATGGGGGCACAGAGACATAGCAGTCATGTAATTATGCTGTTTGCCCTTCTTGAGTGGGATCCAGAAACTACATGAGTAGCCATTTTTCCTGCACTATCTCCAACCTATAGTTTAATTTCTTTTTTTTTTAAAAGATTTATTTTATTTATACATAGAAGCTGGGGTACAGGCCAGAGGTGTGGGGTGGCGAGAGGGCTCACCAGAGACAGAGCGGGTAGCAGAACAGGCAGATCAGAACTACACTGCTGAGGGGAGCAGCAGGCGAGGCAGGAGAGGTCTGCCGCGCCATGTGGGATTCTCCCCAGCTGGGCGTCAAACTCGCATCACCGCTGCCGATGACAGCTCCACAGCGCAGCGCTTAACCGCTGCGCCACCAGGGAGGTCCTAATTTCTTTTTCTTTTTAAAGTCAGTGGTGGGGTAAACAATGGGTTAGCATTAATCTGATTAACATAGGTCTAATTAATAATTAGAATTTTAGATTATAAAAAGCTGTCAGTTTGTTTTAGGGTCATTTTCCAGGTGCAGAAGCTAAATGACTTTACAAAGGTCTCATACTTAGATTGTGGCAGAGGCAACCTAGAATGTGCACCACAATCAACATTTTCCACTATATTAGTCTTTCTAGTTTTAGCAGTGAATTTTAGCATTTTGTTCCCTTGCATTAGATCTCAGAAGCAGCTTTCATCCAAATTTATTTAAAACTACACTATTACTAAAACATCTAAAATTATTAATTGACTCTACTAATGTTTTATATTCTTTGGAGGTTACTGTGGGAATTTAAAATCAAAATAAGTACACAAACTTAATGAAGTTTCATTTTTACAAAATTAGAATGTAACATCATCTCCTCAATATTCTACATTCCTGGAACATATTATCCCTCGATTTCTTACATTTCTTCAAGATGGAGAAGTTCAGTTTCTTCAGGAAAAACCAGCCCAGGTAATATGTTCAAACATATCAGTGAGTAAAAAATGTCATGCTGTAGGATTGCCAAGCATTTATGATTTTTAAACAACTCAGAAAACTGTAGTTCCACTTAAAAATGAAAGTGTTTTTATCACATAAGGATAACTTTGTCCAAGACTATTGCCTCCTCAGTTAAATATCTTAGTCTTACTGTGTCTAGGCCATCTCTTTTACAATTTAAATTCCCATTTGCCAACTGGTGATGTGTGTGTACAGTATTGTAGATGAAATAAAATATTTCATCTGTCGGCTTAATGACCTTCCACTATACCTATCGCCAACTTTAATTTCAGTTTTTGTAACTCATGACCAATTTTGTTTTATCCATACCCCACCCCACTTTTTGTACCCCTTCCCACGTTGATCCTTTTAAAACAGCACCATTTGTTCCATAAATATTTAGCATGCACCTCTTAAAAGTAACTTAAAAATTACCATAGTACCAGTAAAAGTTTATTGTTATATAGAGCATCTTTATGTTATACATTTTGAGGTCTTATATATTTGACATACCTTTTAGTTGTCAGGTTCACAGACAGAATCATGAAAGTTAAGTATAGCTTATGATAGAATTAGTGCTTGGGCCCAGGATCTTTGGAACATTATTGAGATTATGACGGAAGATCTCAAAGTAAGTTCAGTGTATCTTTTGCCTTTTCGTCTTAAGTTCACTCCATATTGAGACACTAGTGCCCTTCTGCGAATACTGATGAATTGTGAAAGAGAAAAATTTGGCTTTGTTGATTGAGTATACAGTGTAAAAATAGTGAAAGTAATGGTTTGCTATACTTTGGATTACATTTGATGAATTCATAAGATTATCTAAGGTGGGATTCGTCTTTAGTATGGTGGTTTTATCTGCTGAGTAGAGACAGCTACATAACACTTCCAGAAGGAAGTGCAAAAAAGGGAAGACTCTTCTACTTACATTTTTATTTTTGTTTGGCAGCAACTGCGGAAGCTAGTCCTTGAAATAATTCATAGAATACCAACCAATGAACATCTTCGTCCTCATACAAAAAATGTTTTGTCTGTGATGTTTCGCTTTTTAGAGGTAATCTTTGCGAATTCTTATTTAGCCACATTCAAAACTTGGATGACTTTCTTATTGTAAAATCCATATTACGCAGCTATTTCCCTTTAACCAAAGTTCTGATTCACAGACAGAACTTTTCCTAATGTCTCCCATTATCCCCATTTTACCAAGCAAGTTACTAAGAAAAATGATTAACCAAAGATCGTTTTTTCAAGTCACTGGGGAATTGGCTAGACCTAGTAGAAATCTTTGAAAATGAATTGGGTGGTGGTCAACATGCTTGGAGTACAGTGTTCTTTGGCGTTGTGCTTTGTGTATGTGTGAAGCACAGTATATGGTCATCAGTTTCTCAGGTACTTTGGGTCATTTTATTTGTTTTTTTGTTTTGTCTTTTTGCGTGGAAGAACTGGGTGTAGGCCAGAGGTGTGGGAGGTGAGAGGTTTCACCAGAGACAGTGGGAACAGAACAGGCAGATTGACTGAAATACACTGCTGAGGGAAGCAGAGGGCGAGATAGGAGAGGTCTGCTGCACCATATGTGGGTTGGCTCCCTGACCGGGGATTGAACTCAGGCTATAGGGGTGATAGCTCTGAGACTTAACCCCTAAGCCACCAGAGAGACCCCATTTGGTATTTGTTAAATTAACATCTAAAATTGTTTTCTTGAAGTTCGTTGTCTTGACCTATTTAAACGCTGATGTTTATGGGGTCCTTGGAAAGATGAGCTTTGGGAGAGGAATGGGGATAGAGTTGAATTCAGATCCTGGCTCTGCCATTTATTGGCTATAAAACATTAGCCGCATCGCTGACCTTCTCTGAGGCTTAGCTTCCTTGTATGTAAAATGTGAACGATACCTTCACTCAGTTTTTATAACGTGCAGACCATAGGGACCAGTGTATGATGGGTGCTTAGTTATTGTTCTTTGGACAGTATTTTCAAATAATGAAAAATCTTGGTTGTGCCAATAAGACCTTAGTTTATGGTGTGGCTTGCCACAAATGTCAGTTAATTCCTCTCTCGGAATTACTCTTGTATAGAACTTACTGCTGAGATGACCACCAAAGACCAAGAAAACTTGTCTGGGATAGCTGTGTTCTGTGGGCTGAGAATTTTCAACAAATCAAATCTAAGTCAGTGGTTGGAGGGTGTGTATGCAGAAAATGCTTTGAAAATTGTCTTAATCTTTCAAATAAGTTCTTAGAAGTGTAACTTTTTATTTTAATGCTTTTTTTTTTAAAGACGGAAAATGAAGAAAATGTTCTTATTTGTCTGAGAATAATTATTGAGCTACACAAACAATTCAGGCCACCCATCACACAAGAAGTAAGTGTTTATCCTAATAGCATCAATGTCGACCAGTTCCTTCTACTTTGTAAATTTTTTTGCTCTATTAGAGTTGACAATACATGCTGCCTTTCAAGTACAAAAAACATAGTCTAGGTTGGGGGGACTTCTTTATGGGGTTAACAGTGACCCGATAAATGTGTTTGTGAATATTTTGCTAAATTTGTACAGTGGTTGAAATATGTTAACTTACCAAACAGGCACGGCTCTTGGGGTAGTTCTGAAATTTGTATGTCTGATGTGCCAGAGGTGCCAATCATGTTATACAAGGGTTAAGGTAATGAGTTCTGAGGTTGGAGCTGAGTTTGAATCTCAGTTCTACAATTCAATGGCTGTGTAAAATTGAATAAATCCCTAACATTTTCGAGCCTTTTTCAAAAAATGGGGAGAGTAATAGTATATTGTGGTTTTTTCTTAAGATTCTTAAGACTTCGAGATGCTTAAAATTCAAAAAAGGCTCCTACATAGTAATCATAAAACATACTGTCTTGGCCAAACTTAAGATATCTTCTCTAACAGTAACCTTAGCATATACCTGCTGTAGATTATTCAGAAATTAAAAGCTTAGTGATAAAATAGAATTCCTTCCATCTTAAAAGCTTTTTTCCTCCTTTGTATCTACCTCTTCTACATAATCCCAATTAAACTTTATATGACATATTATGTCTTGATTTTCCCCCTTCACATTATATATATTTTCCCAATCATAAAATGTTCTTTATAAAATTAATTTCTAATGTATGCATAATATTATTTCTTATGGGTATTGTATCTCATAGTTTTTATTTCATGACTTGTTACCGAATATCTTGTTTACAGTTCAGGTTATTTAGTAGACTGGGTTTGTGGAAGCAGAAATACCTTAATTCTACTGCTGTGTATTGTTAAATGGATTTCCATAAAGGTTTCAGCAGCAGTATGCTTCCCTAGGTCTAAGGACAGTCTGTCTCTCGCGCGCACTCTCTTCATCATTATGCAGTATTTTTAAAGGCAAAAAAGTGACATTTATTTCAGTTTTCACCCCTTAGCTCTTTCTGAATTATCAGACACTTGTTTCTTGCTTCATTCAACCTCTCAGATTTCTTTTTGTCTTTTTGTTCATATCCATTGCCTGTTTGTATTTTGAGTCTGACATTTTTCTTACCTGTTTATAAGTTCTTATATACATTCAGACTATTACAATTTTTCTTATGATATGCATTTGTCTTTATAAATATCTTATCCTTTTTTTTCCAGATTCATCATTTTTTGGATTTTGTTAAACAGATTTACAAGGAGCTTCCAAAAGTAGTGGTATGTTTATTCCTCACTCTGAAGAGCATTTGGAATGGTTATTTTGAAGGAACCCAAGGTTGAGGGAGATGCTCATTTTAGAATGGAGACTGTTTAGTGATGTTCAGAATCCAGGTTGAATCAGCCTTTTAAATAAAGAGTGCTTTTAATTTTATTGTTTAGACTAAATATTTTTGATATGAAAAACAATTTTCTCTTATTGTAGAAATTTGATCAGAATTAGAAAATAATATCTTTCATCAGTAGCAACCAATAACACTGAGGATTTGTTTTGTTGTATGCTATTTAAAGATGCACTCAGAATTGTGAAACCTTTTTGGAAAGGTGGTGTATTTCCAGCATTTTTCTGTGTCACTAAATTTATTTTCTATATTAAAGGAAGCAAGCAATGCCAAAAGTGTATGGAGTAGAAAGTCTTCTTCCTCCCTATCCTATTGTCATATTATAAATAATTGCTATTACCAGTTTGGAACATCTTCCAAGACTTACTAGCAGTCATAGTTCTTTGTGGCCCCATAATTAGGTGCATGTGTGTTGACCATTTTTCTTCTTTTTGTTGCTGTTTTTCCTGATTTTCAGTTCCTTACTATCACAAATAATGCTTTGGTAAAATCATTTTGCATAAATCTCTTTATGTGTGGGAATTTTTAAAGCTTACAGCTTTAAAAATGCTTTTAACATGAGGCAAAATTGACTACTTTTGATATTTCTAAGAATATGAATCTGCTAAGAAAGTATAAAACTTAAAATTAATTGCATTCTTGGTTCAATATGGTAGGTTATGCCACCTACCATTTCTGTCTCAAAGCTTAAAGTTGCTTTTCATAAGGAGCTGTCTTGTTTGATGTGAAGCCCAAGTTTTGTTGAGAACCAGGCATGATAATGTGGTCCTCCTGTTTTTTAAAAATGTGTTCTGTGCTTTGCTTCTGTTCTTATCTTTGATTCTATTTAGGAGACTTGGAAAGTTAATGCAATAGGGATTTGCTCCTAGTTTCTTATCACTAAAGGGATGGGATACTTTCTTCCCTGCCTCACCAAGGTAGTAATGTAATACGGTATAATTTCATCTTTTGTCAGCCAGAAAAAAAGTAGAAAATGTCGCAGGCAAGATTTCATTTTATTATTGGAGGTAGAGTGTTGTCTCTGTCATGTTAAATCTTTATGATCCTGAATAAAGAGAAAATGTTTGATATGTATTGGGTTATACTTGACTTTTGGGGTTGGGAAATGATGTCTTGAGCCAAAGTACAAGGTATTGGTGTAACATAACATTTAGAACATTTAGTTTCTTCTACACTTTTATGTAGAATCGCTACTTTGAGAACCCTCAGGTGATCCCAGAGAACACAGTCCCTCCCCCAGAAATGGTTGGTATGATCACAACAATTGCTGTGAAAGTAAATCCTGAGCGTGAGGACAGTGAGACAAGAACAGTAAGTTTTTAATTTGTTTTACTTTGTTTTTATCTGTGTCTCCTAGACTTGGTAGAGGAAATAGTGAGATACTCACTTTTTTTAGACCACGTAAGTTTTGCTTTTTTGCTTTCTTCTTAAAGACTTGCAGGCATTTAAGTTAAGGGGGTGTGGGGGGGGAGAGAGAGAGAGAGAGAGAGAGAGTGTGTGTGTGTGTGTGTGTGTGTGTGTGTGTGTGTGTGTGTGTATAAAAGAAGGTATCACAGATTCTGCTTTGTGGCCTGGAAGTGGTGAAAATGAACTGTTGGTTATCATGGACAGAAAATATAAAGATGAAAAATGTTGACTTTTTGAATTTGTATTTCAATTTTGATGGTAACAGGTTTGGAAATTTCTGGATTTGGAAATCCAGATTACCTGTTGGAAAGAGCAACTGACCACACCTAAGGGTCTCTTTTCATCCTCGTCTTTGTCATAGTGCCTGAGAGTGTAGACTCTGGGGGCAGAGTGCTGGGGTGATATCCCAGACCCACACTTGGGTTTTCTGACTATAGAAAAGTTCGTGAACCTTCTTTCTGACCTTTTTTTCCCTCTCATTGTCTGAAAAACCTGTCTTGTGGGATTTTGTGAAGGTAATGCTGGTATTGTCTACAGGTAATGTATTTGTAGAACTGTGCTTAGGTAACTTCTGTTGAACATTTATTCTTGACTATATTTTTGTGATTGAATTAAGACTTTTATCATTTATATTTTACCATCTATAAATTTTTTTAATTTTTATTTATTTATTTATGCATACAAGCTGGGGTGTAGGCCAGAGGTGTGGGGTGGTGAGAGGATTCATCAGAGACAGAATGGGGAGCAGAACAGGCAGATTGAAATACACTGCTGAGGGGAGCAGCGGGCGAGGCAGGAGAGGTCTGCTGCGCCATGTGGGAATCTCCCTAGCCAGGTATCAAACTCGTACTGCAGTGACTAGTTTCAAAGTGCTGCGCTTAACCTGTTGCACCACCAGGGAGGCCCCTATTTTATAAATTGAAGTGGTTTTGCAGAATGTTTTGATTTGTGCTTGGATGAATAAAGTACATTGAATAAAGCTCATTCATTTGTTCTTCCTGAATTAGATTTTTTTCCCCGTTTCTCAGTCTCTGTGATTCTTTTTTTTGCTTTTTCTTCCTGTCCATTTCCCATTTGAATCTGCCATTTTTCTCATCTGTTTTATGAATTCTTATATAGTAAGACTTTAAAATTTTTTTGTTATGAACATTTTTGTTTAAAATATCTTTTAATAAAACTGGGTAAATGTTCATTTTATTATTGCTCTTATAATTAAACTAATAGATATTAATTGAATGCATTTCTCAGATGATTTGAAGCTCCTAAATTTTGACATTTCTCTGAAGGTATTATAAATGATTATATTGCAAAATAAAAAGCCTTTATATTAAATAGTAGTTCTAAGTACTGTCATTCAAAATAGATTGCCTCTTTAGCCACAGACACTTGCAAAAATGTTTTAGTGTTTTCCCTTTATCTTTATCCCAGTGATATTTAGTGGGTTTTTGGTTGGAAATGTTTTAAATGCCATAGTGATAACCACAGTCCTGCTTGTTCCTGTCTTACAGCATTCCATCATTCCAAGAGGATCTCTTTCTCTGAAAGTGTTGGCAGAATTGCCTATTATTGTTGTTTTAATGTATCAGGTATGTATGTTTTTTTATTAGTTTCTTGGGTCTCTGGCTTCTTATTTTATGGTAAAGTTCACATGTAATTTTTTATGGCAAATCGCTGTGTATGAACACATGTGCTAAGTAATAATCGAATCCTA
Source organism: Scalopus aquaticus (assembly GCA_004024925.1). Classification (NCBI taxonomy): domain Eukaryota; kingdom Metazoa; phylum Chordata; class Mammalia; order Eulipotyphla; family Talpidae; genus Scalopus; species Scalopus aquaticus. The sequence goes on from PVIJ01000121.1 coordinate 195,689, forward strand.
TAGTTTCTTTGATATGCTAAATTACTTTCCTATAGCAGAGTGTAAAAGCATGAAAATCTGTTATGTTTGCTTTTAGCTCTACAAACTGAATATCCACAATGTTGTTGCTGAATTTGTGCCCTTGATCATGAATACCATTGCCATTCAGGTATCTGCACAAGCCAGGTGAGATGTCCTTGGACAGTGACACAGCTGACAGCCCCTGTGGTTTAATTCCTGGTTAAAATACTTTTGCTTTTGTCATTTGTAAGATATGAAAGTTGTGAATGATAACATGTTGGTAAATTATATGCATTTTGACTTTTTGAACGTGTATTTCAGTGATTTTTTTTTTGTTTATTTTTGAAAGAATGAGCCAATACCTTGGCTTTTGTCTTGTAAGATTAGAACTTTTATTAGGCATCACTGTACTCAAAACTCTGGGATATCCAAGCCTTTCTCAACCTCAAGCCCTTGTTCTCGCTTTCCCTTACAGCATGAGTGCTGTAATATTCATCCCCTTCACCCATCACCCTAATCACAGCATAAGCCAACAGTGTTCATCCTTTGAAGCCTCTCAGGGAAGGCTTTTCTCAGACTTCACTCTTTATACCTAAGGCCTTTATCCCTCATTTTCTATATGATTCTGACTCATTTTTTTGAGGGCAGGGTCTGAGAGTGAATTAGATCTCACAACCTATGACCCTAGCATGAGGTCTTTCATTGAGCAAATAGCTGCACTAATGTTATGAGTTAGATGCATGGGTCAGTCCTGCATTGCCTTTATTTATGGGATTCACATTATAATTGCTTGTTGGTTTTTTTATTTTGTAACATCTTTGTTTAATTTTTTACAGTATAGGATTTCTCTTCAGGTGTGGTCACCATAGTTTTCACACCACCAAAGTGCCCGTAGTCCTTCACCATCGTCCAGTGTGCTTCCCTTCCCTACTTCCCCTTTTCATGTTATTTGGAACTGTGTAAAATTGTAGAAGCATTTTCTGTTGTTGCTGTGTTATTTTGGTTTCTGTAGAAATCAAATTTGGGACTTAATTTTTATAGCATCCCCTAAAGATTTGAGAGCTGATTTTGTGAATTTTATTCACTTCTTCAGGCAACATAAACTTTACAACAAGGAATTGTATGCTGATTTCATTGCCGCCCAGATTAAGACATTATCATTTTTAGCTTATATCATCAGAATTTATCAGGTATGTTCAATGGTTTTCATTTAAAGTCAGGTTTACTGAGATCAAATTTACATGCAAAAAAATTCACCTTTTGTATGTGTTCAATTCTGTGAATTGACAAATGCATACAGTTGGCACACTGAAATGCTCTACGTTTTGAATACCCCTCCAAAATTTCCTTTTATATGTTGTGTCAATAGTCTTCTCTCTTCGCCAGTCCCTGGCAAACAGTGATTTGTTTTCTCTCCCTTTATTTTTGCCTTTTCCAGACCGTCACATAAATGGGTTACATAGTGGGTAAGTGTAGGGTAGGTAAAATGGTCAGGCTTTTACACCACTAGCCTCTGTGGCTATCACCTGCAGCCTTGAATGCAGAAGGCGCTTGGGAGTGTGGGCCCAGGGCACTCGTGCTGAATTGTGGACACCTGGAGTATGGTGTGGGCGTGCATAAGTGTGCACACCTGAGCCTGGAGGCTGAGGCTTACATAAGGTGGCATCACTCAGAGATGGGAAGAATGGCTACAGTGGAACGGCTACAAGAGAATAGCAGAGAGTAGCCAGGGATAAAAGAGTACAGGTTCACACAGGGCTGGGAGGCCTGCCAGCCTCCTGCTCCCCACCCCCAACCCGGCCTCCTTGCTTTGCCAGCTTGCAGGCTTGCCCCACAACAATTGGCATAGAAAGAGCATTAAAGCCTGAAAAAGCCACTGAAGGCTGTAGGACTCGCCTTTATCCGTCTTCCTGAATCAATAGATAACCTGCCCTGTGCTTGCTGGCACTACATTTGGTGTTGGGCGGCAGGATTCGATACAGATGGGTATGGAACCCTCTGAAGACCTCGGGAGGGACTGAGGGGTGGCAGGCCACAAGCATGTAGTGCTCAGTGGCCAGCCTCTTCTCTGTGTGGGCACCTTCCCAGAAGTGGCCTGAGGTGAATGAGTTCCTGGTGCAAGTGGAGAGGACTGCACGTGGTAGGGAAGACATCGGACACACATGGTGCCTGCTCAGGGGCAGGGCTGGGAGGTGTGTTCCCTCACAGCTCTGCAAGTAGAGTCAAGGACAACGCTGGAGGTGCCATGGCAGCGTGGAGGCGGACAGAGTCCAGAGCTGTGGGAAGAACTAAAGGTGTTGCAGGAGTGAAGGTGGTAGACAAGGTCCGGGAGCTGTGGGACAAGACCTTGTGTGGAGGAGGAGATGGCCTATGAGGACCAGCCCACTAGCCCTCAGGCAGCAGACTCATGAGAGAAAAAGGAGGAACACGATTCATCATTCAGAGCTTGCCCAGTGGTGACACAAGGATAAAACTGATGGACTAACAGTTCTGCCAGAAGGCTGGGGAATGTTGGCAGGTTGATATTATGTTGTCCATGGGACTCTGGGATGGGTCATCTGTACACCCCAGGAGATGAAAATCAAGAGTGGCCAGTGGGCTTCAGTGGCCTAAAGCAGCCTGTGCACTCTGGCATTCCCAGGGCCACAGCCCAGAGTGGCAGTGGCTCCTGCAGACAAGTTAGCATAGCGGCATGGGCAGGTGTGAGAGCAGCCCAAGGCTGGCTGAGGGAGGAAGCACTAGCCAGGTACTCTGCAGCCATGTAAGGAGATGCCAAAGCCAACTTAGATAAGGCAAAAAGTTGGTGCCAAGGTCAGGAAGTCCTGAGCGGCTTTTAAGCTGAAAGGATGTTCTAGAAGGCACTCAAGCCTCTTAAAATCACCTGTGGGTGATGACCTGTTTACTTTTGAATAAGGGTGAGTGTAGGGTAAATGAAGTTATCCAATTTTCCTGTCCTCCCACCACTGCATCAATGATAGACCCCTGGTGGCCCTACACGAGTGCCTTACGTGGCACCTGAAGTAGAGTATGGGTGTGTGTGAGTGGGGGCACCTGGGCCTGGAGGCTGCGCATATAGAACAGAGTCAGCAGTGAGAAAAGAGAGCGGGGTGGCAGAAGACTACAGCAAAGTGCAGTAAAGACCACCAAAGAGCCCACGAGAGAATGCCAGAGAGCTCAGAAAGTGAAGACTCACCGGAGGCTGAGAGGCCTGCCAGCCTCCCGGCCCCCTGGCCCCCCTACCTGCCCTGCACCTGGTTGCCTCTACAAATGCTGTAGAAAAACATTAAAAGCCTGAAAGTGCCACTGAGGGCTTCAGGACTTCTATTCCCATCTGCCCAGATCATAGAAAACCTGCTCTGTGCCTTGCTGGCACTACACTGAGGTACTGAGGAACCTATCCTCCAGGGATGGGAGGGGAACATGACTTGTGGTGGAGACCACAGCCAGAGTGGTGACCAGGGAGAGGCCACACGTGGAGCTTGCTATCCACAGGTCCCCAGCCCAAGTGCACATGCAAAGGGTTGGCCTTATTCAGGGGTCTGCTTGTCACATTGGTGGCTATGAAAGCCAAGTGTTGAAGTGATAGCAGTAAGAGTACCTTTGGGCATTGATTGCCCCCCAAAGAGTAGAGTTTGTTGCCAGTCTCAGGGCATTCTTGGGGTGGATGTAGTGTATGGCTTGTGGCTGAGACCATAGCCAGAGAAGGCCAGAAAGCCTGATGGCTCCTGGCATGTGACAGCAGATGCCGTGAGTGAACAGAGTGGTTCCCCGTCGAGTGAGCAGTGCCGTCCATAGCAGATTTGATGGGTCATCTGCTGTTGCTAATAATTTTGTCATTTTTGCACCAGGTTGATGGTGTAACACCTTAGTGCCTGGGATTAATTGTAGTCAGTTGCTTTCTGTTTACTTTTGTGGGTCATGGCTGTAGTGTTCCACATTTGCCAAGGGAAACTTGTGGGTAGATAGTATGGTGAAAATCCCTGAGGGGGTGGATTGCAGGCTAAGTGCAATGGTTGGGCTTTTACACCACTAGCCTCTGGCTATCACCTGTGGCCTTGAAAGCAGAAGGTGCTTGGGAGCTCGGGCGCAGGGTACTTGTGCCTGATGATAGACACCTGGAGTATGTTGTGGACATGCGTAAGTGGGTGCATGTGCGCCTGGAAGCTGAGGCTATAAGGGCAGCATCACTGAGACAGGAAGACTACTAGAGGATGAGTGACTACAGAGAGGCAGGACCACGAGACGACACCAGAGAGTGCCCAGGGAGAAAAGAGTACAGGGTCACTGCAGACTGGGAGGCCTGCCAGCCTCCTGGCCCGCACAGCCACCCTGCCTTGCCAGCCTGCAGGCTTGCCCCACAACAACTGGCATAGAAAGAGCCACTGAGGGCTCCAGGACTCTCCTTTATCTGTCTGAGTTGATAGAGAACCTGCCCTGTGCTTGCTGGCACTATAGCAATGAGACTTCTTTCACCTAAAAGTAATGCCAAGATTCAAGCTTGTTATTTTATCAGTAATTCATTACTTTTTGTTGATAGTTGTCTAAGTCTATTCAATATACCAGACTGGGTGGCTTAAATGAGAATTCATTTTCTCTTAGCTTTAAAACCTAGAAAGGCCAAGGTCATGGTTCTTACTGGATTCAGTTTCTGCTTTTCTTGACTTGCAGGTGGCCATCTTTTTGCTGTGTCTTCCCCCAGTGATGGGGAGAGAGAAGAAGAGTGAGATATCTTTCTTACTCTTACAGGAACACAGACCTATTGGATTAGGGTCCTACCCTTGTGATCTTATTTAACCTTAATTATCTCCTTTGAGCTCTGGCTCTAGTTGCAGTCATAATGGGGGTTAGGGCCTCAACATGAACTTGGGGGACACAGTTCAGTCTGTAGTAGCAGTAGTATTCCATTGTTTGGATGTACCCTGGTGTGTTTATTCATTCACCAAGTATTCCCAATTTAAAAAAATACAGCTTTACCAAGGTAATAATTCTCATCATAAAATTCACCCTTTTTAAGTGCAGTCAATGGATTTTAGTTTATTCACTAATTTGTATGACTGTCATTCGTTATGTAATTTTAGAACAATTTTATCATAAACTTCGAAAAGAAACCACATTCCAATATCAGTCACTTTGATTTTTCCCCAGGCACTAATCTGCTTTCTGTATTTATTACTCTGCGTGTTTCCTTTTTGACCATTATTAGTAAAGCCACTATAAGTGAACATTTGCATATAAATTTTTATGTTAATGTATTTGTTTCATTGACTTTTGTTGTTGTTGGAAGTTGGCATACTATAGCAGATTATATGGGAGAGATTAGAACTTTTAAAAAATGGCATTATCAAAACTGATAAAGACATGTTAGATGTTGTTTTGAGGAGCCTGTAGTTTTTTTTGTTGTTCCTCTGGTTTTTTGTTACTGTTGTTCCTCTTTGCAGTTGTATTTTATTTAATCCTAAGAAGAGCTTGAAGGAAGAAAATGATACCATATCACCCATTAGTCAGTGTTTTTGGATAGATTTCATGTCTAGTCATGATTGTTCTAAAACATGAATAAATTTAGTTTATCCTAAAGCAATGAAATTGTATTATAATTTCTAAAAGGACTATATTTTAGAAAAATTATAAAAATGTATGCTAAATTTTTAAAAATAGAATTACCTTTGAAAACATAACTTTTCCTCCCTTTTAAAATGTGTTTATCTAAAACATGAATAAATTTAGTTTATTCTAAAGCAATGAAATTGTATTAAAATTTCTAAAAGGACTATATTTTAGAAAAATAATAAAAATGTATGCTAAATTTTTAAAAATAGAATTACCTTTGAAAACATAACTTTTCCTCCCTTTTAAAATGTGTTTATCTACGTGATAATTTACACTAAGAAAATGTAACATGACTTCAAAAATTTAGTTAGCTTAAGTTATCTCGGTGAATTGCTTACCTTGAATGCTTCAAAGGGAGATTATGATTAGAGCCTATTTTGAATTTCTGAGAAATGTCTCTTGTGTTTATTCACAACTCATATTAATGATGTGACTAACATTTAAAAAAAATTTTAAATATTTGCTTCTCCTTAGTTTCTCTTCATCCTGCACTCCCTAATCATGAAGTAATACAATTTGTTGTTGGGCATATGATTAGAAAGTACCTCAGAGACATAGGTGATCCCATCCTGTAAAAGAAACTCAATTATGTTTCTCTTCTTCCTTCCAGTATGGTAATGTGCACACACAAACTATAAAAACTTGTTGGATACTACATTTTTATTAGGCCTGTTACTGTTTGAGGGTCATTTGAGCCAAATCTCTTAGTGAATTTTTTTAAAGTTTATGAAATGTGGGTTTTCCTTAACACCCATCTAGCAGTATAATATTTTACTCTATTTTTTTAGGAGTTGGTGACTAAGTACTCTCAGCAGATGGTAAAAGGAATGTTGCAGCTGCTGTCAAATTGTCCAGCAGAGACTGCACACCTGAGAAAGGAGCTTCTCATTGCTGCAAAGCACATCCTCACAACAGAGCTAAGAAACCGTATGTCTGCCTTGTCTTTGCATGCTTCTGAGTCCTGGTGCCATCTTTGGGGGCAGGACTTTGCTGCATTTCCTTGTTATGCTTAGTCTTTATCTCACTCAGATGTTTTTTTCTATACACGTTCTTTCTTTATTGCCATCTTGAATTTATTCTCTCTCCTCGTCCTCTGCCTTTCTACCTCCTCTCTGTTTGCTACCAGGGTTCTCCCTTTATCTTCTCAATAGTCTCACAGTTAACATGGTAATTTCTATAGCAACGTTTGCATCCTGGGTTTTTCGTGGTACTTTGCTGCCTTTTGATTGAATATCTTTTGAAGTTGGACGTAGCTTCTTACCTTTTGTGTCTCTTTCCACGTGGCCTCTTTACTGACAACAGTGCAGGCATGTTCCCACCTCTGACCTCAGAGGGACTGGTTGTTGCTTCTTGGATTTGGTGCTTCTTTCTGTGCTGTCCTGTTTTGGGAGTTAACCAGGAGGGGGCATGTGTCTCTTCATTATACACATTTCTTTTTTATCTTTAACCCTCAGAAACTATTTGCTGGTGAAGAATGTATTTGACTTAAAGCTGGCTGTGACGTCAGATTTTTTCCAGTGTCTAAGTGCCCTTGGGATGTTTGTGACTAGAGTTCTCCAAGGGGAGTGTAGAACAGAGATCTAGAGAATGCGGGCTGCCAGATCTCCTCAGAAATGTGAATTGTCCCTGAGTGGAGACCAGCTGTCTTATATTCTGGTTAGGTCTTCAGGCCTCCAGGGCAGGGGAGAGACATTTTGTGATGGTTCTGCTTACAGAGGGACAGAAGCCCCCATGATTTCTAGTTAGTCTCATCCAGGGAGTTGGGACCCTAAACTGGACCCATTGCCTGTGAGAACACTGTAATGTCGTAGATCTTTATATGGAGAAACACTTTATTTCTCCGTAATGATTAACCGTAAAATCTTTAAGAAGGTTGACTTCAGGGCTGTGGGTAAAGTGGCATTTAGGAGTTGTCCCCTTCTCCAGCCAGGTTTGGGTGGATGGTGGCAGTCTTTAAGGATGCTGCAGTATGCCTCTAGTGAAGTATGCGGAGCATGAAGTTCACTTTTTCTTCATTTATACTCCAAATGTAATCCTAGTTGCATTTTTGACACCAGATGGTCTGTGTTACCAGCAATACCAATGTCTTAGAGTAAAAGAGCACAGAAGACTAGCTTTTTTGATCTCTGATTTTTTTCAAATCTCTATTGATAATTGACTGCAGATGGCTACTGTGAAAGCACCATTTAGTAACTTAATGCAGAATTGATTTAATTGGTGACACACACACACACACACACATTTATATATATATGTGTGTATATATATATAAAAAATGGACATTTGTGTTCTAGAGTTCATTCCTTGCATGGACAAGCTATTTGATGAATCCATACTAATTGGTTCAGGATATACCGCTCGAGAGACTCTCAGGTATGAGATTACACCTTTCATATCTGGTTGATTAAATGGGAGGGGCAGCAGTTCCTGATATTTTATGTTACAAGTGTTTCAACAGGCACAGGCTATTAAGCCTTTCCTCTCCCACTGGATTTAGGATTGCAGGAATTTTTGGAAAGTCCTTGGATTACTTTTGTGCCTTAGTGTAAAGAGAGAGAATTTAGAGTACTTGCTTTTTTTTTTTTTTTTTTAAGATTTATTTATTTGTGCATACAAGAGCTGGGGTGTAGGCCAGAGTTTGGGGAGGGAGGGTTAAGAAGATTCACCAGAGACAGAGTGGAGGGGCAGAACAGACAGACTGACTGAAATACACTGCTGAGGGAGCTTCAGGTGAGGAAGGAGAGGTCTGCTGCACCATGTGGGAACCTCCCTGGCCGGTTATCGAACTCATGCTGCAGTAGCTATCGATAGCTTCATAATGCTGAGACTTAATCCCTTGTACCACCAGGGAGGCCCCCCCCCCAGAGTTCTTGTCTTGATAAAAATTATAGGTAATACTTTATCTAATTAGCATTTAGTTTTTTGGCTTTCTGTAAATTAAGTGTGTTTTCCTGACAAGACTATCTGATAGCCTACCAAGCAGAAAGAAGGAAGAAAATTCTTTTGAGACTGCACAGGGTCAAGTGACATGGCCAGTATTTTGGTGTATTTCCTTCTAGTCATAATTTTTCGTGCATTTTATTAAATGTAGTTGTGATCCTGTTTATTGTTTCTAAAGGAACAATGATTATTTAATTTTCTTTGATAATGTAAAATCAACATTAGTAATTTCTTGGCTCTAATAAGAGAGGAGTGATAGGTCTTTTGAAGAGTGTGCAGAACACTTTGAATATAATTTATACTAGTCACTGTTTTTTGTATAAAATAGTCACAAACTATTAAGTAATGTCACCACTAATTGTGTTGGTCATTATTAGATCATGTTACTCCTGCTTGAACTTCCTTTGGATTTAGTTGCCCTTTGAGAAAACCCAGACTCTTGACCAGGGCATGTGACTCCCTTGGGAGTTAGTTTTGCCCACTGGTTTCCCATCACTGGTGTTGCTCTCCTCCTCCCTGACCTGCTATAGCCTCGTGGCCTCTATATCCGCTAGGCTACTCCAGGCAGTTGCCATGCATTTGTCCCTCCTTTTTCCTCCATCTGAAAATTTCCCTGGCTTTTTGTCCCTGCTGCCCCTTTTTGTCCATAAGATCTCAGCATTAGTGTCAGTGTCATCTCACAGGCTATCCTAGCACTCTCTCCAGGAGCAGTTCCCCACTAGCTTTTTCACAGTGCCCTTTTCACATATCCCATGGCAGTTATCAGCCGGTACAACTTCTTTGTATTTCCCCTCCTGTAAATAAGCTAGCTACCTGAGGGCAAAGGCACAGTTTGTTTCAGTTACTGGTGTAGCTCTGGTGTCCAAATAGTGCCTAGCACATGGTGGTTGTCCAAATGTTTAGGGAGTGACAGCACTTAGTAGCCCCCAAATTATTGTATCTATCAATTAGTTACAACATACGAGTTATTATTTGATATGCAATTATCATTGAGCATCAAAGCCCATTCAGTGCCAGTCTATCTGTGAAGTTAACCTTTTAACTTAGAAAGTAAACGTTTAAGGAACAAGACAAGATTTGAGTCTTTTAGTTGTTAAGTGGTTGAGAGAAAGTAATTTGGGGGAAACTAGAATCATATAAATATGCCCCAAACATCCCCTCCCAGTGGTGGTTTTCCTGGGGCAGGCAGTACTAGACACAGCAGCCTGCAGACATGTCCCAGTGGGTATGTTGAGACACACTAACAGAGGTCTTCATGCACAGGCCCCTCGCCTACAGCACCCTGGCCGACCTCGTGCACCATGTCCGTCAGCACCTGCCTCTCAGTGACCTCTCCCTCGCTGTCCAGCTCTTTGCCAAGAACATCGATGATGAATCTCTGCCCAGCAGCATCCAGACCATGTCCTGTAAGCTCCTGCTGAACCTGGTGGACTGCATCCGCTCCAAGAGTGAGCAGGAGAGCGGCAATGGGAGAGATGTACTGATGCGGATGCTGGAGGTACCACGCTCTGTTCCTGCAATGCTATACCTGTGTCGGTGCTTCACTGGCAAGTTAAAGGCACCTCCTGATTGCCAAGCTTGATCTCAGGATTAGGCCACCTAAGTTCAAATCCTCACTACCCCATTAACCTGCAAGTGTCCTCAGGCAAGAGGCTTAGCTTCTCTGTGCCAGTCTTGTCTTCTGACCAGGGAGAATCACAGTGTCTACCTCCTAAGATTGTTGAGGAACTCATGAAAGTTCTTAGCATAGTTACCAGCAAGTAATTAAAGAGGTATTTTCTGGGACACTGTATAGCACAGTGCTAACGTGGCTGTGAACTTCTCTGTGGAGAAGTAACCAGTTGGGTGCCTAGGTCAGACAGTCCCAAGAACAGTGGGCAATATTATGTACGGACAGGGAGGTTCTGGGCTGCATCCAGCCCCTGCTTATTAGGCCAATATCCAGCTTTCCTGAGGCCGATTCTTCACAGGGGAAAGTGAGATAGATGCTGCTGTAGTTGTTGTGGGGGAGAAGCCACGAGTTACTTTTCCTTTGTATGAAGCAGAACCACTTGGGTGTTAGTTTCTTTTCTAGCTTCTGAAAGTGTTTGGTCTATTGAAGAGTAATAAATTTTGTCTTTTCCCTCAACTTTCTTTTTCTGTTAGGTTTTTGTTCTCAAATTCCACACCATTGCTCGGTACCAACTCTCTGCCATTTTTAAGAAGTGCAAACCACAGTCAGAGCTTGGAGCTGTGGAAGCTGCTCTGCCAGGGGTGCCCACTGCCCCTGCCGCTCCAGGCCCTGCTCCCTCACCTGCCCCTGTGCCCACTCCTGCACCACCTCCACCCCCTCCCCCAACACCTGCCACCCCTGTGACACCAGCCCCTGTGCCTCCCTTCGAGAAGCAAGGAGAAAAGGATAAGGAAGACAAGCAGACATTCCAAGTCACAGATTGCCGAAGTTTGGTAAAAACCTTGGTCTGTGGAGTGAAGACCATCACGTGGGGCATAACATCTTGTAAAGCACCTGGTGGTAATTCTGCTCTTGAAAGTTTAGACAAATGATGTTTTTCACAGTGGGTTTCTTCATGTCAACTTAATATGCTATCTCTCTTCTAGAAGCTCAGTTCATTCCCAACAAGCAGTTACAGCCCAAAGAGACTCAGATTTACATAAAACTTGTGAAATATGCAATGCAGGCTTTAGATATTTATCAGGTAAGGAAGTACCCTCAAACCAGGTCATTGAGTAAGGAAAATACTCATTAAAACTAGGGGTGCTAATGACAGAACAGGTCTTGAGAGAGCTGTTACTACTGGATGATATGCACTAATTGTATGCCCAGGTTTGCTTTTGTAACATGGTATTGCATGTATCGTGAGAACTATTTATAGGGGTCATTGTATGTATTTTGTGGACAAGATAGTATATATTCAATGCCATAGGAATATAAGACTTTAGTTTACTAAATTTTTGTTTGAAATTAAACAAGCTTTAAAAAATTATTTTCCAAATTGATAGATAATTGAAAAGATGGAGAGGGTGCATTTATTATCTAATTCATTTGCTGTGTTTTAAGTATGCAGCTGTTTTAAGTATGTTGTTTTAAGTATCTGATTATGTTATGGAATACATTGAGACATTCAGCTTCAATGCCCTGGTTTTTCCCTATGCTAGGTCCAGATAGCAGGAAATGGACAGACGTACATTCGAGTAGCAAACTGCCAGACTGTTAGAATGAAGGAAGAAAAAGAGGTATTGGAACACTTTGCCGGTGTGTTCACAATGATGAATCCCTTAACGTTTAAAGAAATTTTCCAAACTACAGTCCCTTATATGGTGGAAAGAATCTCAAAAAATTATGCTCTTCAGGTATGAAACTTGTCTTGTGTTCTCTCTGCATTAACTTTAAATTTTTTTGTCTTGAATACTTGGTGTTCTATCATATGTATTTTTTGTATTGTATGTATTTTTGATGATTAAGCAAATCATTGTGCTTGTAGAGCAAAATTTAGAGGTAGTAGGCCATTTTTCATGATATGAAAAAACTTTTCAAAAGATCAAGATGCTTTAGACCAGTTCCTTTCATTCCGAAATTAAGTATGTAGCTGTGAGGTATGTGTTGGTATTGGTGGTTGATAGTGAGGTTAAAATAACAAACAATGTAAGGTGAACTTCCCCACTAAATTCTCTGTAAATCTATTTCATTGTTTTCCTTTTGTGGATAATTAATTTTTTGGAGTGTCTGACAGAGGTTTGCTTTTGTATGGTTGGAAAGTTCGTTGCTTTCTCTTAAAATTACTTTGGTGAAGACATTTTTGTCACCTGTATTTCTTGTTTTGACAGATTGTTGCCAATTCCTTCTTGGCAAATCCCACTACCTCTGCCCTGTTTGCTACAATTCTGGTGGAATATCTTCTTGACCGCCTGCCTGAAATGGGCTCCAATGTGGAGCTCTCCAACTTGTACCTCAAACTGTTTAAGTTGGTCTTTGGCTCAGTCTCCCTCTTTGCAGCTGAAAATGAACAAATGCTGAAAGTAAGGCTTATTCAGATCCACATAGTACTTGTGTTTAAGATTTTTTATTTTTAATTCATGTTTTTTTCTTTTGAGTAGAATCTGGTGTTACTTTTTATATTTGTAAAGTACTCTTTGAATTAATAAATATTTGTAGCCAATAAGGGTCAAATGTGAAACACAATTCCTCTATTTCTAAACAGAGTTTAATTTATCTGGTGATTGAAAATGAAAGCTTCAGTTTTTACGGTAGTCAATGGATTGTCATTAACTTTGCCACTATTAATTTCCATTTTTAAACTTACTTTTTCTGGATTATACAAGTAAAATCAGGAGCCCATCATCCTTATTTCTAAAATTAAGTGATATAAAAGTGATATAGAAGGAAAATATCTTCTCACATGAGCCATGTTTTACTGTGTGACTGACAGTTCTCACATTAGCTGTTTTTCACTTTATTTCTTCTCTGTGTACATATATCTGCGGCAGTACATAAATATTGCTTGCAGGACTATTTATTTTTCCCCTTAAATCAATATTTCTGACCAATTTGCATTCTTTCATTAAGATCTCCTTGGAGGAATGTGTCTTCTAACATTCCTATACATGACAAATCCTATGTAATTTGACTTCATCAGTTGTTTGAGTCTAACAAATAGTTAAAACTCTATCCATGATTACATCAACCTCTAAAAACAGCAGGTGGCAGAACAAAAATATTATAAAATTTCTCTTCCACTTTATGGCAAAATATTTTTCCTTTTAGAATAAATTTATCAACTTGATCTTCCATTCCTGTTTAATTGCACTGAACCCTCATTTAGAACTTATTAACCTGTCATTTCTCTACCCTGCAGCCTCACCTGCACAAGATTGTGAACAGCTCAATGGAGCTTGCACAGACTGCCAAAGAGCCCTATAACTACTTCCTGCTGCTTCGGGCCCTGTTCCGCTCCATTGGGGGAGGTAGCCATGATCTCCTGTATCAGGAATTTTTGCCTCTGTTACCGAACCTCCTACAAGGTCAGAGGGATGATTTCGGTTGTATGTTAGTGTCATGTGCATGCATGGGTAACGCTGCGCTTGCTTGCTGTGGGGCTTGTCCTCTGCTTGGTGAGGGTGAGGGATATATGCGTATGTCTCCGTACTGTGTGCATGTGTGTGTCTGTGTCCCCACGTCCTGCTCTCTTTAAAGGGAGTGGGATTTTTTGGAGGGAGCACTCCTGTTTAGGGATGGACTTTTCCTCCCTGTATAGTGGTGAATGAGAATTGGAAGGTTTTAATTACCCAGATTAGGACTGAGTTGCCTTTTTGAAACATTTGGTAAGCAAGCCTAGAAGATGGTTTCTGGTGGTTTAGTAAGGTGAAAGATCCCTCACTCAACTGAAAGAAATCGCAAGTTATCAAGCCTATTATATAAGTTCATATTTTAGTTTAGCTGTTAATTTGTATAACCAGAACCTTGTAATTCCTGTATTATTAGGAATGTTTGCAGGATATATAGGTAAGTGGGATTTTGAGTCCATTGATGGTTTATGGGTATGAACTGATTAGAAACACTATCCTAGGAATTTTTTTTTTTTCTTACATTTTAAAAGGACAGATTTATTAGGAAAAGGAAAGAAGAAGACGCAGACACAAGCGGGCAGAAAGAGCTGCCTAGGAATTTTTTTTTGTAAGTTTAAGCTCTTGGTGAGGGATTGACTCTTCTATACTTTCTTTGCAAATTCTTAAAAGAGAAGCCATTTATAATCTGTATGCCCAGGAAACAACTTGAGAAATACTTCGATATGTTGAATGTAACATAGCGTAAGTCCACCATAAAAGCTTATTTCTCGCCACCTGCTTTTTACTTGGGTCCCCCTGTAGACTCTTAGACTGCCCTCTTCCACCTTCTTCTTGGCTTCTGTATCTGTTGCTGCTACTTTGTGATACTTTCTCCTTGATAACTTATCTCTTCAGTGAGGTCTCTTCATCCTGATGTGACCTTTCTAACAGGAAGGAATCAGTAAATACTTGGTTACCTTCTGAAGAGCGGGGACATTGACTTTATAAAAAGAAGCTTCTCTCTATTTATAAGAAATAAAAGTAGATTTTAAAATGTTTCTTTTAGAGTGTGGCCATCAGCTGTAGTCTGCTACATAAAAAGGAAATAAGGCCGTAAACGAACTGGAATTGAATGCTGCTTATTGGAGATTGTGTCTAGTTTGGACTGATTAATTATTTAATATTAAATAGTTGATATGAATTAGGACTTAAATTATAATTGTAATATGTGCAACTTGCTGTTGTCACCCTAAGTATGACCGGCAGAAGGGATCATGGATGTAGTTAGAAGAATTTTTATGTATTTTATGTATTCTCTACCATCATGTTGATGTTTATAATAAAAGGTGGATCAGTTACTTTGTACAGTTAACTTTGGTTTGTGTCTGGGAACTACCTTCTCCAATGGACTCAAACCCCTTTTTGTAGGGCTGAACATGTTACAAAGTGGCCTGCATAAGCAGCACATGAAGGACCTCTTCGTGGAGCTGTGTCTCACAGTGCCTGTACGGCTGAGCTCTCTCTTGCCCTATCTGCCCATGTTAATGGATCCATTGGTGTCTGCTCTCAATGGGTCTCAGACATTGGTCAGTCAAGGCCTGAGGACTCTGGAATTGTGTGTGGACAACCTACAGCCAGATTTTCTCTATGACCATATTCAACCTGTGCGTGCAGAGCTCATGCAGGTAAGTGTGTGTTCTTGTAAATACCAGCAGAGGGTGTCACATGCTCATGTAAGAAGTTTTTGCTGAGAATTCTAAGCTAGTGGTTTCTGGAATTGAAGTGACAACTACCCCTGAGCTCCACTCTGGGTTCTCTGCAAGAGGAAGTGAAGTAGCTTTCAACTTATTTTGTCAATCTTCTGGCATGTGAAAAGATGTAAAGAAATACTGCAATTATTGAGTGAATATTTGTAGTATTATCCTTTTTCAGAGGGCTTTCACAACCGTCATGTTCTCATTAAGTCGATGATAACAGTGGCAAATGTTACAGTTACTGTAAAATTCCTGTTGCTTTCAGGGAGAGCCTTTATTCACAGAAGAGCTTGGGTTACATAGTAAAGAAATATAAATTCCTAAGGGAAGGTATAGGTGTCTCACCCACCTCCAGGGAAACAAATAAAGCAGATAATAAATGAGATTGTTTTCAAAACATTTTACATTTTCTGTTTGTCAATCTCATATCAAGTACCGGGTTTTTCTTTCGTATTTTGCTGTTGCATTGATTTATAATGTGGTTGGTAATTGTTAGTGGTTTAGGCTACCTATTATTTACTCATCTGTCTCTTAGTAGAGAATGTTTGACCCCAAGTTAGGGGTAAGAATACCAGCTTTTTATGATGGAGACCCAGTAACTATTAAAGACAAGATTTTCTTGATAGAATAGATTGGAGACTATCTATGGACTTGAAGCTAAGGTTGGGAAACTCCCCGAAATTTAGAACTTGGACTTCATTTAGGGGTAGGGGCAAAATCTTCAAGCCCAATCTGCCAGTCATTCGTTGGAAGGCTTGGCCAAGAACCTTCCTCAAGATCAGTTCTGCTGGTTTTAGAAGACAACTTGGCCTGACCCGGCCCTGGGTTAGCACCAGACTGGAGGTGGCAAAGGTTGTTCCCATGCTTTCTTGCTATTGCACAAGGCAGATAGCCCTAAGAGAGACAGAAGTACTTCTTGCTTTTGGAGGCCCAGTCACCCGACCTACTAGACAAGTACCCAGTCCCCTCTCCCCAGTCCCATCAACTAGCTAAGTCCACATGTGAGCCCTGGGAGATAGGAAATGCTCATTTCCAGAGCTTCCTCTCCTGGGGAATTCAGCGAAAGCCCTCCCTCCTGAGATGCATGAGGATTGAGTCGGCCAGTGGAGACTAAACTGTCGTTAGGGGAAACCTCTTTGAACTTACAGAAATGTAAGAGAAATTGGAATTTTGTTTTAGAGAAAAGCTCCAAGACTTTATCTTGATTATTGTTAGATACTATGGGTATTGTTGTACAGGTGATTTAAGAAAATAGATATAAATGTGAGCTATGGGAAGTTTTAGGACTTAGGGTAGTTTTGATGAGAAAATGAAGGAAGATTGCCAAATGTTAGCAATAATTGAGTGCATGTGTTTCTCATACTAATTGTGAGTAGGAAATATATGCATAATGCAGGCATCTATCTTTCCCTCCTTAGCCTTTCTAATAAGATTTAAAATGTACAAGATAATTTATATAGTATGTTTAGTTTTGTAAGTTATAAAGTCAATATAAGTACCATCTAACCCAAGGAAGAGAACTTTACCAGGAAATTTTTATCTCCCTCTGTGCTTCTCCAATCCCTTTTGGCACATGTCCCTAAACAATACATTGTTTAGTTGTCTTGTCTTTGAACTCTGCAGTAATTATAATATGATGTTTGTATTTCAGGGGCATGAAAGAACATTTATATTTGTGATGTACATTCATTTTCTGTAAAGACATTAAATTTCTCTGTAAGGATATGTAAGACTTAGAACATTGGTTTTGTCAAAGAAAGATACTGTGTGTTTGGGAGAGAGAGGTGGGGGAAGATTTTTTTGCTACATGATATAACATATGACTTTTGACTTGAGAGCTTTGTGAATTCATTACCTTCAAAAGATTTTAATAAAAGCACGTTATTTTTAGGCTTTATGGCGCACTTTGCGTAATCCTGCTGATAGCATTTCTCATGTGGCCTATCGCGTACTGGGTAAGTTTGGTGGCAGTAACAGGAAGATGTTAAAGGAATCTCAGAAGCTGCACTATGTTGTGACTGAAGTTCAAGGCCCCAGTATTACAGTGGAATTTTCTGACTGTAAAGCATCTCTTCAGCTTCCAATGGAGAAGGTAAATTTGGAAGTCTTTGGGAGCTTCTTAAAGATACTTTTAAGTTTCACTTTAAGAAAGTTAACTTGTATTTGAAAATTTGTAAATAAACTTATTTTTGGGGAAGGGAATTTCTAGAACTTGGTTGTAATACCACCAGGCCAATGAAGGGTGTTGCTCCTGAGAACTTTGACTTTTGAGCAATTCCATCTTCCCCCAGTGTGCCACAAGGTGATCCCTTGCTTATCTTGCCTTTGAACGTAGTCTGTTTTGAGGCTCAGGAGACTTTATTTCAAGTGTCACTGGGAATTCAAGTTAATGCCATCCTTGTCTGCTGTAGTTACTCCCAGATCCCTCATTTTTGCCCGTGGTCAATCTAAACAACTGCAGTCCCTTGTGACTCCTTAGCCCACTATGGATGGCGCTTCGGTTTCTCTTTCTAAGCTCTCTAAATGCTTGTCTCATTATGTAAACAGTGAACAAATTATGTCTTAAAACTCTTGCCAAAAGGTCCCATTTTATTACTTTTGCTTTATGCTTAATTGAAAACTTTCCCTTTCACTTGTTGACTCCTCCTAGTCCTCTGTCATGTACATATTGTTTTCTTAATTGTTATCTATGCTGTCACATTTGCTTTCCACCCTTATTTATATAGCCTTTTCCTACCTTGTGTTACAGCCTTTGTTACCATGTCTTTTCAAAACATGTATCTATCCCTTTGAGTGTGTCTTGAGTGAGTGTTCATTTTAGTAAGTCTGAGCTCCTTATAGATCTGGCCCTAAACTAGTGATCATGTTCTGGAGTGACTCAAAGCCCTCCCTTTGCTCAGGCTAACTCAGATCTGTACTCTTACATTGCATTAAAGAATTTGACACATTTGTCTTTTATTTTTTTAGACTAGACTTTATTAAACATTTGGGAGGCAGAATATCGTGTGTGAGTGTCATTCTGGGATTGTTGTTGTCATCACCTATAAGTCTACCTTCTCTCATTTTGTCAAGCTCATGCATTACTTCTGCCTGCCTCTCTCTGTCCCAGTCATAGAGCAGGGTTGCCCTCTCCAGACCTCAGAGGTGAGGTACAGTCTTAGCCTTTCCCCTAAACCTTTATCAGAATATTTGCCAAATAAATTCTATTCTCCTAGTAGAATATTGATAATTAAATTTCTCTCTTAAGTTGAAAATTATTATAGTGAATATTTTGTGTCTGCAGCACATTCCCACATTTTAGGTAATTCCCTTTAAGTTAGTGATAATTAATGGCAAAACTGGTATTAGGTTAAAAACTAAGGTATCTAATTTTTATTTGACCTATGCATAGATAAACAGAGCAAGAAAATTTCTTTACTAGTAGTTTTTCCCAAAAGCAGCTGAAGCATGGCACAAACTAAGTACTAATGTTCAGTTCCCATAGTTCTCCTGACCCTTACAGAACTGTCCAGTGCTCATGGAGCTCCTTTTCCAGTAGGCATCCTGCTGAAGTCCGTGTACACCCCTGCAGAGCTGAAAGTGCCTACTAGATGAAAGATGTGATTAGCATGGCCAACCGAAGTGCCAGTGAATTGCCACTAAAGCCATTCTGTTGTGGCATACTTCTCACTCTTTATTCTTGTTGACACATAATTAGAACACATAGCTTACTTTGATTCTTAAAAACACATTTCTAAAATTATCCTCATGATTTACCTATTTCTGACCTGATCAAAACAAATAGGAGAAATAATAGTTAAGCAATTCCTTAGCAGAACTTGGACTCCCAAGCTGGGGTTGATGTAGTAAGGCATGGTAGTCACGCTCCTTGTGACTGTGTGCTGTGTGCCCTCATGCTGGGTGTGGAGGATAGGCCCTCTGGGCCTGTCGCCTCACTCTGTATCCTCACACAACCTGAATATATCTTTAATCCTTGGTTGATTTGTATGTATGCAATTAACACTAAGATTAGTATCTTAGCGGTGAAGACTTCAAATTATTTGTAGGTGATTATGCTTCCCCTGCCTTCCTAGATAACCTAATTGAAATGAAATGGATAAAATATGTGGCGTAGCCTTGTAGGTTTTCTGGGGGAGGAAAATCCTTCACTTTTAAACAGAGAATTTAATAAAAGCCACCTTTTAGTTTTGATCTTTGACACAAGTCTGTGATCTGGAGAAAATACATATTTCTTCTCATGATAGATGTATGTCAATGGCATAGAATTTAGTTTAGTCCAGCAAGCCTACTACAGGAGGCCTTCAAGCTCACTTAATTTCTGGGATCTCCCATTGACTGTTTAAGCACCAAATTAATAAACTCCTTTTTACCTTTTAATTTGAACCATGCAGTTTCTATTTCATAATACTTCTGCCTTCTCTGGAGGTTTCATTTGGTGGATACCTGCTAGCTTCTTTTGGTCCACAGTGGTCTCTTCAGTAGGAAATAAGCATTAAGATTCTTTCAGGTTCTGCATGTGCTTTCAATTCAAGCTCTTCTAAATCATGTAATTTCACTACAAACTACAGTTTTTGTGTGTCTTCGTTGTAGGCCATTGAAACTGCTCTGGACTGCCTGAAAAGTGCCAACACTGAGCCCTACTACCGGAGGCAGGCGTGGGAAGTGATCAAGTGCTTCCTGGTGGCAATGATGAGTCTGGAAGACAATAAACATGCCCTTTACCAGCTTCTTGCACACCCCAAGTATGTTGGTGACTTAATTCTCTGCCATTGTATATAACTTGTTTCAGGAATTAAAAAAGGACCCTCCCAGATATTAGTGTTAATGACTTTCAGGTCAGAAAGATGGTGTTATTTATCTAGTTATTCTTCTTTTGGTTTTTAGGGAAAGTGGGAGGAAGAACTTGGGTGCTTAACACATTGTATGCGGGAAACGTATTTATATGTTTTATGTTGACTGGTAGTGGAGCTCGCGATAAAAACTACCCGCAAACAATGTGTTAAAAGTTAGACTTGAGGCACTTCTTGTCCCGAGACTGTGTCTGTGCAGTCATATCTTTTAACAAACCTGTCCTTTTCAGAGGCAGCTTTTCCTGCCTGCTTGTATCTGTGCTAGCATCATTTTCTTTTCTTAATAAACCTTTTAAAACGTAAAAAAAAAGTTACGGGGCCTCCTTGGTGACTCAGGGGTCAAAGTCTCAATCCGTTGTCAGCCAAGCCATTGTATGAGTTTGATCCCCGGCCAGGGAGCTGATCCTCATGGTGCAGCAGACCTCTCCTGTCTCGCCCGCTGCTCCCCTCAGCAGTGTATTTCAGTCAGTCTGCCTGTTCTGCTCCCCACTCTGTCTCTGGTGAATCATCTCACCCCCAGCAGCTCTGGCCCAGACCCCAGCTCTTGCATGCATAAATAAATCTTAAAAAAGAAATTAGAATCTTCACAGTTAGATTTTAACAATGCTCAGTATGTTTAAAATGAAGACAAGGGCCTCCCTGGAGGCACAGCGGTTAAGCGCTGCGCTGTAGAGCTGTGCTGTCCGGCGGCAGCGATGACGCGAGTTTGACACCCAGCCAGGGAGATTCCTGCGTGGCGCTGCGCACCTCTCCTGCCTCACGCTGCTTCCCTCAGCGGTGTGTTTCCACCGATCTGCCTGTTCTGTTCACCACTCTGTCTCTGGTGAACCCTCTCCCTGCCCCACGCCTCTGGCCTGTACCCCAGCTTGTATACATAAATAAATAAATCTTTAAAAAAATAAAATAAAATGAAGACAAACTTGGAATTATACCAAGAAATAGAAACTTTTAAAAACTATCCAAGCAGATTAGAGAGAGGGAGAGAGCCCCTTTTGGTAAGAAATAAGTCAAAAGAAATTTCCAGAATGCATGCAGAGAGAAAAATATGGGAAATTCAAACAACAGTAAGACATGAAGAATAGGTAAAACCCAATTTTTACTGTAACATTGGTTTATAACATATGGGATTCTTTCTCTACAAGTTGAACTTCGGGCTTACCTGTACCTCCTCTCCCACAGCCTTGGAAATCACCATTCCCTATAAGAGGAGTGAAGGGTCTTTAAGAAAGGATTCAGAGACCGAGATCTTTTTGCTAAATTACTCATTGCTTCCTGTTTGTCATTGTTTCTAAGGCTTTAAGAATTTTTTGGTAACAAATTTCATGATTTTACTGTGGTCAAATTTATATAATTTTCCTTCTTTAATGCTTGTTACATATTATTTGTAAGAAACAGTCTCCTCTCTGGTAGTCATGAAGATGCGTTCCTGTAGTTTTTTCTAGCTGGTGTGTTGTTGTTCACATTTTGATCTTTATTCTCCCTAGAATTAATGTTTGCTTATAAATAGTGTGGAGTGGGCATCCACTTTTACTTTTTGCCTTCTGAGTATTCAATATCTTTCTATCTAGACTATCCTTTCCCCGTCTCTGTATTGATTCTGTTCTGATAGATTAAGTACCTTCTAGTGCCAGGTACTGTTCAAAATTGGTGTGTTTAGGACTAAAGCCCTGCCTTCAAGGAACCCGTATTCTAGTGAAGGAGTTGGACAACAAGCAGAACAAACAAATATATGTCAGTATATTTTAGGTAGCAACAAAATGTTCATCAGGCTAAGGGGATAGCATGGGAAAAGGGCATTTTAAAAAATAGGGCAATCAAGAAAGTCCTCTCTGAGTAGGTGACATTAAGTAGGGATCATGATGCCCGTTTGAAGGCGAACATTGTGAAACTACCCAGAGAAAGTTCACCTCAGTTTTAGGGAATGCCTCTGGTGAGCATAGCAAGAGACCAGTGTCACTGGAACACACTGAGAGGGACAGATGGGTAGGGCAGGACTGAGTAGGGCCTTGGGAGGATGAGACGAAGGCTTTTTATTTTGCTCTGAGTACCACAGAAAGAGGATGGAAAGACTAACTTACTGTAATAGCAGATTTTTTTGGCTTATGTCAAAGGCGTCATTGCTGGGATATCTGGGACACTGGGGAATAGCAGTTGGGGGAGGTAGTGGGAATCAGGCGTCTGTTTTGGGCACTTGACCCCAGTGATATTTTAAAAAGCATCATCACCAGCTGAGAAGACTGAGGTGTTTACGCAGTTTGCATTGTTTGAAGATGTTGCATGTGGAAATGAAGGATCTCCGTGTATTTCAGTAGTTTGGAAGCAGAAACAGAGCTAGGGTTCAAAAATTAGAGAGAAATGGGTTTCTGGCCATAGAAAGAAATTTTTATTATTTGGAGCTGTTAAAGGTTGTAAGACACTAATAATTTTCTTAAAAAAAGATTTTACGCATACAAGAGCTGGGGTATAGGCCAGAGGCGTGGCGGGAGCTGGGGCAGGGGGTGAGGTGAGAGAACTCACCAGAGACAGAGTGGGGAGCAAGAACAGGTGGACTGACTGAAATACACTGCTGAGGGGAGCAGTGGGCAAGACAGGAGAGATCTGCTGCGCCATGTGGGTTATCTCCCTGGCTGGGGATCAAACTCGTGCTGCAGTGGCTGCTGATAGCTTCATATTGCTGAGACTTAACACTTTGTGGTCCGCTCATGTATTCACATATTCACATGTTCATCTAGTCTCCGGTTTTTCACACCACAGTGGATTTATTTGGAACTATTAGGAGCTATTTCTTTGATCGTACTCAGTCTTGAAGCTTTAATCTCTATGCATTTAAAATTTCATTAAAATAATATCCAGTAGTTCAGGAGCTGTGTGTGTTTTATTGAATGCTTATACCATTCATGCGGTGGCACAAAATAGCCGGCACACAAAGTGTTAACCCCTTGTGCCACCAGGGAGGTCCAAGAAACTAATATTTTTTAAAATACTATATCCTTGTGTTTGTTACTTCCTTGACCCTGCCTTCTTGGGTTTTATTTAGTCTCATGTGATTAGCAGTAAATGCTCTTATCAGTTATATCCACAGGCCTGTTTCTGTACCAGTGGTGATCTTTTTCAACATGTGTATCAGGCGTATAGAATATTTAAGAAACAGCTTTTTTTCATCTCTTCTTGATTTTTGAGTTACATCTCTGACTTACTTAATTATATTTGACTTAACTATAAAGAATCAACATTAAACATCAATTTTAAAATAGAATAGAAAATAATTGTGAAAATATGGAATGTGCTACTATTTTATAATTACCCTCTGACTTAGGGTCTGTGCTCTTATTAGGTAGAACATGTTTGGTGTTTCTTGAACAATTTGGCTATAAATGTTCTTATATGAATTTCACATTTAAGTAAATTGTGTCATGTTTGATTCCAGGTGTTGCTGAAATTAAAGTAGAGAAATTGACATACTTGGACTTATCTGAGTAAGAAGAAAGTAGACAAGCTGAAAAATAAGTCCCAGTAGAATCATCAATTCATGTGTTTGGTGTCCTTAGGATAAATTTAATTTTTCCTTTTAGCTTTACAGAAAAGACTATACCTAATGTCATCATTTCACATCGCTACAAAGCCCAGGACACCCCAGCCCGGAAGACGTTTGAGCAGGCTCTGACTGGGGCCTTCATGTCTGCTGTCATTAAAGATCTCCGGCCCAGTGCCCTGCCCTTCGTGGCCAGCTTGATTCGGCACTACACCATGGTGGCAGTTGCCCAGCAGTGTGGTGAGTGCAGCGACCTGCTGTAGAGTGCAAGTGATTATTGGGCTTATTTAGGGCGCGTCAAATACTTGGTTGTAGTATTTCAGGGAGACTAAACATGGCTGTTTTGTTTTAGGCTTTTGTTTTCTAATTTTCTAATGCAATTTATTGCATTAATAAAGATAATTGCTGTTGCAGTGATGAATGATGAATTAACGTGAAAACTTCACAGGTTTTAATCTAGTAAAGAAAATTTAATATTTTAACCTATTTTTTATGAAAAATGGGGACTAAGTGCCTTTGAGCACTGCGTGTGTAAACAGAGGAACAATTTGTGTTCACCTCACCACTGATGTTCCCTTTTGGGATGTTGTTTTCAAAGACCCATCCTCCTCTCTGCTCTAGCACCTACTCTCTGCACTTCAGCTGGCTCCTGGTGGTCTGCTCTGGGGTAGTCCCTGCCCTCCCCCTGCCTGGAGTGGCTCTTGCCTTTGCTGCAGAAGTTCTCAGGCTCTGGGTAGTAAGGGATCAATTTTGTTTGTCTCCTTTTTTTGTATTTCTAATCCATCACAGACTTTTAGTAAAAGACTATAAAAATGCCATGGCACTGGCAATAACTATATGTAAATTTCTGAACATTACTCAATTTTTTCAACTCCTCCCAGACTATCAGCAGTTAGTTTGCAGACCAAACAAGTGTTGTCAGTAGACCACCCTTGAGTAGCTGTCAGTTTGTGTTCTCAAAGTCTCTCACCCTAAGATCATCAGCAGCCTTCTCTGAAACTGCAGAACACATAGAACTTAGCACTTTTTAACTCTTTTTGGCATGACTAGTCAGCACTATACAGTTTTAGGCTTAGATTGTTTCTCAGTCTTTCCTGCAGATTTGTGAGCTTCTTGATGGCTTCCGTCTCACCCAGTGCTGGGTTGCCTGCCAGGCATTACCTAATAGGTGCTGGCAGATTGTTCTCTGCCTGGATGTGCTGGATGCTGCTGCTCCTGACTGTTGTTTGCATGTTAGGAATTTCCAGAACATAATCCATGGTCCTTCCCACACTCGTCCCTCAGCCCATCTAACGCTTTTCTTTTAAAGACAATACCTTACTCTGGTTTCCATTTTAAACTAATGTATTTCTGAGTTCTGATTAAGAAAGTCTGAAAATAAAGTTTGTAATATAAACTGTTCAGAAAAAGAACCTTAGTTTAAAAATAGAGCACACTTTAAAAATAGTCACAGTTAAACAGAAGTTGGTCTAAATTATCAGGGTTTGCTCCATTTAAATTTTATATGTATCTTAAAATATTTTTTAAGTACCATTAATCCTTGTTAATGTTTTCATAATATAGGCTTTCTCCTCTCAGGTGTGGTCACCTTAGTTCCCCCACCACCAAAGCACCCATAATCCTCCACCCTGGTCCATTGTATTCGCCCCCACTCTCCTGTGTTCTCTTCCTGGATGCTATGGTCAGCTTTCTAGTGTTGGTTTTAAAGTTTGTCTTTGTCTTACTCTTTTATTTTTTTATATTCCACATGTAAATGAAACCCTCTGTTATTTATTTCTCCTTCTGGCTTCCTTCCCCTTCCAGTTCCATCCTTGTTGCCTTAATGGCATGAGATTTTTTTTTTTTACTGCTGAGTAGTATTCTATTGCATTTCTAAACTCGAAGAAAAAAATGAGGTAGTGTTGCAATTTGTGGAACAAGAATGTTTGTATAAATAAACTTTATAATTTTTCACATGCATCTGCCTCTCCTTCCAGGCCCTTTCCTGCTGCCCTGCTATCAGGTGGGCAGTCAGCCCAGCACAGCCATGTTTCACAGTGAAGAAAATGGGTCGAAAGGAATGGATCCCTTGGTTCTTATTGATGCAATAGCAATTTGTATGGCGTACGAAGAAAAGGAACTTTGTAAGATTGGGGAGGTGGCCCTAGCTGTGATATTTGATGTTGCCAGTATCATTCTGGGCTCAAAGGAGAGGGTAAGGATTGAGGAGGGCACCAGAGGGAACTTGTTTTAGAAACTAGAAGTTTGAGAATGGCAGTAACAGTTATGGTTTGTGTGCCGGTTTTTCTCTGCAGGCATGCCAACTCCCTCTGTTTTCTTATATTGTGGAACGCTTGTGTGCCTGTTGTTATGAACAGGCCTGGTATGCAAAGCTGGGCGGTGTGGTGTCCATTAAGTTCCTCATGGAGCGACTGCCTCTCACTTGGGTTCTCCAGAACCAGCAGACATTCCTCAAAGCACTTCTTTTTGTCATGATGGACTTAACAGGAGAGGTAGGTGACAGATGGCGCAGACCTAACATGCTGTTGCAGGTGGTTGATTTGCCTGGAGCATAGTTGTTATGAGACAGTCCTGCACATACGTTTTCTTTGAAGCTTGGTAACTTACATACTCAGCCTTCATTACAATATCTTTAATGAAAGGACTCTTAGAACCCCCATAGGCTTTCTCCAGTTATCTAAACACCGTGATATAGAACAGCCACACGCCAGCGTTTTCAACCTAGTGCATCTGTAGCAGAGAACACCCTTCTCATCCTTGCCAGAGGGCTATATAGCGCATGAGCTACACAAGTTTTTATAGAATTAACATTCTTTAAGAACCTGTATGCAGGTGTAACTCAGGCAAATAGAATATGGTGGACGTTGCCAGCCTTTCTGATAAATATAAGGATCACCTCTAAATCTGCATTTGTTTTTCTGTATGACAGACAAAAATTACGAATAAAAGATACTGAAATATACAAAGTGGGTGTTAGGAGGGTTTTGTTAAACTAGCTGGCATGGGGCGCGCAGCCCCTGGGACAGCGTTGCGTGGCAGGCAAGTGTGTGGCACCATGGGTGCCGTGGGCCGCATCATCCCTCTCTGACTCTCGGAGTCTCTGGTCTGCAGGTCTCCAATGGGGCAGTCGCCATGGCAAAGACCACGCTCGAGCAGCTGTTGATGAGGTGTGCGACACCTTTAAAAGATGAGGAGAGAGCTGATGAAATCGTGGCCGCTCAGGAGAAGTCTTTTCACCATGTGACACATGACTTGGTTCGAGAAGTCACCTCCCCAAACTCCACTGTGAGAAAACAGGCTATGCATTCTCTGCAGGTACTGGCCCAGGTCACTGGAAAAAGTGTGACAGTGATTATGGAGCCCCATAAAGAGGTGAGATTTCTTTTACTAGAACCAGGATAATTTGAACAAGATGTTTGAGACTTTGTTCCTTCGAATTTCACTTATAGATGATATGTAGCTTATAACTGTGTCCCTTTCATAAAATACTGTACATGTTCTTTTTGACCCCTCATATACAATTAACAATGTGCTTATATTAATGACTGCCAGTAATTATGAGTTCAGTGTTAAGGAAACAGATTTGGTTTTCCTGGGTCTGAATAGCCCAATTTGGTGGTTTTCTTTTTGTTATTTGTTTGAAAAGAGGTTACTCTGGAACTAATTTGACATACACCTATCTACAATCCAGTTTTAACATACGAAGCATATTTTCCCTTTCCTAGCCGAAGGACGTCTGCAATAACTTTTCATCTCATTTCTGGTTTTCAGAGTGGTAATTGTACCAGAATATTATGATGAGAGGTATTTGCTTTTCAAGGATTAACTGGTTAGTGGTTATGCCCTCTTTGCTTCTCCCAGGTCCTCCAGGATATGGTTCCACCTAAGAAGCATCTGCTTAGACACCAGCCTGCCAATGCACAAATTGGCCTGATGGAGGGGAACACGTTCTGTACCACGTTGCAACCCAGACTTTTCACAATGGATCTTAACGTGGTGGAGCATAAGGTGTTCTACACAGAGGTAGGGGGGTGGGGTGTGGTGTGGTATGGATGGTGGTGATGTGTGTCTGGTAACCTGTCTTTGTGACAGACTGGGTAGGCAGCCTTCAGAGGAGGCATGGGCAGCAACAAGCCATGGCCTGGCATGGCACTCTGCCCAGATATGTCACATTGGGATTGGTGTGAAGGTAGGCACGAGGATAGGAGATGTTCAACCAAAAATGGGTGTTTTCTGTGTCCTTGGAACTGGTAAGCCTCTACAGGAACCGTGTTCCTCATGACCTTAAAGTTTTAAGGCTACATCATCTTCATCAGTCATTCGTCATTAGCTGGTGTCCAGATTAAGACTGGCACGAAAAACAAGTATCAGTTTATTGAGTGTACTGACCACTTAAATGTGCCATGCACAGCTGAGCACTAACTCCATGGGAACACCCTTGTGTAGCCCTGACGTCATCCCATGAAGTATAGACACTGATTATTCTCATTTTGAAGATTCAGTAAATGAGACTTAGGGTTTGTTATGCACCTATAATCATGGAGCAGGTGAGCTGTACAGCTTAGGTTGGACCTACGCTGTTATTTCAGAGCCTGGTTCCTAACCCCCATACTGTCCTGCCTGATTCTCCTTTTGGTTAGCTTTATCAGATTTGCTTTTTGACCCAGAATAAGGGGCAGTAGTGGATGTCATCTTATAAGGGTTTGTCACTAAGCATTCCAGTGTGGGTGCTACTCGACAGCACTGAATAGAAATTTAACTATAGGTAACAGCCACATTATGAACATTCACCCTTAGAATATAATAATAGTCTGGGGACTCTGCTCCTGACTGCCAAGGGGCGGGGGGGGAGCCGCAGGTGCTGAAAAAAAAAAAAAAGAATATAATAATAGTCTGGCGATCAGCCCAAGCAAAGATTTTAATGAGGCATGAGTTAAACTTCTAGGGGCATTGTCAGAGTAAACTGAGGCAAAAGTCCTAAGAAAGCAATTTCTTCCACATCCATACTAAGTCTGAATTTCTGATTATGAAAAATTTACCTCTTGATTTTTTAAAATTCTGTCTTTTGCTTATACAGAGGATCACTTGATCATGTGGTTTAGCTTTACTCTTTATCTGTGTTATATCCCTTCTATAAAAGTTACTTTGATGAAAGGTCCAGGGAAGCCCCTGGCAAATGGGAGGACAGTACTCCTTTGGTGGCTCTAGAGACAAATGTGTTTTAATCTATGTAGAAAATTACTTGGTGAGTTTAGGAACAGAACCTGTTGAGTGACAAATCCAGGGAGTGAAATGGAAAATTTTCCAGGTGTTTATCAGTGTGCTAACTGGAAAAATGTGAAGAAGCTCTTTTGAAATACACTCTTGAGTCTTCCCTTAGAGATTCAGATTTAGTAGATTTGGGGTTTTATCTGGGGATCTGCCATCTGAAATCACTTACCTGTTATGCTGCACAGCTATGTTTGGAATTCTGGCATTGTAGTTAATGTAGTTATCTGACACTTTGTCTCTCTAGATATGAATGGATTTAATATGGGCAATGTAACATCCTCAAGTGTGAGGAGAGTATTTTTGCAGATTGACAAATAACTAATGTGATTTTTCTCTGGGGAGTACAATAGGGTTGGTGGTTTGGTTTTCTACTTTTAAATGTTTTACTAGGTAGGAATCTTTCCCCCTCCTAAGTAGGGAGGAAAATGGTTAAAGTCTATAGCATTTTTCCAGGATGTAAATAGAAGGGGGGAAATAGTAATAAAACATCATTTGTGTGCTGTTTTAGAGATTAGATTTATAAGTATATGCTGGCTTGGTAAAGTGTCTGTCAAGGTAGTCCATAGAATTTCTGAGGTACAATATTCCCAGTGACTTTTTCTTTTTCTGTACTTAAAAAGAAAATAGTTTCTGCTCTGTGATTTGAATTATAGCACATTATTCTTGAGCACTGGCCCACAACATTGGAAGTAACTCTAAAGAAGGAGGAGATGTATTGATACCTGCTGTTAATGGGATTTGCAGTTAGGTAAAGTGATCCTCTGTTTAAAGAGAAGAAAATGTTATGGTATCAGTAAGAAAGTATCTAAGTATTTATTTCACTAATGAGGCTAAGTTTTGCTTTGGAATATATTTAATCATATTTTGATATTTTGTGAAATTTCAGTGTCAGTTCGTTGTGTTGCTCTGTGTGTATGTGTATGTATAAATGTTCTATGTTCTGTTTTTTACAAGCCTGTTGTGTCTTCATAGTAAGAGCAGGCTAAATTAAATTGTTTTATCTTTTGCAGCTGTTGAATTTGTGTGAGGCTGAAGATTCAGCTTTAACTAAGCTGCCCTGTTACAAAAGCTTGCCGTCACTTGTCCCTTTACGAATTGCTGCATTAAGTAAGTCGATATAAACTTGGAATAAGTAACTGAGTACAGAAGTATTCATCTTAATTTTCTGGCTTTTGGTGGTCATTTTAAGATAGCATCAAGAAATTATCTTTGTATGTTTATCAAATCATAATGAGATGTCAGTGGATTGTACAGATTGCTAGGGTTTAAGTAATTTTGTATTCTCTGGTAAACTACAGATTTTACTTTATAGTAAACTCTGTGGTTCTCTTATGAATTTAATATTCTGGTTTAAAGAGCTCTCATACCATTCGTGTATTGCCACTTTTTATCAGAATCAGAATATATGTAGTAAGGTGTACTACAACCTTCATAGCCTTGGTAATGATTCAGAAGCACTTGAGAATCCTCTGTCTCTAGGCTTTCATTAGGGCTGTTAGTTATCATTGTTTAGCACAAAGTTCAAGAAACTGTTTCCTCCACTGTGCAAAGTTGAGGAATATATGCTAGGTCAGTACTTGCTCTTGTACTTAAAAAAGTCATTTCTTCCTCTTTTTCTCTTTGTAAAAAAATTACCCACTATCAGTTTCATTTTGTTTTTTTAGTTGACTTTGTCTCTTGCTTTGTTGACTTTATACACTTAATGAAATATTGCCAGAATCCTTGAATTAGAGGTAAAGGTAGAGGAGCTGAGATGCAGAGCTTGAGGATGGGCAGGAAGGGTCAAGACATGTCAAGGCAAAGAGAGGGAGGTACAAAAAGGGCAGTTTGACAGCCCCCTACTTCTCCTGTTGTGGTTCCTTTCTTTGGGGTACCTCTCCTGAATTTCCGTTAGTGAGATGGGCATTACTTTTACTAGGATATTTCCTCTCACTGACATGCACGATCAAAGGTGTGTCCCCTTTGTCACTAATACTTGCATTTTCAATGCCTTTAGTCTCCATAATTGGGAGAGATGCTTAATAAGACATGGATATTGGAGAAAAGCTGAGTTGTGTGTCTGTTCCCTTTCATCACCTGTCACAAGAATTTTAGCCTGTGACCTCTCTTAGTTCAGCGTGCATCTGCCTGTAGTCAACCATGTTCTTACCCTGTGAGGACTCAGGGGTAGGGGGGATGTCAAAGGGACCTCTTCTCCCTTCAGCTCTTCTGTCTATATGGTGTAAGATTTATCATGGCCTTTCTGGCAGTCTTGACTTCACTCTTAGATTATAGTGAACATGGGATTAGAAGTCCATATTTTGGCCTTTTTATTGGTTGGTAAGAGTCTTTAAACAAATTGTTGATACATTTTTTTCAGGTTGATAATGAAATTGTATTGATTTCTCTCCCTAAAGATGCACTTGCTGCCTGCAATTACCTTCCTCAATCTAGAGAGAAGATCATTGCTGCATTGTTTAAGGCCCTTAATTCCACCAATAGTGAACTGCAGGAGGCTGGAGAAGCCTGTATGAGAAAGGTAAGTGGGTGTGTGTAGATGTCAATTATTAGTTACATTCTGTTATAAAGTGTATTTTACTATCTATTTTCCTTTGTAACCTTTCCTTTTTAATAGTTTTTGGAAGGTGCTACCATAGAAGTAGATCAAATCCACACACATATGCGACCTTTGTTGATGATGCTGGGGGATTATCGGAGCTTGACGCTGAACGTTGTAAACCGTTTGACTTCAGTTACCAGGCTCTTCCCAAATTCCTTCAATGATAAATTTTGTGACCAGATGATGGTAAGCTAAGTGCATTTAACATTTAAACATACTCTATAATGAACCTAAAAACCTAATATAAATTATTTAAATAAGTTATGCATTTACATGGTTTAAGATTCAGAAGGTGTGAAAGGTATACTGTGACGTCTTCCCTCCCATTTCATTCCTTCAGCTTCTTCCTAGAGACAGTCAGTGTTGACAGTTTCATGTGTATCCGTCTAGAGATGTTTTACATTACTGGACGTAAGGAAGCATAAGATACACACGTTTTCTCCATTTAACATCCCATCATTTCTTTTTTTTTTTTAAGATGTATTTATTTATGCAACAAGAGCTAGGAGTGTAGACCAGAGGTGCAGGGGGTGAGAGGATTCACCAGAGACAGAGTGGGGAACAAGACAGGCAGATCAAGTGAAAGACACTGCTGAGGGTAGCAGCAGGCAAGGTAGGAGAGGTCTGCTGCGCCATATGGGAAGCTCTCTGGGCAGGGATCAAACTCGAACTCATGCTGCAGTGGCTGCGGATAGCTTCAGAGGCTGAGACTTAACCCCTTGCACCACCAGGGAGGCCCAACATCCCATCATTTCTTTTTTTTTCTTTTTTTTTTTTTAAAGATTTATTTATTTATACATACAAGCTGGGGTTCAGGCCAGAGGTGTGGGGTGGCAAGAGGGCTCACCAGAGACAGAGTGGGGAGCAGAACAGGCAGATCAGAAATGCACTGCTGAGGGGAGCAGTGGGTGAGGCAGGAGAGGTCTGCCGCACCATGTGGGACTCTCCCCAGCTAGGCGTTGAACTCGCATACAGCTCTGCTGACAGCTCCACAGCGCAGCGCTCAACCGCTGCGCCACCAGGGAGGCCCCCATCATTTCCTAACTAAAGATAAGGTGCTGCTTTTTGTAATGTGGACATGCCATAATTTAACCATTCCTCTACTGATGAAATCAATTTGTTCCCACTCTTTTCCCATTGTAGATAGTAATGCAGAGAAAAACCTGTAAGAACTTTAGAACATCTTTGGGTTTTTAGAATTATACCAAGGAAGCAATTGTACATATTAAAGGTCTGTTAACAGTGTTTAACATTAAAGTATAAGCAGGTGAAGAAGGATTTCAACTAACTTTCTTTTGCATTCTATAAATAGAGACTTGTAAATAATCTGTTAATTTACCACTTCATGGTACATTACTGTAAATATACATGCATTTTATGTATTTGTTTTCTAAGTAGCCTTTGGCCATTTTGACATAACTATCAATATAAAAATGAAAATGACCAATATACCTACTGGGAATTGATAGAAAATGATTGGTCCTAAAATTGTAAGTGATACCCTAATGACAGAATGTAATTGGGAAACAGTTTTATATGGAATTGAATTTTCCCAGTTGGACGACTACTTGATTGTACGCTTCTAGTACATATAGCATACCTGCATATCTACCAATTACACGTGTATAGACATTCACAAGTATAGTTAAAATAAATGAAACTATATCACTTCTTAGTTGGAGCACTTTAAATATACGCTCTATCTGACATCATGTACACAACCATCATATAACTGTAGCTTTCATGTATGAAATCCATGCATGCATTCTAAATGTCCTAAAGTTTTTTCTTTTCATTACTTATTTTTTAAGATTAGCATGTCTCTTCCCTTTCACCTGTCACTTACTGAGTTTGCATTTATACCTCAAACACTCTGGTGTTTGTTTTTGTTTTGTGGGGGTGTGTTTATGTGTTTTAACCTCCAGTCTCTGAGCTGGGAAATTCATTCACTGAATGATATTTTCCAGAACTTTTTACAACCTTGTGCAAAGAACCACTTTGTAGTCTCTAGTTTCTGAATAGGCTAGGTGTCTTCTTCTCTTTCTGGTTTATTCAGGGGATTTTTTTTTTTCCTTCTTTGGCATTATAGCTACTTTCTGAGTGGTGGAATATCCTCTAAAATCAGTGTTGACGTACTCTGATAAAGAATGGCTGAAGCTGCTGGTTGTCCAGCCATTAGAACCTCACACCCATCTGACTGAGCCTATCCCAGACCTGTATTGATGGTGCTTTTGTGTTGAGTGTATGGGACTTCCTGACTTGTTCTGTGCCCAATACTGTGGTTAAGGGCACATTGCCCTGAGTTAGTCATGCTCTTCAGAACTGTGCTCCACCCCTGGAACCTTTTGAGTTTAACAGCTTAAGCATCCAGCATTATTTTAAAGGAAAACTGTCACATACAGTGGACTTTTCATGTCAACAATCCTGAATATTTTTCTTTTTTAGAATTTTAACAGCTTACAAGTTGGTCTTGAAGTCTCTTATGTATTAGTTGTTTTTGGATATCTCCTTATTGAACTAAAATTAGTTAGCATTGTTTTTCCCTTTGAGAGATTTAAAAGCAGAATAATGTGACACCACTTACTGTTTTCTACACCTTTAATTATGTTCCTTTCATATCTTTAAGTAGTAAGATTTGGTTTCATGAATTTGTATTTTGGTGATTAATATTCAAGGAATTTTATTGGTAAGACATTATCAGCTAGTATGTGGTTTCTTTGAAGAAATGTGTATTGTTTTGATGTTTTTCAATGTGTATTCCTTGGAACATTGAATCTGCAAGATACAGGTGTTCCTTTAAAAACACTTCATTTGCAAAACAGAACTTACTGTATTTCCCTCTTGAAAGTTTTATAAACTCTGTTAGGACTTAAAGTGATAGAGAAGACCTATTTCAACCACCAATTCCCAAGCCTCTTTAACCATGAACATCTCATTGAACATCTATAATGCAAATTACACAGTAGAGAAAATCCTGATATGGCAATAGTCAGGCTTCAGGACATTTTCTGTTTTATCAGGATAAATCCAACCTTTCTGTTTACAGGACATAAATGCCAGTTATCTTCATCACTAGTTTGGTGGTTGGACTGTAATAATAGAATCACCATCATTCTCACATTAAATATAAGTAGAATTAATGATACGTGTGAGTTTTTACCTAAGAGTAGCATTTTGAATTGAAGTGTTCCTATTGTGAGGAAGGTGATGTCTAAGGATGTATTTCTTTCCAACAGCAACATCTGCGAAAGTGGATGGAAGTGGTGGTTCTCACCCATAAAGGGGGCCAGAGGAGCGACGGAAACGTGAGTGGCTTGTTTGTTTCTGGAAGGGCAAGCCTGCTGTGTACTGCTGTTACTGCTATTGGAGCAGTGCTTTTAATTAAAATGCCGGTCAGAAATCTAGTTTTATATGACTAATTTACATATATTGTTACACATTTTATTAGCTTTACATCTTGTTTTTATTTCTCTTAATTGCTGAACGTTTCTTTTTATGTTTCTTTAAAATCTCCATTTTGTTTGCTTATGTATGATGTTTTTGTTGATGAGAAGTCTGGGTAGCTTGAAATGTTAGTATTTCAATTTTACTAGGTTTTAAAGTGTATTTTCTAGACTGTCCTTGGCAGCTGCTACTGGCATGGTGGTGCATTCTCAGCTGTTGTTTCCATTGCTTTACATCTCATTGCCTCATAAAACAAATAGAGGTTTTAGGACCTAGCAAAGATTAAGGAGAATGTAATAAAGCATCCCATAAATATTGACAAGTATGTTTTCTAGACCTCAACTCCCCTACCCTAATTATTTGCCAAAAGTCAAATGACCAGTACTACAAGACACATTTTTATGAAATTGAGGGAAAACCACTTTGGTTAAAAGTGTCCAATATTGATCATTAGAATTTCTCTTAAAACTGAATGATTCTTCTGTTTTAACTTTAATATTATTTGTATATATTAATATCCTTTTAAAGTATTCTGTAAGTTGCCGATTGTCCTGTAAGTGGGATTGTATTTCCATAAGTTCCTATTACACCTGGTGAAATAGTACAGCAGTGTCCTAAGGAAGGAATCCCTGTAGCTCTTCAGGGCCAGAATTAACGTAGCCTTTGTCTGCCTGTGCCTATTTGTTGGATGCTGTTTCTTTTTTCTTTTTGGCTTTATTTTGACCATTCTGTGTTGAGGTGTTTTTGTTTATGTAAGTCTTGTTTTCCTGCTGCTTCTAAACAGCCAACTAAACAGCAAAACTAAACCAAGATTTTAAAGCTTTTTTTTAGGAGTGTTATACCATCTATGACCTCTTTGAAGGTTTGTTATTTATACGTGCAGGGCAAAAGTCAGAAAATCTTGGTGGGGGAGAAGAGTGTATTTTAAAAGCCCCAGCAAGTGCCCATCTCATATCCGTTAGGTATTTCTGCTTTAAATATTTTGTTTTTTATAATAAGCAGTTAATCCTCTGAAACACAGTCAGTTCTAGAATAAACATTTAAAAATCTAGAGGGTAGATGAATAACTTCAGTTGTGTCAGAAATATTCACGAACTTTTACAGAAAGTTGCTTGGAGGACAGCTGGAGGTGGGGTGTTTGGAGCCTTGGTACTCGGAAGTACTTGAGCTCCTGCTGAAACATGTTGCTCACAGCAGTAGTGTGTTTCCTGGGTTTGTCCTTCTGTGTGAGAGAGGCCCTATATCTGAGATCAAGCCACAGTGTGGGGCTCAAAGGTATTGTGGCTGCAGCCTCATCACCTCAGCCAGGGCCAAGCTGCCTTTCTGCTCTTGAGCGAGCTCTGAATCATTTTTTATGAAGTTACATAGGTTTGGTAATGGGGTCTTTGAAAGTAGTTTGTTTCTATTTGGTAGAATTCCTAAATAACATAGTCTGGTTGAGAAAGTGTAACTGAAAACATGCGTAATAGTTGACTAAATAATAAATAAAAAGCCTTTTTTTAACATCAGGTACCTCGATGATCAGAGCTTTGCACTGTCATCTAATTTAGGAAGGTTTGTCTTTTACATATCGAACTTACAGGAGAGAACGCAGGACCACCTTTTATGACATGTCTGTACACACGCACATATGTACACATACACAGCTTCACAAGCTAACCCAGGTATCTGGGGGGTGGTATCATGGCCTGTGGGTTCTTCTCTGGGGGGGTCTCAGACATGCTTAATTGATGGGGCTTATACCTCCTGTTATTCTTTTGACTTTAACTGGAAAGAAGATTTTTTTTTAATGTCTTAGCACTACATAAAGCCTAAAATTATTCACTCTAAAGAAACCAGTTTTTAAAATGTATTTGCATGCAACGAGTTATTACAATTTCTCCCCCTAGGTAAGAATGCCAAATTTCCTCTTTTTAAAATATGATTTAGGGAAGAAATACAGTATCAGAAGGGCTATTTGACATCTGAAGGGTGGAAGGTGTATTTTTTGCTGTTGAGCATTTGTTTATTATTGTGTGCTTTCTGATAATTGTCTTTACTGTCTTGTTTACCCCAATAATCCTTGCTGTGTATGAGTATATGGGAAGATTTTATGTAAATAACATAAATAGAAAAAAGATGATTTTCCTCCCCATCCTCAGGAAAGCATTTCAGAGTGCGGGAGATGTTCCTTGTCTCCATTCTGTCAGTTTGAGGTGAGAAAAATCTATTAAAAGTCAGTTTATGACTTGCAATGTGAAGAACAGTTTATATTTTCTTTTCTTTTCTTTTCTTTTTACCTTTTTGTTGCCTTTTTTCATGCTGTAATTTTTGTTTTGGTTCAGCCTGCCATGGAAGGGGTAGAGGTGAGAATTTCGGTGGAGGCCCAGGAGGGGTTGTTGTTGTTGTATTTTGGTTTTGCTGTGACTTGTGGTTCTGTGATGGACAAGAGTGCGTTGTGCCTTTGAGTGCGGTGAGCCGTATTGTCTGTCTGTGGCAGAGTTGTATTAGTATCCTTGCTGTGAACTGTCCGGATGCCACGCATGTTTTCTATTAGGATGTTTTAAGCAAGATTCTAAGTTCTTTGGTTTTCTACATGCTTAAACTACAATACTCAATATGATTTAAGATTTAATTGGACTTTGCTATCATGATGTTCATATGAACTTATACATCTAACAACCTCCTAAGAGGAAACTCCACAGAGAAATTTATCTGCTAGAAATTTGGAGGAATTATATTTTTCAGACTACTGACTTACTGACTGCTTTGAATTTAAGACCTCATTGCTCCCCTGCACCCAGCCCCCTGCATCCTCGCCCACACACTTAAGTCACAGAATTGTGACTTGGGACTGTCAAACTCTGAGCTTCTCCTCTTCTGTAAAATGGGAGTGGTAACCTCTGTCATGGCCATCATCTTGGCAGTGTCATAAAAGACACAGGTGTGATTTCATGACAGTGCTTTGAAAACAAAAGCCATAATATAAAAATAGCCTTTTTAGGATGTTATAATTTCAGGATAGAATATTCACTGTCCAAAGATTTAAATTCTGTAGAAGAGAGCTTTAGAAGTAGGATGGGGAGACAAAAAATTTTTTTCTCATTTCTTGTCCATCTCATTGTTTTGCCTTTTGGTTTAAAGAGAAATTTTGGAAAGTATCTCAAATGCTGCGAGGATATGGTCCTTCATGGCTAGTGTTTATCACCCCCATTTTACCATGCTTAGAGAAGTGGGTGTGCTCTTGCACGTCATGCAGGATGGAACATCAAGGACTCTTCCCTCTCCTGTGGCCATGTAGAACTCCTCTGAATTGCAGACACAAAACTGGAGCTAAAACTGAGAATAGTTGACTGCTGAGCTGTTAGCTCCTTAAAAAATGCAAAACTTCTGGTATTTTCACGTTTTTTCATGAATCAGTAGAGCAATTTGTCAGCTTTATCTTTAGACCCAGTTGACAAATACATAGTGCCATGGCCAGTGATTTATATATATTGATACTTATTTCCAGAATAAATACTTAAGTATTTTTTGAGGACTTTCTCTGTGCTGAGTTTTGAGGACAGAAGAAGCCTGTGCTCTCAGAACTTAGTGTATTGGGAAGACCCCATCATGTCACAGCAAAGTGGGGGAAACCTAAGACTCACAGCCACAAATACAATCATCACTTCCTTCATGAGGGGCTAGTGTAGGTAACTCTTAAAGTCATTTCCAACACTAGTCACTTTGCATGAAAAAAGCACAGTCATGTCAGGTACACAGTTAGCTCCCTCTCCCTCCATTGACACAAGAAATCTAAAGGCCAAGGGCAGTTTCCTTTGGCTGAAGTTGTAATCTGAGATTGGTAAGTTGTGGCTTTGTACATGTTAACTCTTTGCTTCTGTTGGCTAGCCTTGCGAATGTAGCCAGACTGTATATTAGGGTTTGTAGTAATATGTGTATCTCTTGGCTATCGAAATTAATTGGCATGTTTTATAATTTCTGATTTTCTTCATTAGGAAATGAAAATTTGTTCGGCAATTATAAACCTTTTTCATCTGATCCCAGCTGCACCTCAAACTCTGGTCAAGCCTTTGTTAGAGGTTGTGATGAAAACAGAACGGGCTATGTTGATTGAGGTAATGGTTAAACTTAGATGATTAATTCTGATTCTTCTTCCACCCGTTGCTTCTAATATTTTTACTTTGTTATATTTTAAGTGGATTAATTGCTTATGATTGTTAATGCGCTCCAGTTAGGAGTGGGGGAAGTGCCTTCTCCTACAATATCATGTATGAGATCAAGAAAAGTCTCAATCCTGAGAAGATGTGGTTTTCACTCTGCGTTTTCCAGGCTGGGAGTCCATTCAGAGAGCCTCTGATCAAGTTCCTGACTCGGCACCCTTCTCAGACAGTAGAGCTGTTCATGATGGAGGCGACACTGAATGATCCCCAGTGGAGCCGAATGTTTATGGTAGGAGCTACGAGGAGCTGGAGTTGGGTGACCCTGCAGATTGGTAGGATAATCTGCTTTGAAATCCAAAATTAATATTTTACTGTTTTCTAGTGTATTTGAACATTGGAAACACTGTCTTGTATATAAAAAGTTCAAGTCCAGGAATCACTCTCTAGGATATTGATGGTGCTAACACATGAATGAATTGCTCAGATTATGCAAATCATAAAGTATGGTTACTGGATGAGTACAGTGAATTTTTTTAGCCAGCTAGAAGATTTATAAAGAAGCTTAACGTTCATATCATCTAAACCTTTTGTGTTTTGATTAGTTTAAAACAGCATGTTTCCTTGTTCTGTTTTCAGAGTTTTCTAAAACACAAAGATGCCAGACCTCTGCGTGATGTGCTGGCAGCTAACCCTAACAGGTTCATCACCCTGTTGCTGCCTGGTGGCACCCAGACAGCCGTGCGCCCTGGCTCACCCAGTACCAGCACTATGCGTCTGGATCTTCAGTTTCAAGCCATCAAGGTAGTGTCTCTGCATTAGGTGCCTGAAATCCCAAAGGTGTAGTAGAGATGCAGTGATAACCTTGTCACTTCCCCCATTGATTTTTCTTTAACAGATCATAAGTATTATAGTTAAAAATGATGACTCCTGGCTGGCCAATCAACATTCTTTGGTGAGCCAGTTGAAACGAGTGTGGATTAGTGAAACCTTTCAAGAAAGACACCGGAAGGAGAACATGGCTGCCACAAACTGGAAGGAACCCAAGCTGCTGGCCTACTGTCTGCTAAATTATTGCAAGTGAGTGTGTCTGTCCTGCTCTTTACAGCACACAGTAACCTAATTGCTTTCCACGTAGTAACTTGAACTGGAGCCTCTCTTCTAATTTGCACATAGCTGTGGCTCATTGAAATGTGTTAGATGTTATAGAGAGTGGATGATGACTTGGGCCTTTGAAAGGCAAGTCAGGTAATACACAGTTCTGAAATTTGCCATAATTTAACTTGTCTTATTTTGACCCTTCAGAAGGAATTATGGAGATATAGAATTGTTGTTCCATCTGCTCCGAGCCTTTACTGGTCGCTTTCTGTGCAACATGACATTCCTAAAAGAGTATATGGAGGAAGAGATTCCCAAAAATTACAGCATTACTCAGAAGCGTGCACTGTTTTTCTGCTTTGTAAGCTTGACTGACCCCAACTTCGGTGATGAACTGAAAGCTAAGGTGCGTCTCTGTTGTACATTAGTAGCCTCAGACATTTGAGCTAACTTCCTAGGCAACTAAGGGTTCTGTTTGTGTTCTGCTGTGACTCTGTTGGCAGATAACCGTCCGTACTTTTTTGAGGGAAATGCTTTTGTTGAGAACAAGCAGACCTAGTAGTGAGCCAGTGTTGAAAGTAGTTTGTTAGTTTACATGTTTTTCTAAAGTTACTCGTTTTAAGTAAGAGCAAGCCAAGCTGTGGTCCCTTTCCTCTTGTCTTTTGCATAGTTGTTAACCTGCCTTTTCAGTTGGTAGTTAGAATAAAATAAAGAGTATTCTTGCATTCTTGATTGAGTTCTAACTTTATGGTGCAGTGTGGCAGAACTGGGGTCCTGCTCACCTTGTTAAAGAAATATAAAGCATGGCTTTGTTTAACCTTCTTTTTCATTTTTAAATTTTTTGTAGGTTCTGCAGCATATCTTGAATCCTGCTTTCTTATATAGCTTTGAGAAGGGGGAAGGAGAACAGCTGTTAGGACCTCCCAATCCAGAAGGCGATAACCCAGAAAGCATCACCAGTGTGTTTATAACCAAGGTAGTATCACAACAATGCATGGTGTGAAAAGTGACTTGACAATGAGTGGGGGGCAGGGGGTCATTGAAATGAATTTATGTCCCTAAGGCTTTTGCTTTTCTTGGTTGAATTGGTTTGTAGCAGAACATGGTAATTTTTACTAGTGGATTTTTTTTAAGATAGTCTCATTTTGTAATGGATTAACTTTTCCTCATTAATAAATTCTAATCAGAACAGTATCTCAGTATCAGGTCCCTCTATGTAGAACTTAATCTATCATAGCCGTGTGTGTGGTTTTTTTTTTTTTTTTTAAGGTTTAAGTTATTGTATGGCCCTTAGTTAATGCAAAACAGAAATGAATTCCTTTCTGTTTGTTTTTCTTGGCAGGTCCTTGACCCAGAGAAACAAGTGGACATGCTGGACTCCCTGAGGATCTACCTCCTGCAGTACGCCACGCTGCTGGTGGAGCATGCCCCCCACCACATCCACGACAACAACAAGAACCGCAACAGCAAGCTGCGCCGCCTGATGACCTTTGCGTGGCCCTGCCTGCTCTCCAAGGCCTGCGTCGATCCAGCCTGCAAATACAGTGGGCACTTACTTCTGGCACACATTATTGCCAAATTTGCGATACATAAGAAAATTGTTCTTCAGGTACTTCGCAAGGCTCCCTCCCACCCAACAGTCACGTGTATTTCCACATTGTGTATTTGTTGCTGCTTGTACAATTGCAACCTCTAAAACTTTCTAAAGCTGTCTTTCTAAACTTTTTAAACTGCCATTTAAAATTGCACAGCTCCGTTCAGCATATTAAAAAAAAAATATGAAACTCCCTTGATTCCTTCATCGTCTTTATGGTTATTCTCCTTCCCCGTTTGATGTTTTGCTCTTGTTTCTCTGCATCTTTGCTTTTGAAACAACAAAGTGTCTCCTCTGTCTTCCTGATGCTCCTTTACCTGTTGCATTCTGCCTTCTAACTTGTCACTCCATTGAAATGGTTTTGGTCATAGGCCCCAGCCTCCTCTTTAGCTAAAGACAA
The DNA here is from genome assembly GCA_004024925.1 of Scalopus aquaticus. Lineage (NCBI taxonomy): Eukaryota > Metazoa > Chordata > Mammalia > Eulipotyphla > Talpidae > Scalopus > Scalopus aquaticus. The sequence continues at coordinate 237,960 of PVIJ01000121.1, forward strand.
AAGGTATTTGAACGTGCATCCTGTAATCTCTCTGCTGGGCACGTTTGACTTACGTCTTCATGCTTTAGGCTTTAGTGTCAAGCACCCCTGACCACCTTAAGTTTTGTTTCTTCCACTCATGAATTCTGTGAGCCTGGGGCAGTTAATTACTGTCTCTGTGTAAGAATTTTGTGAGTGCCCAGCCTGTCTGTCCATGAAACATGTAGTAAGGGATTGCTCTTGTCCTATTCTATGTGGTCACTCTTGATTGTTTTCCTCTGACCATTCTCTCCTATGAATGTCTGTGGTTTTAAACCCTGCCCTCCTAATGCACTGTCTTCTCACACGCACATCCCACAGGCACTTGGGATACAAATGCAGCCTCTCAGATTGGCCCGCCCTCTCCCTGTCATCCCAGCTAGAGACCTAGGGGCCTTCTGTGATCCACTCTCCTTCTTTCCAGTGTCCAGGAATGGCTAAGCCTGTTGTTACCAACACCCTGCTCCACCCTCAGTACCAACCAGTTGGGTGGTCTTTAATCTTAATGACCATAATACCAGGCCTTCCCCCCACTTGAACTGTTACAGGATTGCTTCTAGTAGTGGGCCATTTCACTCCGTTTCCTATGCTGTAGCCCAAGTGAGATGACCTGTGTACCCTCAGTAAGCTAAGTCTCACTCATCTTTTATATACCATCCTAACCCAACATGGGTACTTTGTGGGTGCTAAATAAATACCAGAAAACATGTGTTCATTGAGTAAAACTTTAAATGAAGGAGAAGGTAACTATATTGTTTCCTTGCAAGAGCCCTGTAGAATCTTAAAATTGTTTTTGCAAAAGTATAACTTGTTGCCAAATGATTGTTATCTTAATATATTTTAAAGCCTTCATTCTCAACCCATATGAGAATTTCTTTCCTGTTTAGGTTTTTCACAGTCTCCTCAAGGCCCATGCAATGGAAGCTCGAGCAATCGTCAGACAAGCAATGGCCATTTTGACTCCAGCAGTGCCAGCCAGAATGGAAGATGGACACCAGATGCTGACCCACTGGACCAGAAAGATCATTGTGGAGGAGGGGCACACAGTCCCTCAGCTGGTGCACATTTTGCATTTGATAGTACAGCATTTTAAGGTGTGTAGAAAGGACGTAGCTTGGTGTGTAATGCATTTCAGGCATGTGCTTTGAGCTTTTTGCCTGTCATTTTCTATAGTAATAAGACAATCATTCATCTTTTAGTTAATGTACTTCTGGTTCATTGATTAGTGTGTGTGAATGGCTTGGTAAACATGGAAATTGTTGAATAGAATGTGTTCCATAGTGCATGCTGCTTTCTACAACTGCCTTTTTTCAGGGGGTACTCAATTAACTGAGTTGTTGCTTTAAAGTAAAAGTAGTCCTCATGAACTCTTAATTTTGGTAACTTGAGTGATTAAAAAATTGTGTCCCTGGCCACTTCCTTCTCTAGACAAGTCACACACTTTGTGGAACTTGTTTTTATATAAATACTAGATTTTGTCAAGAGTAGAAAGGACTGAATTGAAAGCTAATTCTTTTACAGCCAGCTCTTTTAGAATTGGAAATTTGCTTCTTGGCATGGCTAAGTTTTTATGACATTAAATATGAAGTTCAGTACCTCGAGTACTTGTCTTGCCTATCCTAAAGACAGTTCAGTGCTTCAGCATTTTTTAAAGATGTTAGACTGAAATACACTCATACATTGGAACCCAGTTGGGGCTGAGGGAGGGAGTCATAAATATACATATCTAAGGTAGTAAGAATTTTCTTGCTAGAATGGATTGAGAATTCTTGAACATGAGGTAGGTGGGGTTGTGTGTGTGTGCACGTGAGGCCTTGTCACAGCCTCCCCAGTGTGGTGGTGATGTTTGCCGTGTGCTCACAGGTATACTACCCAGTGCGTCACCACTTGGTGCAGCACATGGTCAGCGCCATGCAGAGGTTAGGCTTCACGCCTAGTGTCACCATCGAGCAGAGAAGGCTGGCCGTGGACCTATCTGAAGTCGTCATCAAATGGGAACTACAGAGGATCAAAGACCAGCAGGTAGGGATTGTAACCCTCTTTTGTCCCTGATTGTATTCCTTACGCTCCTCCTGAAATCAGTAAAGTCAACTCTGTGTGTGTGTGTGTGTTTGTGTGTGTGTGTGTGTGTGTGTGTTTAAGCCGGATTCAGATATGGACCCAAATTCAAGTGGAGAAGGAGTCAACTCAGTCTCGTCTTCCATTAAAAGAGGCCTGTCAGTAGATTCCGCCCAGGAAGTGAAGCGCTTTCGGACCGCCACAGGAGCCATCAGCGCGGTAAGACGGTACACGGGCACGTGTACGTTCTGTTGTGGATTATGCTTTTTCCTGGCAATTTCTCAGTAAATTTTGAATGTGGACTGATTTCCCAGCACCACGCCAGAGAGATGGCCAGGAAAGCCTGCCCCTGAATACAGACTCTGACTCAGTTTCCCAAGTTACCAGCACGATTTTCTTTGTACTCACTTAAACCATTAGGGTTCTGATGGTGGTGGTCAAATTACCTGTAGAAAAGAATTTTTTTTTTTTTAAAGATTTATTTATTTATACATACAAGCTGGGGTACAGGCCAGAGGCGTGGGGCGGTGAGAGGGTTCACCAGAGACAGAGCAGGGAGCAGAACAGGCAGATCAGAAATACACTGCTGAGGGGAGCAGCGGGCGAGGCAGGAGAGGTCTGCCGCACCATGTGGGATTCTCCCCGGCCGGGTGTCGAACTCGCATCGCCGCTGCCAACAGCTCCACAGCGCAGAGCTCAACCGCTGCGCCACCGGGGAGGCCCTGTAGAAAAGAATTTTGATTGCGATATGCACCTGTAGTGTGATCAAGTTTTTAAAAAGACAGTGTATCTTACTTTGAAGGGCAGCCACCAAAGAGAATACTGGGGTGCTCACACTCACCTCACCCCTGGTTGAGGAGACAACCCTGTAACCCTGGTGTTGCAGTTTCACAAGGCTCTTAACGCTGGTTTGACTATTCGTATTCCAGCTATCTGCACCTAAACTTGAACTCCCTCTGACGGCTCCCTGTTCCTCCTAAGTGTGTGGCTCCTGCATCCAGCCCGTACTCAAACTAGGAACCTGGAACCCTCTGCCGCATGTCCATTTACTTTTCTCCACACATCTGGTAGAGAGCAAATCTTGTTCACCTAACCTCCTCTCGTGTCTGCCCCACACTCCTGGTCCAAGCCCACATTGCTCTCACTCTCGTTACTAAATACAACCGCCTCCCAGTTTTTCTCAATTCTTCCACTTTTACCCTTCTTTAATACATGTTTCACAAGGCAGAGTACCAAAAACTTTTCCTTTTAAACTTTAAGTCGGGAAGCTGTGTGAAGAATCTTAAGTTTTTATAATTATTACACGAAATAGTTGATCTTGCGAGGTGGGACCTCTGACTGTTTCTGTAATTTCTTGTGAATTTTATACTAATTTCAAAGTAAAAGCTTAGAAAATTAAGTCAGATGTTCTTTCCCTTCACTAGCCCCCTCCCCACAAGTGCTGTCTGGCCTCTAAGGCCTGCATGACCTGGCTCTGCAGGCGACCTTCTGCTCTCCCTCGTGCACAGCCCTCCAGCCTGTCCTCCGCTCAGGAAACACCACAGGTTCTTAGCTCTCCTAGAACTTGCCTACAGGCTCTTTCCCTCTACCTGCAGCAGTTTCCCTTCTCTCATGCCTGCTGCTCCTCTGTCTGCAGAGCTGCCTGGTGCCCTCCTTTCCTTCCCACCTCCACTTCTTTTTAGTCTCAGGCACATGATGCATAACTTTCTTTATGGCCATTTTGTTTATCCTTCGTCTGTGGAGCCTGTTCCTGCCTCTGGTGTCCCTGGTGCCCAGAACAGAGTTGACCCTGGGAGAACCACATACTGTAAGCAGACTGCATGAGCCAGCCCCTACATGGGAATGTGTCATTGAGGGTTCTCTTCTTGCCTTTTCTAGGTATTTGGGAGGAGCCAGTCTCTGCCTGGAGCAGATTCCCTTCTTGCCAAGCCCATTGATAAGCAGCACACAGACACCGTGGTGAACTTCCTCATTCGTGTGGCTTGTCAGGTGTGGCATTCTGTGTGTCTTATGGTCAGGGTTCTTCAGAACAGAGACTGCTCAGTAGATCCCAGAATGAAAAACGAAATAGACAACAGGGTCTAAGAGGTAGTTCTGTCATCTTCAGGTCGAATTCCATTGATTTCATGGCATACCAATATTTCTGAAATCTGCTTGTAATTTATGATTTTTTTAAAAATGTTTTTTCTTTCAATGTTGATTAAAATAGCAATGTATCTTATATTTAATGGCATCTTAGTAGTAGTTCAGTAATCTTTGACAAATTACTTCTAGTTTACCTATCTCCTAAGAATGCTAGGGGGATCCCACCTGCTTAATGTGGATTTCATTTGGTAATTTAATGCTTCTATCACTTGGGTTTATTTGCCACTCATATATTTGTTTATTTTCATGCCTTTGTTGGGAATCCATTTCTGAAACTTCATTTTTATTTCAAAAAAAAAAACATCGTAAATGAAGCTTTCCTTAGTATTTTTTTTTACTTGGGAATCTTACATTTTTATAATTATTTAACAAAATAGTGTATGTTACAGTTCCATTGAGGATCTCGAGTACTGAAGAAAATGACCTAAACTGTTAACCCAGTACAGCCTTTCTTATATGCTTCAGTGTGCTAGGCACAGCCTTGGAGCTCTGATGGGAAGGAACTTAGCTTCTGCTCTCGGGGAGCTTCCTGGCGCTAATCAGTTACACAGATAACCACTGACCCCTGCCAGTGGGGAAGCAGAGGGGCCTAAGTTGAGGCCAGATGGGAGAGGAAGTGGCTGCCACCTGGGAGTGCCAAAACGTGAGGGTATGGGGTGCAGGCAAGAAGATTCACTGCAGCGAACTCCACCTTGAATTGAGCTAATTTCCAGGTTAATGACAACACCAACACTGCGGGCTCTCCTGGAGAAGTGCTCTCCCGCCGGTGTGTGACTCTTCTGAAGACTGCCTTGCGCCCGGACATGTGGTCCAAGTCAGAGCTCAAGCTGCAGTGGTTCGACAAGCTGCTGATGAGTGTGGTAGGCACATGGGACTGTCGTTGTTGCCTGGGCTCAGGGCTATGGCCACCAAACCTCAAATCTTCCATTCCCTTGCAGTTACGGCTTCTACTTTCTCTCATGGCTGGTAATAAGTAAACTGGATTTAAAATTTAGCTTTGGGCACCAGTCCCAAGTACAGTTAGGAATTCTGAAAACGTAATTCTCTTGCCTTTCATAGACTCAGTTATTTTTTTAATGAACACTAGAGTCAGGTAACCGAGAGAGAGCCTAAATATTATTTGGTGGATTTTTTTGTTCCTGTAAAAACCATGATCCTGTAATTTTCTCACATTTGCAAAAGCTGTTTTCTTGTCTTACCCATTTCATTACCATGACACCGTTTCATTTGTCCAGTTGCCTGATAAAATTTGAAAGCTTGAAGCAACTGGATTATAAAACCTATTGTATGCATTTGTTGTTTTATGTTGCAAAGACAACATGTTTTTTGAAAGGTCACAGAGATAACTGCTATGAAAAGAGTAGGACAGTAGCCTCACTAGATTTGCAGCACTTGCTTGGATTCTGGGTTGGTATGGTACGTAACTTCCAGATTGTCTGCAAATATTTTTCCGCTTTTTTCGTTGAAAGTTTGAGTTATTTTTCTGTCATTCGTAGCTGAAAAATAAGCTAGCTGTTAGCAGACAGCCTCTGTCCCTCAGCAGGCACTGTTTTCAGAAAGTAGTGTGCCATGCTCAGTGAGTGACTTCCTGCTGTTTCTCCATGATCCATAGTGAGACGTTTTACCTTTGAACCCAGTGTGTACACAGCACACACGAGGCACGTATGTGTGTGACCACAAAAACAAAAGTTTTGTGAAGCAATATATATCTTTACTACAAACCAGGTACTCTTTATTTTTTAATGCTGGCATCATCTACTAGCTTGATTTCATGATACGGTTTCGAAGAAACTTGTTCGTGGAAGGATATTTGTGTTAATTATAAGATGGGAGGAGAAAAGCAAAACTCATTTTGGCAATTCCCCTTTTAGACCAGATTCCTAATGATTTTCAAATTCTTATTTATAATTAAGTACTAACATTTTTGGAAATTTTTAAAGAAGTTTTTCTTTTTTTTTAAAGATTTATTAATTTATGCATGCAAGAACTGGTGTGTAGAGCAGAGATGTAGGGGGTGAGAGTATTCGCCAGAGACAGAGTGGGGAGCAGAATAGGCAGATCTACTGAAATACACTGCTGAGGGGAGCAGCAATGAGACAGGAGAGATCTGCTGTGCCATGTGGGTTAGCTCCCTGGCTGGGGATCGAACTCTGCTGCAGTGGCTGGAGATACCTTGATAGTGCTGAGACTTTAACCCCTGTTCCACCAGGGAGGTCCTATAAGTTTTTCTAAAGCAAATATACTTAAATGACATTTTGAAAGCTGACTGTTTTAATCAAAATACGGTGATCTCATTTTTTATATGTATGATGTGCTAATTCTGTCTGTAGTGTTTTTAAATTTGCTTCCAAATACTCAAAGTCAAATAGGTTTAAATGTTGCTTGATTCATGTGTCTATAATAACCTGTACTATTAATTTCATCTTTGTTTGGCTTGTGCTCTCCATTTCAGGAGCAGCCTAATCAAGTCAACTATGGAAACATCTGCACAGGATTAGAGGTGCTGAGTTTCTTGCTGACGGTTCTCCAGTCTCCAGGCATCCTTAGTAGCTTCAAACCCCTGCAGCGTGGGATTGCTGCCTGTATGACATGTGGAAACACCAAAGTTTTGCGAGCAGTCCATAGCCTTCTCTCACGCCTAATGAGTATTTTTCCAACAGAGCCAAGTATGTGACCTTCTCCGTCAGTGCCTTGCTTTCCACGTAGATGGGTGGGCATAGGGCTCGTTATTTCAGAGTGCTTATTGCCCTATATTGAGCATTTTATTTCCCCCCATTTCTTTGTGTCTTCAACTTTTATTTTAAAATATTTGGCATAAAAATTTAACAGTAGCAGTGTTTGCATTTTATTTTTTGTCTGCTTTGGAAATGCAGTTCTTCATTAGCAGAACATTAATCTTAAGGTAATGAAAGGGAGCTGGGTTCAAGTATTCTGTCAAATGGCGAACAGTTGACAAGATCAAATTTTGGTATATTGTAAATAAGTATAGAGTGTGTTCAGCTATGGCTTGGGGAGATGAAAGGTTTTCACTTAGCTTCTTCAAGTGGTAACCAGCCCCAAGATGAGTACCACATGTCCTCCAATGGGAGAGGCATGGCCAAGCCTGTCTCCGTGATCCCCAAACAGCTGAAGCTCAGTCCCGAGTATAAGGGCGTTCCTCTGTTCCAGGTACTTCCAGTGTGGCCTCCAAACACGAGGAGTTAGAGTGCCTCTATGCTGCCGTTGGGAAGGTCATCTATGAGGGACTTACCAACTATGAGAAGGCCACCAATGCGAACCCCTCTCAGCTCTTTGGTGAGTGTGTCTGTCTTGGTTTTCCTGACAGAAATTTAGTTTGATGTGGTCCTCTCCATGCTTATTAACTTTTCTTTTTTTTTTTAAAGATTTATTTATTTATACATACAAGCTGGGGTACAGGCCAGAGGTGTGGGGCGGCGAGAGGGTTCACCAGAGACAGAGTGGGGAGCAGAACAGGCAGATCAGAAATACACTGCTGAGGGGAGCAGCGGGCGAGGCAGGAGAGGTCTGACGCACCATGTGGGATTTTCCCCGGCCGGGCGTCGAACTCACATCGCGAGCTGTCGACAGATTCACAGCGCAGCGCTCAAAGTTAGCGCCACCAGGGAGGCCCTAACTTTTCTTTATAATACTGGTAGTCTCTGTTTTAGGGACCCTTATGATCCTCAAATCGGCCTGCAGCAACAACCCAAGCTACATAGACAGACTGATCTCAGTCTTCATGCGTTCCCTCCAGAAGATGGTCCGAGAGCACTTAAACCCACAGGCCGCATCAGGCAGCACAGAAGCAACCTCAGGTGATGAATGTGGCACCCTGTTCCTCCAGCTTCATTTAAACCTGACACACTATAGACTCTGTAACTGAATTCTAAAGCAAACACTAATTCGTTTTGTTTATATGTAATTCGTTATCATTTGCTTTTCAACAAACCATTTTCATTTTAAATATGAACTGTTTCCCATTGTCTTTAAGGGCCCCCCCACACACATCAGAACATTAAATATAATTTAATCAACAAAATCCTGATAAAAGTAAGTCTTATCTTGATGAAAATTAAATTTTGAGAAAGAAGAAGAAAAAGCTACTTACAAAATTTGTAAATGTGAGAATGAAGGAATTTAAACATGGTTAACATTTTTGTTGAACATCCACCAATAAGAGTTATCTAACAGTTTTGCTATCAAACAGATTGCTTCATCAGAGTTTTTATGTCTGAAGAAGCATTAAGTTGCAAATTCCAGACCTGAACTGTGGGCTCTAGGAATCTGTAGAAACATGTGGCTGGGGGATTGGGGGCTGGGCTTGACTCCTTGGGATCCAAGTTCAGTGATTTGACTCCAGGACTTGACTACACTGGTCCCATCAGCTCCATCATGCCCTTCCCTATAGGAAGGCTGTCCTTGCAAGGCAGAGTAGTAAGAAAGGACGAGGTACCTCAAATCCCAGACCTCAAGTTCTCTTCCCCCACCCCCCCACCCCAGCCCCCAGAAAATATTTAGGGAGGAAATAGGAAGAATCCAATATGCAATGTAATTTGAAGTGTTTCCCAGTTGATATGAGATTCTTTAGGTGTGTTCTCTTTCTCCTCTTGAGCAGGAACTAGTGAGCTGGTGATGCTGAGTCTGGAGCTGGTAAAAACACGTCTGGCTGTGATGAGCATGGAAATGAGGAAGAATTTTATTCAGGCCATCCTGACCTCCCTCATTGAGAAGTCACCAGATGCCAAAATCCTCAGAGCTGTGGTTAAAATTGTGGAAGAATGGGTTAAAAACAATACCCCAATGGCAGCCAATCAGGTGAGCTGGGAGGGAGACTGTACTCTGGCCAGTGACCTCCCCTTGCATGAAAAAAAAATTTAGGTATCACCTTCTCAGCTCTTCTTCTGAAAGTTCTGAATTGTAAAATGTGTTTTTCTCCTGTATTTATATTTCCGGTGTCTTTTCTTATTTAAGGTGGATTTTTCTCACTTTTTGGTATCTAATCTTAACATGGTTTTACTTTTGTTAAAATGTTCATTGAATCATACTTGTTAATCTTTTATGACTGAGCCTTGTAATAATAGTCTCTCCTACTTACTACTGTCATCTAAAAAATAGTAGAGCAGAAAATTGGAATATTTTTGAACATGTGTTTTTCTCAACAAAAGTAACTTGACTTTTTTTCTTTTAAAAAACAAATTCTGTAGACACCTACACTCCGGGAGAAGTCCATTTTGCTTGTGAAAATGATGACTTACATAGAAAAACGCTTTCCAGAAGACCTTGAATTAAATGCCCAATTTTTAGACCTTGTTAACTATGTCTACAGGTAATTACAGCAGTTAATCAAATATTGCGTATATTTATCCTTAATGTGTTTTCTGAACAATGAACATGACTTTTTAATCTTTGAATTATACCAAAATTTGAAATAAATACTAAATCATGTCATCATATTAAAAAATCACATAAAATCATTTAAATACTAAGTTGGTATCATTAATGAACCATTTGTGTAATGGTGCCAAGCTACACAATTTGTCATATACTCTTAACTTTCATAATGAGATTTCAGAAAGTTGGTATCCACTTTTCTGCTTGCTTGTTTGTTTACATCCTCAATAGTCCCCTGTGTAGCAAACCTCTTGTATCTCAGTGTTGTCCTTTGATTACAGGGATGAGACACTGTCAGGTAGTGAGCTGACTGCGAAACTGGAGCCTGCCTTTCTCTCTGGACTGCGTTGTGCTCAGCCACTCATCAGGGCAAAATTTTTTGAGGTTTTTGACAACTCCATGAAACGCCGGGTCTACGAGCGCCTGCTTTATGTGACTTGTTCCCAGAATTGGGAAGCCATGGGTAACCACTTTTGGATCAAGCAGTGCATTGAGGTAGGATGTGCTCAGTTCACCATCTGTAACTGGGGAGCAGTTACAGGGCAGCCCAGGAGTTCCTCACTGGGGGCACTGAAGCCAGGAGGTGTTCACCCATGCTGTGATGAAAGTCGAAATCTCTACCATGAAACTTTTACATCTCTAGTAAGAAAAAAAAAAAATCAGTTAAAGACATGTTTTCATCTAAAGCTTTTTGGGGTGATTTTAAATATTTTAATGAGAAAGTCGAAAGTTCTTCGTTCATAGCCAAAGATTTGTTTTTCCTCAAATACAGAATTGTAAATTGTCCACATGATACAGAAGATTTAATGTGCTTTAATTGTTAGCTTTTGTCCTTCTTAAGCTGGGAAGGTGGAGTGGCAAGGCCCAGCCAGGTGACAGCAGTGGGTTTTGATGACTTAGTGAGGAGTCAGGGTGCCAGTGCTATCACTATGCAACATGTAAAATGGATATATATAAAATGGTCTGTGTCATAAAAATGGAGTCCAGACCATCAGTGAATGCAAGTCAAACTTTCTTTAATATTTCTAATAGCATTGTAGTGGGACTTCTTGTTTTCTTGTTAAATTTGCTTATTCAAATCTGCTATCCTTCATTTTTGGCTTAATCACCACTTTAATGCATCAGGCAACCGAGCCTTCCCATAGCAGGTAACTGATGCTGTGCGAGTAATGTTTGTCCACTTACCTAAGATGAATGAAACTGGAAGGTTTCAAATTACTTTGTCTGATGAGACAACTGACTCAGGATTGTGAAAAATCTTTGGGGTAAAATATGTATCAATTAAGATTGTTAGTATATTTCCAGTTGTGCTTAATGTATGTTTTCTTGGTACTGAATTCAGCATTTGAAACTTTTCTAGTGACAAGATAGGCCAAATTCCCCAAGGTACTCATCATTCAGTTGAGATGAATGAATGAGGCCTATACTGGGCCAGGTAAGCAGGTACAAAGATGAGAAAGACATTGGCTGTGGCAGGTGCACATGAGTCAAGAGAGGAAGGGGCCTGCTTAGGGGCACAAGCTAGGACTCCCCCATTCCCTCTCTCCTTTGTCCTGTCTCTGGTCAGGTGTTGTAAGTTGGGCCCCTTGCCTCTTCTGCCTTCTCATACCCCCCATCAGTCATCACTCACAGAGGTACCAGGAACCATTTCCTTGGTGTTAACCACCATGTTTCCCACCCTCTATTGTTATCTCTGTTGTTGCAAAATTATTCCTTAAGAGTAAGGTGAAAAGCACCTGATACAAAATCTAGTGTCCAAGGATATGTCTTACTTACCCTCAAGTGACCAGACCTGGCCTCTCATTGCAGCCCCATGCTGTCCCCTCTGCCTCACTCATTTGTCTCCACCTTTCATATTCTTGAATATGCCATGCTTTTGCCATCCAAGTTAAAGTGGGTGCTCTTTTATTCTCTCTAAGTCCACGCGTTCCTTGGCTTATCACCAAGAGTATATGTGTGTTTATGTTGATAGGGGTCTTGTCCTTCCCTCTGACATCTCAGTTCCTTGACGTCAGGGGATACACCTCTGTGAAGTTGACAGATGGGGCCTTATATAGTGCCTAGCAGGTGCTCTGTAAATATTTGTTAAAAGAATGCAGGAATGGCCTGTTGGAGGTGGAAGCGACAGCATATTGGGGTGTGTGGGGAAATAGGGAAGTGCTATGTGTAGGCGGGAAGTAGTATATAGGTTTTGTGAACCACAATAAGGGGCTTGAGCTGTCCTTTGAGGGCTGTGGGAAGCTGCTGGAGGCTATAAGGAGGAGATCCTGCAGTCAGCTATATAGAGGAAGATGCTATAGCATATGCTAAGAAGAGTAAGTCTGGAGATGATGAGGGAGTTATGTAGACAGGAGATGATGGCTGCCTGGGCGCCTAGAAGGTAAAATTGGCAGGGCTTAGTGACATAATAGGGAAGATGAGAAAGAAGAAAAAGTAGATGGACAAAGCAGAGGCTTCTGTCCTTTCCAGGAGATGCAGATGCCTCTTGAGAGGACAGGAGTCGGTCTCGAGGGGAGAAAGGGGCAGAGTGTACACTGAACACGATGTCACGGGGAGGGAGGGGCAGCTGGAATGGAAGCGTAGGGCGTAATAAGCAGCTCTGGGAGGCATCAGCATGCGCGCCCACCGAGATGAAACTGACAGTAACTGGGTCCTCACACCTCACATGCCAGGCAATGTTTAGGTTGGTCTTCTTTTCCACAAATTCTTTAGCTTCTCTTGGCGGTTTGTGAGAAGGGCACTCCCATTGGTACCAGCTGCCAAGGAGCTATGCTCCCGTCCATCACCAACGTCATCAACCTGGCCGACAGCCACGACCGAGCAGCCTTCGCCATGGTCACTCATGTCAAGCAGGAACCCCGGGAGCGAGAGAACAGCGAGTCCAAAGAGGAGGTAATGTTCCAGATCACATGGCACCTCCTCTGCACAGCAGAATTCCCAGGTCTTAAACTTTTTAAAATAACAGGAACATGGGCTTCCCTTGTGGAGCAGGGGTTAAGGTCTCAGTGCTGTCAAGCTATCACCAGCCACTGCGGCATGAGTTCGATCTCTGGCCAGGGAGCTTAGCTTCCCATATGGCGCAGCAGACCTCTCTTAACCTTCCTGCTGCTCCCCTCAGCAGTGTACTTCAGTTCATCTGCCTGTTCTGCTCCCCACTCTGTCTCTGGTGAATCCTCTCAACCCCCACACCTCTGGCCTATACCCCAGCTCTTGTATGCATAATAATTTTTTTTTAAAGATCTTTGAAACAAAAGGAATATGTTAAAACCTGTCTCTGCCTGAAAACTCTCACTGTGGTACCTGAGTTCAGTTTGATTTAAAATTGACAAGCATTTCCTGTTGCCATTGATTTTGTGATAGATCCTTTACCATGAGTTAGTACACTTAGTGAAGGCTTTTTAGTTGTTCGGTGACTTTCCTCCCAGAATTGTGTCATGAAGCTTTGCTACTGGGAGAGGTCTCCTGGTGTAGGAATCATAGCTCTAGAGGGTGCCTCAGCCAGCTGAGACCTTCTGGGGTTCTGTCTAGTCCAGAAGGGGCAGCATGGAACCAAGAACTGGCCTCCAGGGCTGCTGCTTAGTGTCACTGGTTCTTGGTGCCCCCGAGGGCATGGCTGATGGTCTGCTGACACAGGTCCTTCATAGTTTGTTCCTCTAGGCTGGGGCGCATGGAAGCTCAGTGTTTCTCATGTCGGGTTTTTAAAGACAGCCACCTGGTATTGGAGGAAGAGCCCCTTTGCTCTGAAAGAGGCAGTTGTTCCCTTTTCATATGTGGGTATCTGCTCATTTTATTCCCAAATAAACATTTGAAATTTTCTTCCCTGTTGCTGAGCCAGATTATGTGTTGATACCATCTTTGCTTCTAATCCTTTGTAAGACAGATTTCCACCTTTGTAGTGATTCTTTTGCATTTTCAAGGGCACACACCAAATGGTTGATAACTTGACTTAGAGGCACATTTTGAATGGTTAACTGTGACTTCCCAGAAGCTTTGGGCAGAGATGATGTTTATTTTTCTTACTTTACATAAAACATTGTGCCCACAAGGTGCTGTGTGGTGACCTCACTGTTGATGAGCTGAATGAGCATTGCAGTTAGACGGCTACGCTATATTGTGCTATATTGTGGTAGTCTCTATTCCTAGTAATATTTATTATTACACTATGTAAAATTTGGACTTTTTCTCTTATTTTGATTTCCATAACCCAACTATGAAAGTAAAACAATGACATTTGCATAATGTCACTTAAAATAGATGTCTAGTCTAACTAATATTGTTGTTTGTTTATTGTAAAATGCGAGTCTATTTAAATAATTGTGAACTTCCAGAAAACTAATGAAATTTTATTTGCCAAGATGTATCAAGAAATATACAGCAGTTGTGTTTGTTGGATTTTCTTCAACTATTATCTTACAGGTTGCATGTTTATGTCTTTGTTTTTTAGGATGTGGAGATAGATATTGAACTGGCTCCTGGAGATCAGACTAGCACCCCCAAAACCAAAGAACTTTCTGAGAAGGACATTGGAAACCAGCTGCACATGTTAACCAACAGACATGACAAATTTCTGGATACTCTCCGGGAAGTGAAGGTGTGTGTGCATGTTTGGAAGGGCCATTTGTTTTTTCTCTTCTGAATATTTTGAACCCTTAAATCAGGATTATTCCACAGCATTGTAAAGTTTACTGCTGCTTAGACTATCTTAAGGAAACCATTATATTTCTATGAGACTCTAAAGTGGATATTTCATATAAAGATTTAATAAAGGAATTGCAGTGTTTTGTTAGAGAAAATAAGAAAAAGAAATGGATTTCTGCACTCCTATCTCTTGAGAGAAATGTTAAAATTGTTTACTAAAAATATGTGATGGGATACTGCTTTTTTGTTTTTTTTTTTTTTTTTTCCCCAAGTAAAATACGAAAAGGAGAAAGTAGCTGGCTTCCACAAACCCTCATGTTAATTATAGGTATGATCAACTTTTGTCTTAAAGACTCGGAATCACTGTACTTCCATATGCCAACTTCCTTTTGAAGAGTAGAAGGGAGATAGTGACAATCTGTTCATAGAAGGAACTAAGTGGAAAAAATTTTAAATTGCTTCTCAACAAGTAATTTTTACATTTCATCTATCCTGGGGATTTTCTCATGGTCTGTCCTGAGTTTCTGCATAAAATAACACGTGTCAGTGGCACCATTGTGGTCTTGGATAAGCATAAAGTGCCTGGTGTTCAGTTGCATACAGCGTCCTTACATGGTGGCAGGCTCACTTGTCACAGACTGAGGACATTAACAGGCCTCTGTCTCTCCCACCACCACTGCTAGAAAGAAGGGGTGAAGATCCATACCCTAAATCCATCGGCCCTATGGGGGCCAGTCCTCCCCATGTAGAAGCTGACTCATCAGCTGCCTGGGTTCAGGTGATGTCAGGTAGTGTGGGAGCTCTGGCTGCGCCCTGCTACAAGTATCAGTGTTTGCCTTTACACATTTACATTTTTCTTTGACTGGGTTAGTTGTGGCTGTGCATTCCACATCTCCTTTAGGGCTTTTCTGTCCTTGGCTGTGACTGGATTTGCTAGAATGTGGCTGCACTTGGAGAGTCTTGCCCACAGGCAGCCACTTGGCCCCCTCTTGATCAAGGTATCATGGCCTGTTCTTCTGAGTCCAGCCCTATTATAAGACAATTACTCAGGCTATCATCTCATTTTCCTTGTTCACCAGTTTTACATTTTATCTTACTGAGTCACTCAGCAGATATTTAATGACTTCCTGCTCTGTACAGGGCACTGTTCTGGGCACTGGAAATGAAGCAACCAGAGGTGTTAGGGAGTGGAGGACCATGTTCATGTTCTTTTATTGCATGTATTTATAGAGGTTTTTTTTTTATGTTTATATTTCATAGAGTACGGTAGGATTATAAATTATTTTAATCAGTTCCAGCCCTGACCTTCTAGTTCCCAAAACTCCTCTGCTTATGAAGTGGTCGGGGGACAGAAGACATCTGTGTGGGCCCTTTGCACCAGGCGCACCTGCTCTTTCTCTGCTGCAGGCCTGTTGTCCCAGGATGAACATTTACTCTCTGGGAAATCTGCTGAGGCTAGTGCCCCCCTGGCATCACAGCGCCCAAACATGGCTTTGCCTCTCTTTGTGATCTTGTGTAGGTGAGATTAAACCATTAATCTGTGGCATCCCCCTCTCATGGCTCCAGACAAGCTTTTGTATTGGCAGCTTGTGACTGCATGTGGCCAGTCAGTGCTCTTAGCCTCTGCCGAATCAACTTGAAGCCAAAAGGCACCTACCTACCACCTAGCCATGTAAGGTCACCCAGGCTGGTTTTATCATGGTCTTCCTTATGGGGTAGTCGTCACATCAAATGCTCAGGAGTATCCCTCATTTAAATGTTTTTACCCATTTTCTTGAAATATTTGCATCCTTGGTTTCTGCATTTTTAATAAAGACATGGATATGTGGGTGATTGACCACCTTGGATCTTCTGTGGGAGAAAGGAAAGCAGAGTCATCAAATTCATGTCCCTGAGACTCCATGTTGGAGGCAGCAGGGGCTGTGGTGGGCTGGAGAGCGCGTGCCTAGGCCCTTCAGCATTTGCTTGGTGCTCTGTGGGGGCTGGCTCCAGGGGCTTCTCACAGATTGGTAACTTGGCTATTTAGAAGAAATGTTGGCAGCAGCTCATTCAGATTTTCAGAAGCAGCAAAGCTGGGCCAAATCAAACACATCTGTGAATGTGACATGTCCTTTTGGGCCTCCTTTTTCTAACTCTGTTGACATTAATGTGATTCCTTCCTATCACTTTTTCCATGTCTTATCCATTGTCAATTTCAGAGACTGAATTTTCACAGTTCTTGATTTGTTCTTCAGAATTGTTCCTACTGGCAAATAACTTCTCATATGCATGTGCTTTTAATACTTTATATTTTCAGTGACCTTTATATTTGATGGTAGCTGAGTACCCCTTCTTTGCACTTTCAGTGTTGGCATTGTGTTGTGCTTCTCAGATGTGGTAGAAACAGTAATGTCAGGAAATAGCCTTAAAAGTCCAGAAAAAGTATAGGTGTATCATGGAGTCCCTCACCCATGTCTGCTTAGCACACTGCAGACCCGACTCTCAGGACACTTTCACTCTGACGTGGTGTTTGCTCAGAACTTTGAAGGTGTCAAAGTGGAAGGCACTGATAGAGTAGGGAACAGGCCGTGGTCTGAATGTGGTGGGGAGGCACCTGCATGGCAGGAGGTTTAGCACTAGCTGGTGTCCATCTACACCTCTTTTTTTTCTTCTTGTAGACTGGAGCACTGCTCAGTGCTTTTGTCCAGCTGTGTCACATTTCCACCACACTGGCAGAAAAGACATGGGTCCAGCTTTTTCCTAGATTGTGGAAAATTCTGTCTGACAGGCAGCAGCATGTGAGTATGTTTTTAAAATCCTGTTTTAGAAAATGTAGTTTCAGGGGTTTTTTGATACATCTGGAAAAAAAAGTGTTGAGGTTTCAAAACATGAGGAAACTAATGACAACTATCCGGGAGTGAACTACCAAAAATACTCCCAGATGTTGTGAGAGCACGAACAGAGGTGTGCTGGTTTTGAACGAAGATGTGAATGAGTATGCTTTTCGATTTCAGGCCCTGGCGGGTGAGATCAGTCCCTTCCTGTGCAGCGGCAGTCACCAGGTACAGCGCGATTGCCAGCCCAGCGCTCTGAACTGCTTTGTGGAAGCCATGTCCCAGTGTGTCCCTCCAATTCCCATCAGACCCTGCGTCCTGAAGTACTTGGGGAAGACACACAACCTTTGGTTCCGCTCCACATTGATGCTAGAGCATCAGGCTTTTGAAAAAGGCCTGAGTCTGCAGATTAAGCCGAAGCAGACAACAGAATTTTATGAGCAGGAGAGTATAACTCCACCTCAGCAGGTGAGGCCTCAGCTTGTTTTAATACCATGTCCTTTCCAGTGACTACAGTTTCAGCAAACATCTCCCGAGTGAATTTAAGTTATAGCAAGTACACCAGAGTTGATTAATTGAAGAAAAAAAGTTTTTTTGTAATGACTCAGAAACCATGTCCTGTGTTTCAGGAGATACTGGATTCCCTTGCTGAACTTTACTCTTTGTTACAAGAGGAAGATATGTGGGCTGGCTTATGGCAGAAGCGGTGCAAGTATTCCGAGACAGCAACTGCCATTGCTTATGAGCAGCATGGATTCTTTGAGCAGGTAGCCACTGTCAGTAGCACAGCTGTATGGTTGGTGAATGGTCATTTGTAATATCCTAGATGTAGTATCCAAGTCGAGCCTTGTTTAAAGAAATTTACAGTTTTACTTGAAGCATTTATGCTGCTCATAAAGGTCCTTTGGTTGAAGTCTCAGTATAAGAGGAACATGCATGAGTGATGTCATTTCTAAAGCATGGTCCTTAAACCCTTTTGTTAGTTGTTAACTTGTATGTTCTTTGTGTGCAGTCATTGGCCCTGTTGGAAATGGTGGATAGGTTGCATCTGGTGTTTACATTTTAATCCTGTGCAAGTCCTTTCATTGTAGCCTGAGCTGCCATTATAGGACATAGTTCTTCGCCTTCTATAGGACATTGAGGGCCCCAACTGTAGTATGGACGTGGACTCTGGCCCTGCTCTCGCTGCTAAAGCTTGGAGAAATTAGCCCAGGTCTAGGCAGTCTCCTCTCCTTTCATTTTCTTCTCCCTTTCTCATCTGTTGTACATGAGTAGAGAATTTTGGTGTCACGTGATCTTAGAGCTTGAGGTACACCTGGGTCTGTGATCTAATTTGCCCTAAATTAGCAATAGCCATGGGATTGCTTATAGTTAAATAGCTATTTGCAATGTTACTAACTTTTTTAGGCACAAGAATCCTATGAAAAGGCAATGGATAAAGCCAAAAAAGAACATGAGAGAAGTAACGCGTCCCCTGCTATTTTCCCAGAATACCAGCTTTGGGAGGACCACTGGATTCGGTAAGCTGAAGAATGTTTCATATTTTCACAAATCAGTTTAAGGAACCAGTGAAAAATCTGAAATTTTTTATAATGAGTGTTTCTAAAAGTGATTTTACTGCTTTCTTTATGGCCCTATGAAAGTCTTAAGACTAGACTTACTGAGTCTAGTTGAGTTATTCAAAGCGTTTGTTGGAGAAACAGTGTATGATTACTGCCTCTCCATAGCTCTGGAGCATCTCGTTGTCTGCTGTGTTGTGGCCAGTTCTTGGTGCACCAGGGAGCACTTTCTTGTAGAGAGAAAGTAGCATGCTCTCTTACAGAGCAGTGTACATTCCTCAAAGTCCTGTCCTTCCCTGTGTGGGGGAAAATGTCTTTATTCTTTTGGTGGGATGGGAATAAATACTGAAAATCCTGTTTTCCGCCCTCTTTGAATCTGTTAATGTGTTAGTAACTGACCTTTTGCAACTGAATCCCAGGTGCTCTAAGGAGTTGAACCAATGGGAAGCCTTGACAGAATATGGCCAGTCCAAAGGTCATATAAACCCTTACCTCGTCCTGGAGTGTGCTTGGCGAGTGTCCAACTGGACCGCTATGAAGGAGGCATTGGTGCAGGTGAGATGTCCTCTTACCTCTAGCAAATTGTCCACCCTCAGGTTATATTCCCCAACAACTGTGTGGGTTCCTTTAGCAAATCGGAGAACCTCTAGAGATCTCTCCCCACTTAAGACAAGTGGGGCTTTTTCATAGTTAAAAGTTAGGTCTTTTGGGAAGCAAGAGTTAAATTTTGGATGTCCCTAAAACCATTCCTAAATTATTAGTCTGTTATTCACTTCAGTGATAGTATCAGATACTGAGACCTTGCATTCTGTGAGAAAACAAATCATTGAATCATTGATGTCTGGACAAAGCAGAAGCGCTGCTGAGAGTGAGTACAAGGGTGGGTCCTACAAGCCCAGGGCCTGGCAGATTAGTGCTGTGGTGAAAGTGTCAAGTGGAGCTGTATCATATTCAAAGCTTACTGTATATTTGGAGGTGATGATGGTATACTGTATGCGTAGTTGTTATTAACTTGATTGAACTCCACTTAAAAAATTTAACTCTAGGAGAATTTGCTGCATGATGATTTAGCACTCTTCTTCTTTCTACTGGCTGCTTCTGTCGGGAATGTGGAAAGCTCTAGTGTTGACATTGCACTTCTGTTCTCTGAACCCCACATGTGTTACTGTTGCCTTAAATGGTCTTTAGATGACTCTCCATTAACCCCTCTCCTTGCCTCTGCTCCTCTTGTTCGAACCTTTTCCATGTGGTGTTCACGTTCAGGTGTTTGGGGAAAGGCAGTGCTATAGTCCTGTTCATACCTACCCCTTTTCCCAGTAAGGGTTTATTTACATTCACACCAGTGATTTCCCTTATTTTCTTAACCAGGAGACTGCAAAAGCACATTGCAGATATAGGGCCACTTTCTTTGAAATGGTGAACTTAAAAATGTCAACATGTCTTATCTACAGTGCTGTTGTCATTACTAATGACAGTTTACAAAATTCAAAAAACTGAAGAGTTGAAATGGTCACAAATTGCTAACCACATAGATTGGAATAGAGCTCAGATTTGGGAGATTGCTCATCAGATGCAGGGAGTCTGCAGTGCTACAGGCAGTAGCCAGTCACTGATAAGGGAGCTGGATCAAAATGGGAGGGAGGAGCACAAGGGCCTGTGGGGACGGTGCACGGGTGAATCGGTGGTGGGAATTTTACAGGGACTACACCTGAGAGGAGAAAGCAAACATTGTACAAAAATGAACAATGATGTAAAAATATATATATAAAAATCAGTTTTTAAAAAATTGATCACTAATATAGGTAAAAGTACATGTGTTTTGCTGCTAAGATGCTTTTACAGTTAATTATTTCTTTATTGATAAAACATTCTTGTAAATAAATGTGTAGCTCACTCTTTTTTACCTCCTTTCCAAGGCTTCATTTAGCTGTCCAGTAAGTCTAACAGCTGAATTTCTTCTTTCACAGTCTTATTTCCCCAAAATTGTAAGGAATTTACTGGTTAGAAAAAAGCTAAAAGTGTATGAATAAACTATTCTGGGTAAGCTGCAATAAATTTATTTCAAATGGTCCCAGTAATATCATTCACTCATTTGTCTATACTTATGGGGAAAAAGTTAACAAGTTACTTGTTTATTGTTGTTCCTGTCCATTGCAGTTAGAGTACTTGCATTAGTACATTTCTTGGTTTGATTTAGTTGATGGAATCTTTTTTTTCCCATGTGAAGGGAAAAAATATAGATTTTTTTCTTCTTAGTGTTATAGAGGATAAGTGTTGTGATTTACAAAAGTCTATCTTAAATAGTGTTTAAATTCAGAAAATGTGAGGTTGGAGTGATTTTAGAATATGATGCTGGAAGTAGATGTGTTCACAAGTGTGTCTTCCTGAATTTCTTTATCACTGGATCCTTGGGCTCTATATGAGGGGCCATGAATGTGAACATGCTCTGAAAAAGTACAGTGTCAGGGAATAAGCAAGCCCAAGTGTCATGTAAATGCAAGGTGGTGTTACTGTTGTTGTTCTTGACGTCATTTGAACAGATAGCATTAGGGCACTAAAATGTGTATAATTTTTATTATTTCCCAGAGGTGCTTCAGAATGAATGCTTTATTGATCTTGGCACACTGCCCTATAAAATGCCCTTAACAGAGATACTCTTCTTATACACAGATTTTAAGAAGACTTCAATTTTTCATCACATTTTTTAGTGTTCTGTTAGAGTTGAAGTTTGATGATGAGTCCTAATGCTTTCTTTGGAGGTTGGTGGGCCTATCGGGGTTCAGGGGCAGAATGTGGAGCTTTGCCTGGCTCTGAGTCACGTGTGTAGAGCCCAGAAGAGGAAATGTAACAGCTCCACACTTAGTCTACTTCACAGTAGAACTGATAAGCAAGATACAAGAAATCTGGAGGAAATTTTATAGTAGATGATAAAGTGTGGCTCTTAATGAGTTAAAATGTTGAATGTTCACTCATATTCCCATAAACTTGAGTCACTGCCCTCTTTCTCTTGGATAACGTGGTATAAGTTAGACTAATTTTTCAGGTTAAACATATGAATTGAAAGCAAAAATTACACTGATAATGGTCAGAGTAGGTTAGAAAGTTCACTGGCTGATTTTGTAGCTGAGTGGTGATTGTTAATGTGATCTGTCTTAATAGTATTGGTCAGTTTCCTCATTTTGGGGACCTGCTTATGACTTCAGACAATGAGCCTGTGGCATTCCTTTGTAGCTATAAGTTAGACACGCACTGGTATTCAGAAGAGTTTTCAGAAAAAAAGAAGTCTAAATGTGTGCCTTCTAAAGAAAACGAACATCTGTTTATAACTTAATTTGTTTATTGCTTTGCATAATTTATGGCTACAATTTTTTTTTTTTTACTTTCCATTTTGACCCTTTACACTGAGAGGAAGAGTGTCCATTGATGTTTGTGTAATGTTCTTTTCCCACCAGGTAGAAGTAAGTTGTCCAAAGGAGATGGCTTGGAAGGTCAACATGTACCGAGGCTACCTGGCTATCTGCCACCCTGAGGAACAGCAGCTCAGCTTCATCGAACGCCTGGTGGAGATGGCTAGCAGCCTGGCCATCCGGGAGTGGCGGCGACTGCCCCATGTGGTGTCACATGTGCACACACCTCTTCTCCAGGTAGGTACAGCGTCCTTCCCTCCCTACACAGTAGGCCCATCACAGCAGAGGCCATACGCGCACTGTCTCTAGGCTTCGGCAATGAACTGAGCTGGATAGCAGAGACCAAACTCCTTCCACTTGTCTTAACCTTCCCTATTTAAACTCATCCTCATTGAAAGGAAGACGAGAGTCTAAATGCAGAGGAATAAAACATTGCTTCTCATCTTTGGAACTTCTGAGAGAGATAAGTGACAGAAAACATTAAGGAGTGATTTTTTGCATAAGAAATTTTCTGTAATGTCCACTATACCTCCCTCAGTGTGGTGCCACTGTTTAGTCTAAAAATGTTTCTTATCCTCTAAGAATTTCATGACTGCTGGCCAACTACCCTGTGCTTCTTTTTGTATCATCTTCACTATTTCTGACAATTTTTTCCATCCACATGAGCTACCATTCAGGTGCAGGACTCTAAAGCAGTCTCTCCCCACAGCCCTTTGCACATGCTATTCCTCTCACAGAACACACTTGTTTCCCAATCCTTCCAGTCTGTAACCCATGCTTGCACACATGCACATGCAACACACACACGCAGCACACACACACCCTCCGCACCCTCCGCGCGCACAGTATGTGCTAGCTTTGTCCTGTTTCTTTCTGGTTCCTGGCACAGAGCACCTA
This sequence comes from Scalopus aquaticus, assembly GCA_004024925.1. Taxonomy (NCBI): domain Eukaryota; kingdom Metazoa; phylum Chordata; class Mammalia; order Eulipotyphla; family Talpidae; genus Scalopus; species Scalopus aquaticus. The sequence continues at coordinate 260,886 of PVIJ01000121.1, forward strand.
CCCATGAGTGATATTGTAGGCTGAAAAGAACAGTGATTCAGAATGAGCACACATTGTTTTTTTTGTTATTTTTTTTCTTGAAAGAGTATCTTCAAAACTGAACTGGTATATTGACTTCGGCCATGGTGTATTGCTCATTAATGTATTGCTAATGTAATGTATTGCTCATTAAGTATTTTCCTGTCTCCATAGCTCATTAAAATAATCACTTGTTTTAGTTTCCCTTTTGGTATCTATTTTTGCCTTTTATGCAGATATATAGCATCTAATATAGATTATATAGCATATCGTGTAGATTATTAAAATACCTAAAACTTTTTAAGAGTGGGTTTTTTTCCTCTATATTGTGTAAACATAGAAAAATTGGTTGCCTATTATAACTATTAGGAAAAAGTTGTAACATGTAGATGAGAAAAGACTATCATTGCAAAAAATAATTGGGAGTGACTAAGCATTATTTTGAATAACAGTTGTGAAAAGTAATTGTGCACTTGGATATTTAAAGTGTAATTTACAGTATTTTAGACAATACTGACTGAAATATTTTGGAGGTGAAATCAAAAACACTTTTCCTTCCATTTGCTTTGCTCATGATTGATACGCCATAAATATTTATTGATTTAGCTTGGTTAGAAATTTTACTGCATTTAGAGAAATTATTTCTACTTTTCAATATTATTGACAAATATAGTAAGAAGTCTTATAGCTATCCATAAGAATCATTTTAAGAAACCATTTAACATCTCATTTTAATCGCTTTGGCAACTATACTTATGTTTGAGGTCAGATATTTATAGATTTATAATAAGGAAGGTTGAGAATGAGCTAAGAGAAATACTTGTTTTACAAAACTAAGCCCAGTAAATAACTTTGGTCAACATATACAACAGTTAACACAGTGACTAGTTTTTAAAAGACTTTATACTATTTTATTACATTTTGTTTATTTTTACTGAGGTGACATTAGTACAATACTGTATATGATTTCCAGAAATAGTCCACACCTCTTCTGTGTTGTGGTGTCTCACACCCACCTACCACCAAAGCAACCATAATCCTTTACCATAAACCATTGCGCTCCCTCCCCTCTCTGTTTTCTTCCCTACTTCCTCCCCCCCGCCCAAGCAGCCTCAGTTCTCCATATTTCTGTGGTTTGTTTTGGTTTAGCTTCGTTAATTTCTTTGTTTTGTTTCTTTGTATTCTCACATGAGTGAAATCCTGTATTTGCCTTCTAACTTAATTCCCTTAACGTAATCCCCTTCAATTCCATGCATGTCACAAATAGCAAGAGTTTTATCTTTTTTTTTATAGCTGAGTGATGTAGTCCATATAGATGTGTACACACACACACACATACACACACCATATCTTCTTAATCTACTCCTCTGTTGTTGGACACTTAGGTTGTCTCCATAACTTGGCTTACTGTAAGTTCACTTACTGCTGCAGTGAACATGAGTGCATACATACCTTTGAATTAGTGTTTCTGCATTCTTTGGGTAGATACCTAGCAGTAGAATTGCTGGGTCATGTTATACCTATTTTTTTCTTAAAGATTATTATTTATGCATACAAGAGCTGGGCTGTAGGCCAGAGCTGCTGGGGGTGGGAGGATTCACCAGAGACAGAGCGGGGAGCAGAACAGGCAGAATAACTAAAATACACTGCTGAGGGGAGCAGCGGGCGAGGCAGGAGAGGTCTGCTGCGCCCCGTGGGAAGCTCCCTGGCTGGGGATCGAACTCGTGCTGCAGTAGCTGCAGATAGCTTCATAGTGCTGAGACGTAACCCCTTGTACCACCAGGGAGGCCCCATGTTATACCTATTTTTATTTTTTTCTTTTTTTTTATACAAGCTGGGGTACAGGCCAGAGCTATGGGGTGGCGAGAGGCTTTACCAGAGACAGAGTGGGGAGCAGAACAGGCAGATCAGAAATACACTGCTGAGGGGAGCAGCGGGCAAGGCAAGAGAGGTCTGACGGACCATGTGGGACTCTCCCCGGCTGGGCGTCAAACTTGCATCACCTCTGCCGACAGCTCCACAGCGCAGCGCTCAACCGCTGCGCCACCAGGGAGGCCCTATACCTATTTTTAATACTTCAAGGAACTACAAATAAAACCTCATTTTATTTTCCATGAGGTCTGGACCAGTCTGCATTCCCACCAACAGTGTCCAAGGGCTCTTTTTACTCCACACCCTCGTAAATGTTTGTTGTTTTCATAGTTTTTTGTTTGTTTGTTTGTTTGTTTTTTTAAATGTGGGCCCTTTTTATGGGAGTGAAGTGGTATCGCATTATGGTTTTGATTTACATTTCCCTGGTGCTTAGTGATTATGGACATGTTTTCATGTGCCTGTTGGCCATTTGTATGTCTTCTTTGGAGAAGTGTCTATTTAGCTTCTTCTGGCCATTTTTTTTTTTTTATAAATTTTTTTTTAAGATTTATTTTTTATTTATATATACAAGTTGGGGTACAGGCCAGAGGTGTGGGGCGGCGAGAGGGTTCACCAGAGACAGAGCGGGTAGCAGAACAGGCAGAGCAGAAATACACTGCTGAGGGGAACAGCGGACAAGGCAGGAGAGGTCTGCCACGCCATGTGGGATTCTCCCTGGCCGGGCGTTGAACTTGCGTCGCCGCTGCCGACAGCTCCACAGCGCAGTGCTTAACCGCTGCGCCACCGGGGAGGCCCCTCTTCTGGCCATTTTTTGATTGGGTTCTTTGTTTTCTTTTTGTTGAGCTGTATGTTTCTTTATAGATCTTGGATGTTAGCCCATTGTTGGATGTATGATGTGAAAATATTTTCTCCAATTCAATAGAGTGTCTCTTTGTTTTTTTTTTTTTGTTTGTTTGTTTTTTTTAAGATTTATTTTTTATTTATACATGCAAGCTGGGGTACAGGCCAGAGGCATGGGGCGGCGAGAGGGTTCACCAGAGACAGAGCGGGTAGCAGAACAGGCAGATCAGAAATACACTGCTGAGGGGAGCAGCGGGCAAGGCAGGAGAGGTCTGCTGCGCCATGTGGGATTCCCCCTGGCTGGGCGTCGAACTCGCGTCTCCGCTGCCAACAGCTCCACAGCGCAGCACTTAACCGCTGCGCCACCAGGGAGGCCCTAGTGTCTCTTTGTTTTAATGAAAATTTCTTTCTCTATGCAGAAGCTTTTTAGTGATATAGCCCCATTTTTTCATTTTTGCTTTTGTTTTCTTTTCTGTTGGAGTTAAGTCCCCAAAGACCTCTCTGAAACCAATGTTGTACAGTGTTTTGCCTATGTATTTTATGGTTTCAGGTCTTACATCCAAGTCTTTAATCAATTTTGCGTTAATTTTTATGTAAGGTGTGAGACGATAATCTAGTTTCTTTTTCCACATGTGATTTTCCTATTTATCCCAGCACCATTTGCTGAAGAGACTTTCCTTTACATTGTATACTCTTGGCTCCTTCGTTATAGATTAGCTGTTCAAATAAGTGTGGGTTTATTTCTGGACTGCCAATTCTATCCCATTGGTCTTATGTGTCTGTCCTTCATTCCAGTACCATACTGTTTTGAAAATTGTAGTCTTGTCAGTTTGAAGTCTTGAGGGCATGATACCTCCATTCCTCTTCCTTTTTTTGTCAAGATGGCTTTGCATATTCAGGTTATTTTGTGGTTCCATATAAATTTCAGTAATGTTTGCAAGAATTCCATTGAAATTCTGATAGAGAGTACATTGTCTCTATATATAGCCTTGATTAATATGGTATTTTAACAGTGTTAATTCTTCTAATCCATGAGCGTGGACTACCTCTTCTATTTCTTTTAACAGTGTCTTATAGTTTTCATGGAATAGGTCTTTTATCTCTTTTGTTAGTACTTAAAACTTTTTTGTTTTATTAAGGAATTAAAATACAGGCAACACCTCAGATATAGCAGATTCAGTTCCATACCACTACAGTTAAGCAAATATTGCAATAAAGTGAGTCATGAAAATATTTTGGCTTCCTAGTGCAAAAAAAATTAGATTTCCACTGTTACATTGTAGTGTCTGTTAGGTGTGCAAAATAGCACCATGTCTTAAAAAAAAAGTATATACTTTAAAAGATATTTTATTGCTAAAAAAATGCTATCATCTGTACTTCAAAGGATATCAATATAGTAAAAAGATAACCTACAGAATGGTAGAACGTATTTGTATTTGATAATAAGGGATATTTATCCAGATTATATAGAACTCTTATAAAAGCCAAAGAGTGGTCTGGAACTGAATCTGCTATATCAGAGGTGTTGCCTGTATTTTAATTCCTTAATAAAACAAAAAAGTTTTTTAAGTACTAACAAAAAGAGGTAAAAGACCTATTCCTCGATAAAAGAAAACCTAATTTAAAAATGGACCATGGATTTGGATAAACTTTTCTTCAAAGACTATATATACAAAAGGCACATAAGGACATGAAAAGAAGCTCAGCATCACTAGTTTTTAGAGAAATGCAAGTCAAAACCATTTCATACCTACAAGGATAGTTAAAAGAAAACAAATGTGTTGGTGAGATGTTGAGAAATTGGAACCCTCATGATGTTGCTGACTTGATTATGCAATAGTGCTGTCTCTTTGGGAAGTCTGACAGTTTGTTAAACATTAAATAGGGAATTCCCATATGACTCAGCAATTTCACTCCTAGGTATAAATCTAAGAGAACTTAAAACATGGTCACACAAAAACTTGTACATGAATATTCATAGCTGCAATATTTATTGTAGCCAAAATGTGGAAATAACCCACAATATATGTCAGCTGACGAATGAGCAAATAAAATGTGGCTCCTCCATGCCATGGAATATTCTTCAGCAATACAAAAAAATGAAGTACTGGTACATGTCACAGTGGGTAAACCTTGAATATAATTAGCTAAGTGACAAAGCCAGACAGAGATGGGCACATATTGTGTGATTCCATCTTTGTGAAATGTCCAGAATAGGTGAATCTCTAGAGATAGAAAGCTGATCAGTGGTTGTCGCCATCTGGGCGGGGTGGGGGTGGGGGGCCCGCAGTGGGGAGAGTGGCTACCAGTGGGCACAGGGCTTCTTCAGGGATGGTGTTGAATGTCCTATAGATGGTTAGTGGTGATGGTTGTACTATTCTGAAATATACTATAGACTGCTGATTTTGATGGTATTTTAATTCTATCTCAGCAAAGCTGTTATAAAACACTTGTTCTGTTTTCAGAAAGCCTTTGGTTGGGGCAGCATTAAATAAAGTCTTCAAAAATCTTAATGAACTAAACTTGAAATACAGGTGGAAAATGTAAGTTTTTAAATCAAGATAAAAGAATATACTGAGTACTCAGTAGGTACTGTGTTTAAGAGATTTTTTAAAAATATAAACAGATTCTATGACCTAACTAGAGGAGATGACATATTCACAAGAAACATAAAAATAAGAGGGAAACTATGATTCAGTGCTCAACACGTAGGATAGAAAATAAACATAAGGGGCCTCCCTGGTGGCGCAGCGGTTAAGCCCTGCGCTGTGGAGCTGTCGGCAGTGGCGACATGAGTTCGACGCCCAGCCAGGGAGAATCCGACATGGCGCGGCAGACCTCTCCTGCCTTGTCCGCTGCTCCCCTCAGCAGTGTATTTCTAATCTGCCTGTTCTGATACCCGCTCTGTCTCTGGTGAACCCTCTCGCCGCCCCACGCCTCTGGCCTGTACCCCAGCTTGTATGTATAAATTTAAAAAAAAAAATCTTTAAAAAAAAAGGAAAATAAACATAAGCATTTAGGGAGAGAAACTTGGTGGGTAGAATTTGGATAGTGTCAGAATAATGGCCATGCCATTTCTGGTAATGGACAAAAAGTTTGGAGCCAGCAATTCACCTGGGGTATAAGGGATGTGATTGAAAAGGTATGTCATTCCTACAAGATCTCCAGAACCACATATTAAGATATTTAATATGACTATGGGGTTTAAAATAAAGGTTGATGGAAGGAAAGCCCAAGAGCTGGGGGACTAACTGTTCAATTTAGACATTGGTAGACAAAGAGCCAGACTTAGTTGGTAGAAAGAAAATGGAAAAGAGAGAACAGTTTTGGGGCTACCTATTAGCAAGATTTGGTGACTACCCAATTGTCCCAATTTCCTACCTCTCAATAGCCAGAGTCAAGGTTTGAAAATCATGAGAATAGTGTTTAAAATAGCATTACATGTCTTAAGTTGTCTAAGTTGGAGTGCTTCTTCCTTTGGTGATTGAATCATGACATTCTTATAGTAACTAAATTCCTGATTGACTGGCTTGTTTTCCTCACTTGGTCTTTTAATACAATGCTTTCTGTTGAATACCTCATGCTGCTCCCATTTAGGCAGCCCAGCAAATCATTGAACTTCAGGAAGCTGCACAAATAAATGCAGGCTTACAGCCAACCAACCTCGGAAGGAACAACAGCCTGCACGACATGAAGACAGTGGTGAAGACCTGGAGGAACAGGCTACCCATTGTGTCTGACGACTTGTCCCACTGGAGCAGCGTCTTCATGTGGAGGCAGCATCATTACCAGGGTAAACCTACCTGGTCCGGCATGCATTCATCATGTAATTTTCTAGACACCCACTGTTCTGGTTTCATGTCTTGGTTTTGTTTTTGTTTTTCTAACCAATTTTTTTGTTTTGTTTTGTTTTTTACTGGTATGTTAGGTAGTGGTTGGTATGGCAAGGGTAAAGTTGAAGCTGTGAAAGATAGAAAGACTTCTCCCCCCACACCTACACACCCATTACATTTTTCTAGTTATAACAGAACCAAGAATTGCTAGTTGCTCCCTGTTGCGTCAGGGGCACAGACCAGTGGGATTAGAGCTCTGGGTTGTACGCTTACTGCTTTGTAGCCCTTCTTTCCCCCCTCCCCCCCCCCCCCGCCCAACTCCCCAAGGTAACTCTGTGATCTTTTTCAATCTTCCTGATCCCCTCAACCTGCCAGACACCTATTAGTTTAGGAAGATCTTTTTGATATAGTTAACAAAGGTGTTAAGACTCAACTTCATAGTTAGTACTTTTTATATTTTAATTTTGATATGAAATACAAGGAAAAATCATGAGGGTTTATCATAGAGCTTCCTGTGGTCATAAGCCATGTGTGTGTGTTTTTCATTTTTTATTTAACTCTTATTGTAAAACACTTTCAGTAACGTATGACATGCACTAATGCCTCATTTCTTTGCTCTCCAGCCATTGTAACTGCATATGAAAATAGTTCTCAGCATGATCCAAGTTCAAATAATGCCATGCTTGGGGTTCACGCATCAGCTTCAGCAATCATTCAATATGGAAAAATTGCCCGAAAACAGGGATTGGTCAATGTAGCTCTGGATATATTAAGTCGTATTCATACTATCCCAACCGTTCCTATTGTGGATTGCTTCCAGAAGATTCGACAGCAGGTCAAATGTTACCTGCAGCTGGCAGGAGTCATGGGGAAAAACGAGTGTATGCAGGTAAAGTGCCAGCAAGACCCAGTGCCTGCCTTTGAGCTTCAGATCCAGTGAACATGGGCATCATCTGGTTTAGAACATAGGAAGCAAGATTAGAACGTTATTTAAACACTTCCTTAGTAGTGGGAAATAGTCATTCCAAAACAAAAAAGAAAAGGGAAACCATTTGAGTATTTGAATGACATTTTATGGTTTCTGTTCTACCATATACTTAGTGTTTTTAAGGAGCAAAAATTGAAAACTGCAGAATTATGAGATATTTAGGTATATTTTGGCTTTGGTCAGAGTAGTACTTAAAAAATGAAACTGACTAGACCTAGAAGCTTTGGAGACAGTATTTTAAAGTAAATTAGTGATTCAGTTGATATACTTGTCAGTCAAAAACACGATAGGCAAGTTTGTTGTCAATTACTGGATTTATCGCCTACCTCTCAGGTAAATATTTTAATGAAGTTTTTGTATTATTGTCTAGATAGTCTTAATTTTTTTTTAATCTTATTTTAAAACAGGGCCTTGAAGTTATTGAATCTACAAATTTAAAATATTTTACGAAAGAGATGACAGCTGAATTTTATGCGCTGAAGGGGATGTTCCTGGCTCAGATCAACAAGTATGTATATTACGTAGGCGTAGGATAAGAAAAGAACTTACTCAGTTACTGAAGTTTTTTATAACTTGATGCCAAAAGTGAAGTTCAAGCTAGAAAGTGCTATGAATTAGTGATAGTTGTCAGGTGTGACAATGTCAGATATTATACCTCTGTGAAGACAGTAACTTGCAGCAGATTGAGAAGATAGTTTGATGTGTAGCTCCTAAAAGACTTAAAAAGTTGCTTAAACACAGAACTGCTGATAACATGGATTCATTGCCCCACTTTCTCAGCATGCCATTTTGGAATAGAGTTCATTTCTTTTATGGAGACGATTCTTGTTTTAAAGCCAGGATATCCAAACCCACCCATTGTATGGTTTGCATAAATGATACATTGAAACACCCACAACATTGATGTTGTGTGTGATTGCTTTTATACTGCAGCCACAGAATAAAGATGTCATGACGGGTAATGTGTGGCTCACAAAGCCTAACGCATTTACTGTCGGGTGACCCAGTACTGAAAAGGTTGTCGAACCCATTTTTAGAGAAATGAACAAATGAGATTTTATAAAAAGTATACAGACAAGTTATACTTTCTAGACAATGCTTGTTGCCATATAACAGCTTTAAAGCCCATTTTTCATTTTTAATCTGTAGGTGTTAGATTTTTAGCTTATTTTTAAATAAGTGATTTTGCGAAATATAAGTGATTTTTAATGTTAGTATTTTAAAATCACTTGACATAAAATATACCATTTGAAAGTGTATACTTAAGTGGGTTTTCATATATTAACAATTTTGTACAACTAATTCTAGAACATTTCCTTCATCCCAAAAGAAAACCCTTACCTGTTAGCTATCACTCCCTGTTCTCCCGCCCATTCAATTTCTGTTCTGCTTTCTATCTCTGATTGCCTGTCTGAACATTTCATATAAATAGTCATGTACAATGTGGTCTTTTATGTCCAACTCCTTTCACTTAACATGATATTTTCAAGGTTCATGGCAAGTGTCAGTACTTCATTCCTTCTTTTGGCTAAATAGTAATCCATTGACTAATCATACATTTTATAAAACCATTCAACAATTGATCATCATTTGAGTTGGTCCCATTTTGGGGCTACTATGAATAATACTGCTATGAACTTTCGTGTACAAGGTTTTATGCGAGCAGGCTTTCATTTTTCTTGGGTATGTTCCTAGGAGGGGAATTGCTGGGTCATATGGTAACTCTTGGCTCAAAAATTTGAGCAACTTCCTGACAGTTTTCCGTAGTAGCTGCACCATTCTGTCCTGCCACCAGCAGTGTTGGTGGTTCTCAGTTTCTCCACATCCTTGCCAGCACTTGTTTTTATTAATTTTCTTATTACAGCCATCCTTGAGTAAGAAGTGGTATGTCATTTTGGTTTTGATTTGCATTTTCCAAATAACTAATATTTAGTATCTTTTATGTGCTTATGTGTCATTTGCTAAAAAAACGTCTATTCAGTTACTTGGCCTGTTTTTCAATTGTGTTATTTGACTGTTTTTATTCTGAGTCTTACATGTCTGGGTATTAATCTGTTTCCATTATGTCATTTGCAAATATTTTCCCATACACACTATTCTGTCTTTTCACTTTTTTGATAGTAATCTTAATGTACAAATCTATCATTTTAATGAAGTCCAATTTTTTTTCTTTCATGGCTTGTGCTTTGGTATTTCTAAAACATCATGGAATATTTACTCCTATGATTTCCTCTAATAGTTTTATAGGCTTCCCTCTTTATAATTTTACCTAACAAAATCCAACACCCTTTCATGAGAAAAAAAATAGAACAGTTTTACTTTTCTTATTCCTGATCCCTTTTTCATGTGACAGGATGTAGTTCAGTCTTCACACATGTGTGTATCCTGTTGTCCCAGCACCATTTGTTGAGAAGACTATTCCTTCCCTATTGAATGGCCTTGGCACCCTCATCAACCATTAGTTAATAGACATTTTTATAAGTTTATTTCTGGACACTGGAACCTGTTCCATTGATAAGTATCCTTCTGCCACTACCACACTGTCTTACTTACTGTGAATTTGCAGTCAGTTTTGAAATTGGGGCGTGTTCTTCAACTTTGTTCTTTTTTTTTCCCCTAAGATAGTTTTGGCTATTTGGTATCTCCCTCCATTTTAATATGAAATTCAGGTTACCCATTTCTGCAAAAAAAAAAAGGGGGGGGGGCCGAGTTGGAATTATGATAGGGATTTCAGTGAACTGTTAAATTAATTTCAGAAGTATTGTCATAGTAATAGTATTAAGTCTTTAATCCGTGAACACAGAATGTGTTCAGGTAGGTCACCTTTAGTTTCATTTAAGTGTTTGTAGTTTTCAGTGTACAGGTGTTGTATTTCTTACGTTAAATTTATTTCTAGACATTTTATTCCTTATTCCTTTTGATGTTGTTATAAATTGTTTTACTTTTTTTTCAAGTTTGCCCCATTGCTAAGTAATATAACTGAATTTTGTATATTCTTATATTTTCAACTTTTCTAAATGCATTTATTTGCTCTAATCATTTTATATGTATGTGAATTTTTTAGGGTTTTCTCTATATGAAATCATTTCATCTACAAATAGTTTTTACATCTTCCTTTCCAATCTGGATACCTTTGTTTCCTCATCTAATTGTCCTAGCTAGACTTTCCTGTACTTTCTTAAATAGAAGTGCTGAAAGTAGGCATCCTTGTTTTATTCCTGATCTTAGAGGAAAACCTTACAGTCTGTCACCACTGAGTGTGATGTTAACTTGGGCTTTTCATAGATGTCCTTTACCATTTGGAGGTAGTTTCCTGCTATTCCTAGTTTGTTGCATGTTTTTCTCATGAACGGGGGTTGGATTTTGTCAAGTAAGATTATGATTTTTCTTTCTTTTCTGCTTATGTGGTTTATTCCATGGATTGGTTTTTGTGTGTTGAACCTCCATCTTGCATTGCTGGGATAAATCCTTTGGTCATGGTGTATAATCCTTTTAATATGCTACTGGATGTGCTCTGCTAATATATTGTTGAGTTTGCTTGCCTCTATATTCATAAGGGATATGAGCGTAGTTTTATGATGTCTTGTGCACTGTTGGTATGATAATAAGGTGGTGTGACCACTGTGGAAAACAGTTTGGCCATTTCTCAAAAAATTAGGCAAAATTGAGCCCTCCCTGGTGGCACAAGGGGTTAAGCCTCAGCACTATGAAGCTAACGACAACCACTGCAGCATGAGTTTGATCCCTGGCCAGGGGGCTGATCCACATGGCACAGCAGATCTCTGCTGTCTCGCCCGCTGCTTCCCTCAACATTGTATTTCAGTAGATCCACTTGTTCTGCTCCCCACTCTGTCTCTGGTGAATCCTCTCACCTACCCACCCCTGCCCTTTACACCTCTGGCCTACACCCCAGCTCCTGTATTCATAAATAAATAAATCTTTAAAAAAGTAAACAGAATTATCATGACTCAGCAGTTTCTCACCAAAACAATTGAAAACAATTGTATAAGCAGATAACTTGTTCATGAATGTTCCTAGCAGCACTTTCACAACCACCAAAATGTCAAAGCAACTCAAATGAATGGAGAAAAGAAAATGCGCATACGTAAAATAGTATGACCAGTAAAAAGGAATGATTTACTGACACATAGGCCATGTGGATAAACCTAGAAAATGCTGTGCCAAGTGTAAGAAACCAGGCACAAAGAAATCAATTTTTTTGGATTCAATTTATATGAACTATGCAGATTAGATAAGTCCAAAAGAAAAAGCAGATTTGAGGTTGGAGGGAATGGAGAGTAGTGACTGCATGGTTAGGGGTTTTATTTTGGGGTATGAAAAGTTTTGGAACTAGATAATGATAGTGGCACAATATTTTGAATATACTAAATGCCACTGAATTACTCACTTTAAATGGTCAATTTTATGTTGTGAAGTTCATCTAAAAAGGACTTTTTTTTTTAATTTTGTGTCCTTGCAGATCTGAAGAAGCAAACAAAGCCTTTTCTGCAGCTGTGCAAATGCATGATGTGCTGGTGAAAGCGTGGGCTATGTGGGGCGATTACCTCGAGAACATCTTTGTGAAGGAACGGCAACTGCATCTCGGAGTCTCTGCTATTACCTGTTATCTGCATGCATGCCGGCATCAGAATGAGAGTAAATCAAGGAAATACTTAGCCAAGGTGAGACCAAAAGTTTTCTGGTGGCCTTCAAGTTTGGACAAAAATTCAGCTGTCTAGATACTAATTCATGCTATGTGTGAGATGTTATTTCATGCCTTAACACTGGAAGTGTCTTCCATAGTTAGATTTTAAAGCTGAGGAGGTGAATTCTGTACATATGGGGTCCCAGACTTGTGTCAAAACCAGGCCTGGAATCTGGATCTTAAGTCTCAAGTTTAGTGTCTTCTGTGGGATCTTACACTGATCAGAGATTCCTACAGACTGGTGAGAGGTCTTGCCAGAATTTACCTGCTAGATCATCAGTAGAGTCTAATCTCTTACCTGAAGGGTCAGTTTACACAGTCACCGCTGGCCAGTGCCATAAGTGACATTGAATCACATGGTTTCTGCAAACACTTCAGGGTGAGGTCTGTTTGCCAGTCTTGTTCCACCTCACCTCATTACAGCACTGCACAGGGTCACAGTTAGCATATGCACCACAGCAGGTGTTTGCTTGAGAGCAACATTCCTTCTCGAGGTTGCTCCTTCTTATTCCTCCCAAGAAACACAGAAATAAAACTCAGAAGTAATTCTTGGAGGAACTTAAAGGTGTGCCTTGCTGTTTTGTCCACTAAATGCGTGAAATTTTTAGAATTCCTTGATTTAATACCACAATTTGAAATGTTCATCAACACCCAGTCGTTAAATGTTGACTATAGAAACAGTCCAGCTGTAATAACACGAGGAAATTTCCTAAATACCTGATTTCAAAATTACTTCTAGCTGTAATTTTCTTTTCAGACATCCATGGATATCAGGCTGCCATCGTGTGGCCCACCTGACACTAGGGTGGTGTTTCTCTGCGATTTTTAGCAAAAGTCCATTTTATGACTTTGGTGAAATCACCAAGTGTAGCAGGATGGCAAACTTTTGCCATCACCTATAATCACTTTGGCATCACTGGCCACCACTAGCAAGCAGATTGGATCACTTAGTAATGGGCATTAAAGGTAAATCTAGATAAAAACTGTATTCAAGTTTCAAGTTTTAGTTATCTGTAAATTTATGTTAAGTTTAGCAATATTGTTGGCCCTCATATAGCTTTATCTCCATATTGCCAGTAAAGCTACTTTATAGTGTTTTAATATTGGGGAAAGGTTATTTAATTAAGGGGCCTCAGAATTTTTATTCAACTGTAGAATTTTTTCTTCTGTCTGCATAGGTGCTGTGGCTTTTGAGTTTTGATGATGACAAAAATACTTTGGCAGATGCTGTTGACAAGTATTGTATCGGCGTGCCTCCCATCCAGTGGCTGGCCTGGATCCCACAGCTACTCACCTGCCTGGTTGGCTCTGAAGGAAAGCTGCTTTTGAACCTTATTAGCCAGGTGGGAGTAATAGGATGTTTTTGTGCACCAAAATAAGTATGTCTTCATCTCACACCCTTTTTTACAGAAAGAAAATGTGAATGCTAAAAGCATTGAAAGTAAGTCAAAGAGATGGGAAAGATGTACATAGATATCACTATATAAAGCCCAATTAAAAGTGATTAAAAATATATCAGGGTTGAAATTAATCAACTGTATTACTGTATTAAAACTATAACGCTTTGCTTGAGCATCTTGCAATAAGATGCAAGCAAAAATACACATTTTCTTAAAATATAAGGTATTGCCCCCAAGTTATTCATGTGAGAGGTACATATAATTGGCATGTTACAGCTGATTTCCTGTCATGTACAGGGGCTCTTTGGGATTTCCCTTAAGACTAAATCTTACCCATAATTGTGGTTGTTGCTCTGTGTAGTCGTTCAGCTGCAGGAGTTAGAGGCAGAAGTTGCTTAAACTGGGGCTGGGGTTGGGAATTGGGCAGATTGGGATCCAATAAAACCTTAAGAATGGTTCCAAATATCCCTCTTCTTAAAAAGACTGGGGCATGGAAGAATGACCCAAATAGTAGAATTTAGATGCAGTTCGGTCTGGAGTACAGTACCTTTGGCTGTGCCTTTATTTAATAAGATGATGGGTAACAATTCATCATTGAATAGCACTTAAGGAACATGTTACTCATTGTTCTGTCTAGCTGGTTAAATTGCTGTTTACATGTGGTGTACCAACCATTTTGTACATCAGATTGGTTTTTTTTTCCCCTTGGTTTATGTTTTGGGATACCAACATTTTGCCTGGAGCTTTATCTGTCAGGAAGGAAAGTCATTCTTACTTGGTGTGTCATGCGTTGAAGTTTGTTAGCCAACTACCCTGTGACTAAGTTAGATATTATTCCTTTTTCTTTAATAGGCACATTTTGAAGGGTCGGAGTAACTTTATATCTTCTCAGCCATTTTGAAGCTATAAAACCTCAGTTTAATAAAACTGGTGTTCCTGTCTTCAGTAGAAAATTTTCAGTTATGCAGAGAAACATTTTTTGCTGATTAGCCTAGTTTTTAGTTAAATCACTTCATAGTCCTCAGTGAATTGTGCCTAATATCAAGACTGACTGGAATCATTTTGTGTTTTCCTATAATTTGCCTAAGGTCCAAGGATTTAATGTATTTTGCCTCCCTCAGATTTTCTGAATAAAATGCAAGTGTGGTTTCTCAGTCATGAATAGAGTCCCAAGGCAGAATTGATGAAGTGTGCCATGTTGATGATTCTTGGATCTTTTGAAGCTGAATTAGATATTTTACCTTCTGTTGAATCTGCTTCATGTGTGATATCAGTGGTCTAGTATTTGCTTTCTTGGTTCAAATGCAAGCCAACCCCCTTAAGAGTAACATCAATTATTCTCAGTGCAAGTTGTCTTCATGCAGAAATGCAGTGGTGAGCAATGCTCTTCATTCCTCCATGTCTGAGCAGGTTGGACGAGTGTATCCCCAAGCAGTCTACTTTCCCATCCGGACCCTGTACCTGACTCTGAAAATAGAGCAGCGGGAACGCTACAAGAGTGGTACGTGTCTTTGGGAAAGCTGGCTAGGTCACGAAGGGTTTACTCCAGGGGGCATTTCACATCCCAACTGCTTGACACACTCCAGTTCCATGGTTACTTCTTAGTATGTGGCCAGTTTTTTCCTTAACCAGTGAAAGGACACTTTGGGATCAGAAAGCAAAAACCCAAGTCTCTGAGTGCCAATTCTCCTTCCCTATAATATAACAAGGTATTAATTTGCCTGAGTGATTTGGTCCGTAAGTCAAAGAAATATATGAAACTGTTACCTATAGATAATAATTCAAAAATTTAATTTGCCTCATTAGGGAGGACGCGAAAGCACCTCCTGATAAGCAGTGTTAATGTCAGTCACTCTGTGTGTTATTAGGGTTAGAAGAATCAGCATGCAAGTCAGTCTTACCACATGTAAACATTGACTCAATATAATATAAGCTCTTTATACTGAGTAGTCCTGGTAGTTAAAGAAATAACTTATTTAGCAGTTTCAGTTACCCACTAAGAATGGTGCTTTCTAAGTAGTTTTTTAGACCCAGACTTCATGCTTTGAAAGAAAGAGTTTTTGTAAGAAGGTCGCTTCATCCATTGGGCTGTGGTAGCATTGCCCATTTATGACTTGGGTGGGTTAGGAGATTGTACACTACATGTCAGCTCTGACCTTGAGGTCTGCCCTGCTAGATTCATGTTTTGTTCACCTAAAAGTTAAGAATTTTTTTGTTGTAAGTGAGCTGAAAATGAAAAATTGGCATCATATTTCTCATACAGTAGGTGCCTCGTGTTTTTCAAAATTAACATTTTGTGCAAGTGATTTGACTTCCCTAGATGAAATAATATAGACTTGTTCCTTAACCTCTTCTAAATTCTGTGAGCTGTAGTATAAGGATTGTATTATAAAATATTTTTCCCAAGCATTCAAATATTAAATATTAAAACTGAAAGTTAAAAAGGGAGAGTACAATAAACACTTACTTGAACACCTTCACTGTGATTCACCAGCTGGCATGCTGCCTTGTTTGTCTTCTCTCCCAACGTGAGTGCTTTTCCACTTCTCTGAACCATTTGAAGCCTAGTTGTAAACCATCACACTCTCCATAGTCGTTTTCCACAGCACATCTCTCCTTAGAGCCAAGATAGTCTCCCATGCAGTCCCAGGGGCAAGTGTCATGATGTGTAACACCCGGCAGGAACCAGCGTTCCTCTGGCCGGTGGGTCCTCTAGAGCATGAGCTCTCACATTGGTCAGTTTTGCGCTGACATTGGCGTTGTATGTGTTGCTCTCAGATTCTGGACAACAGCAGCCAAGTTCAGTGGGTAACCAGTCCCATTCTGCATCAGATCCAGGGCCCATAAGAGCAACAGCACCCATGTGGCGCTGCAGCCGAATCATGCACATGCAGCGGGAACTCCACCCAACCCTTCTGTCTTCTCTGGAAGGCATCGTCGATCAGATGGTCTGGTTCAGAGAAAACTGGCACGAAGAGGTATTTGGATATGACTTGGAAATGCTGGCTTCTTGTTGAGGCAATGTATTGTTTTACATGCTTTTGCAGCTATATTATCTTTAGATTAGCTGCCTAGTCATTTAAAATATATTTCAGTGTTGGTTGAACAACGGAAAAGGCAAGTAGTTGATATCTGCACACTAGTGCAGGCTTACGTATTTGAAGTAGAACATTTCAAAAGAAAATGAGATTGAGTAAGTCATTTCTGGTCTTAAAATGTTTACTTGGTTCCCTTGTGGGTTCAGTCATTTAAATACCACCAGTTGCAAGCAGCAGGAGAGGGTGTGAGCAGAAACTGGGGCCTGGGTAACTCCAGAAGTGGGAGCTGGTTCTTCAGTGATCTTGTCAGCAGCCATGCCACCTTAATGGGGTATGCTTAAGCTAATGATGAATAAATCAGCTTTCATTGCTCAGAGATTAATTGGCCTAGACCCCTTCATATTATCACTATGTCGTTTTTGTGTGCATACACAGACATGCAGTAACACTAAAGCTATTTGAAAATAAGCTATTTTCCATAGTTTATCATCAGAAAAGTATGTGTATGACAAAAAATGTTTTTTGTTTTATGTTCTAGTATACTCCCTCATTGTTAAAAATGAGACTCCCAGGGTGGGGTACAGAACATTCTATCCATTCTGATTTTATACCTGCTACATGCCAGGTCCTCAGAGAAATAGCCCTGGCAGTGGGGGGAACATGCTGGACAGATGCGTAATTATCTCTGGTCTCTTTCCCACTAGGTTCTCAGGCAGCTTCAGCAGGGCCTGGCAAAATGTTACTCTGTTGCATTTGAGAAAAGTGGAGCAGTGTCTGATGCCAAAATTACCCCCCACACCCTCAATTTTGTCAAGAAGCTGGTGAGCACTTTTGGGGTGGGCCTGGAGAACGTGTCCAACGTCTCGACTATGTTCTCCAGTGCAGCTTCCGAGTCTCTAGCCAGACGGGCGCAGGCCACTGCTCAGGACCCTGTCTTCCAGAAGCTGAAGGGCCAGTTCACAACTGGTGAGTCTCACTTTGCTCTCCCTATACCTAGGTAAAGTTCCTCTTGCTATTTTCCCTCAGTCCTTACCATCTAGTGTATTCATTCGTTTTCCTTGTCACTGTCAGGTGAACTGGTGGTGCCGGTCAGATAACAGGTAACAGGGAGCCCTGCCTGCAGCTCCCATGGCCTGTGTTTCCAACAGAAGTGGTTGGCTTTGTCCTGAACTTCACGATCTGGCCATTGGGATAAGGGTCCCTCCTACACTGGTGTTAATCTGGGTAGGGTCGAGATTTTTTTTTTTTTAAAGGCAGGATTTTCAATTTAATTCAAATTTTACTCTGAATAAAATCTGAGAAATAGGTTGTTCAAGGTTTTTTTTTTTTT
This sequence comes from Scalopus aquaticus, assembly GCA_004024925.1. Classification (NCBI taxonomy): domain Eukaryota; kingdom Metazoa; phylum Chordata; class Mammalia; order Eulipotyphla; family Talpidae; genus Scalopus; species Scalopus aquaticus. The sequence continues at coordinate 278,910 of PVIJ01000121.1, forward strand.
ATTGCTTAAGCAAAAATTACATGTTTCCCATTTTTGTCATTTGATTTCTTGCCTTAATTCCTTCTGATGAATCATAATTTAGAATCCTGGATCCATCCCCTTTGCTTCTTTAGCTTCAGGCTGTTGCTGTGTTGGCTTTAGACAAGAGGGCCTTACTTTGTCTTCATAACACGCATTCTCAGAGGCAGCGCTGTCGTCAGCGCTGCGGCGCCGCGACTCCCGGTAGGAGCCTGTTGTGACTGCGGACGCTGCAGTTGTCTCTCTGCTGCCCTCCTCCCGGCCACACTGAGGCTCCTGCTCTTTCAGGCTTCAGCTTGCACTTTAGACAGCAGGGGGCTCTTGAACTGCCCATCCCCAGGTGTAGGAGTTGCCTGTTTGCTCGCTGGGAAGTGGCTGAACAGTGGTTTTGTTCGTAGTGACTTAGAAATAACCCAGATGATTAAAAATGCTTTCATGCTATATTTTATTTTGAAGATTTTGACTTCAGTGTTCCAGGATCCATGAAACTTCATAATCTTATTTCTAAATTGAAAAAGTGGATCAAAATCCTGGAGGCTAAAACCAAGCAACTTCCAAAATTCTTCCTCATAGAAGAAAAGTGCCGTTTTTTGAGCAATTTCTCAGCGCAGACAGCTGAAGTAGAAATTCCTGGGGAATTTCTGATGCCAAAGCCAACACATTATTATATCAAGATTGCTCGGTGAGTGAGTGCGCCTGGCCCTGCATGTGATCGCTGACGTCCCTCCAGGCAAGCAGTGAGGCTTTCCTGTCCTTGTCTCCTGGCTGGACACCCCTCTTCTTCTCACATCCAGAATTGGATTTTCTCTTCCTCCACATCTGACCGATGCTTCAGCACTGCACCCCGCACCCCCCCAAGACCACGGTGAAGAGGGTGCAGGCCGGGGTATGCCGGGCCCCACACTTGCCCCTCACTTTCCAGTGTGAGGACTGTACTGAGCGTCCTGGCTGACATTCAGACCCTGTCTCTTTTAGCTCGGCCTCTGCAACCCTCAGGGCCCTGTGAGTGGCCCATATGTAGCTACTGAAACTGGGCCCCAGGACATGATTATTTGACACTCAGGCTTCATTTTTTCTTCCACCTTTTGTTTTCTCTTTGCTAAGATTTCTTCCCTTGTATTATAAAATATTGTTTCTCTGTTCATGGGGTAGAAACAAATTAGCAAACTGTTATGGTAGCTACACAGTCTGTTTCCTTACCAGTGCTAACTACTGTTTTTATGAAGTTCCATTTTCTTCTCAAGAAGGGTGGGACGTTGAGAGTCAAGGAGTTGGTGTTTCATTGTTTATTTCGGTAGGTTTATGCCCAGGGTAGAAATTGTGCAGAAGCACAACACTGCTGCCAGGAGACTGTACATCCGTGGACACAACGGCAAGATCTACCCCTACCTCGTCATGAACGACGCCTGCCTCACTGAGTCTCGGAGGGAGGAGCGTGTGCTTCAGCTGCTTCGCCTGCTGAACCCCTGTTTGGAGAAGAGAAAGGAAACCACAAAGAGACATTTGTTTTTCACAGGTACAGGAGCTGCACTAGGGGGGCACACCAGCAGCTCACACTGGTGTCTGGGCGTTTTCTGTGTCAGCACCTGAGGATGTGTGAGCTGCAGGAAAGGCCTAAGAATGAGGTCAGGCACCCCCAGCACAGAGCCTCTGCTCCTGGAGGGGCCTCCCTGTAGCCCTAGTGCTTGAAGAGCGTTTGGGAAAGGTGGCTCTGTTCTGTGCTCACTCCCATGGGGCCAGTCCGCACTCTGGCAAAACCTCGACCAAGTGGAGGGCCCTTCATTGTGCTCTTAACGCTTCAGTTTTTAAGTGGGTTTTTGAGTCTTTTTGGAACCCACATAGCCTTTCTGGGGTGAAATGCAAGACTTGGGAGGTCAACAGTTGGCAGCCTCTCATTTTGCGGGATTGCCTCCTAAAGAATTTCTGTTCATCTGTGTCTGACACACAGTGATTGACAGCTCAGGCTCCGTCACGCTGTAGGTTGGGCTTTGTGCCACCTGTGAATCAGTGGGGTGGTGTTGGCCAGGGAGTTCTTTAGCTTTACTTTCACACACACATCTGCTCCCGAAGGCTGAATTACTCTGCTCCCGGGACATCCCTAAAGGTGAAGTCAGGTGCTGACCTGTGGTTATTCTCCCTCAATTTGTCCCGCATTTCTCTTACCCTTTCTCCTCAGTACCACGAGTTGTGGCGGTATCCCCACAGATGCGCCTTGTGGAAGACAACCCCTCTTCTCTCTCCCTGGTAGAGATCTACAAGCAGCGCTGTGCCAAGAAAGGCATTGAGCATGACAACCCCATCTCCCGGTACTATGACAGACTGGCCACAGTGCAGGCTCGAGGGACCCAAGCCAGCCACCAGGTATGAATCAGTCACGGTCAAAGTTGTGAGCTGCCACCGTGTGCTTAGAAAAGTAGCAGGGGGTTTTCAGATACTGTGAGATGGTAGAAATTAGATGAAGTGACATTTGCTGCAGACCTTTTGTTGTGCAGAACAAAGGGGTAAGCTTTCAGCTTTGGAAAGGTTTGTTATCCATTACCTATATATACAAAGAAACTCAGAAATTAGAATTTTAAAAGTAATTTTGTGGTAAACGCATTTGGCAACCAGACCTGCTCTAAGCAATATGAGGCTCTTTCTCCCCTTAATGCTCACATTCACCTGGGTTGTGGCTAGGGGATTTAGGGAACACAAATCTCTATACCATATGTACTTTCTAAAATACAAAAAGTGATGAATCCCAAAACACATCGACTCCAGCTGTTTCCGTTACCTTGGGAGAGAGTTGCCCACTGCAGGAGTCCTGGATGTCCACCCAAGGGCCTCTTTTTGCAAATACATGCTCACGTCAGAATTTTCCCTTCTGTTTGATAAACAGTGTGTAACTGTTGGAGCCGATGATTGATCCGCCTTACCACAGTTACAGGGTCCTGCTGGGCCAGATGGAGATGCTCATATTAACTCTGTTCCTTCATCCTTGCTTTTTTTTTTTTTACTCTTCTATTGCGGGTAACTCAAATGCCAGAAAATTGATCCCTTACAAATGTATAGTTCAATGTTCAGAGCTGGGTACTATCCTTAAAACATTGCAGCACCCATCAAGTTGTTGCAAGCCTGTGTTTAATTTCCAGCATTCTAGAAAAGTTTTATTTTGATGATTTTGCCAGTGTTCTTATTGCTCTCATAGAGGAGCAGCTTTTGGCAGTCCTCTCCCCACTGTCACTTCTCAGGTGAGCCATGAACAGAATCCTGAATGTGCGGCTGGCGGTCTGCACGGCTCTGGAGTGCTCAGGACCTGCATTCTCACGGTGTTCAGAGCACCACGTAGGGATTAGTCCAGGGTAGACTTTGGGCCTTTACCAGTTGGTCTTAACAGGAACTAAATTAACTCAATCAACTTTATTAAGGCTGTCTCTAAATTTGTGATGTTTGAATAATCTTGTGGGTCTTCCAGTCTAAAATTTAGATTACAGTGTTGCCTAACCTATGCGGTAATTCCAGACTAGTTCCTTCAGTTTATAAAACTCTTTGTCTTCAATAATCTTAGATAGGAAGTGGTGCTGCTGGTATCCAACTATTCTTTTATTCTTTCTGTTAACTGGCCCACTAGATTCTATAATTAGCAAGTCACAGCGTTCAGAGCCCTTACCTAAACCCTGGTAAGACAGCTCTCATGTGATGCAGCTGAAGCTTTGTTCAGAGGACTCTTGTTTTGAACATAAGACATGGAACCCTGAAGGAAAATTGACCAGTCTTATGCCTCCATATTTAGTCAGATGACATTGCATGTACATTTGTTGGCAAAATTCCCTTTGCTAGTACTAAGTAAGAAATTACAGTGTGAGAGTTTCCTCTTAAAGAAAAGTGAATTAAATTCTAGTGGTGCATTATTTCAGGTCCTTCGTGACATCCTCAAGGAAGTTCAGAGTAACATGGTACCGCGCAGCATGCTTAAAGAGTGGGCCCTGCACACCTTCCCCAACGCCACAGACTACTGGACCTTCCGGAAGATGTTCACCATCCAGCTGGCACTGATTGGCTTTGCAGAATTCGTCTTGCACTTAAATAGACTCAACCCTGAGATGCTGCAGATTGCTCAGGTAATATTAGTGTGAAGAGCCAGAACCTCTCCTTTACACATTTGCTTCTGCTGCTTTAAGTTCCTAAAATGCCTTCCTCTGAAATTTAGGACACAGGCAAACTGAATGTCGCCTACTTTCGATTTGATATCAACGACGCTACCGGTGACTTAGATGCCAACCGTCCTGTCCCTTTCCGCCTCACACCCAACATCTCAGAATTTCTGACCACCATTGGTGTGTCTGGCCCCTTGACCGCCTCCATGATTGCCGTCGCCCGGTGCTTTGCCCAGCCAAACTTCAAGGTAGGTCAGAAAACCAGACTGGGATTCATTGTGGCCCCACGGGAACTGCCCTTCTGCCTACAAGAAGGGAGAAAGCTGAGTCAGAGAAACTTGTCATTGCGGTTCCTCGTCCAGAAGTATTTAGGATGTTGGGGGAACCCATTTTTACAAAGGAATTTGGAAGTCTCTTGGACGGTGTTTCCCACTGTTACCGGTGCATGCCAGTTTCATTTACGCCAGTTCTTACCCACCTTCCACTTCCCATTTCACAAGCCTTTTTGCCGTCAAAGAGCTAAAGTGTTTTCTGGAGGATGGTGCCTGTCTTACTAGGGCTGTAGTGATCACCCGGTGATGTGGGATTTGGGGGTGTCTGACAGCTCTGCCCACAGTGGTGGGGCCACAGCTCATCTGCCATTGCCTGCCCTGTGCCCAGAACTGCACTGGCTGCTTTGAAGGATTCTCATCAGGTCTCCCAGCAATCGTGCGGGTGGGGCGCTGAGGCTGGGGCAGCTGGAGGTGGGCAGACTGGGCGTCAGATCCAGTTCATTCCGACCCAGCCTTTTCCTTCCCCACCAAAATAATTTCCTCTTCACAGTCGGGGACTGAACACAAATTAATTTTCTTTTAATTATGAGAACAATTGTAATTTTTTTTTCCCATTAGATAGGTAGCTTGTGTCTAGAGGCTGCTTCAAGCACCAATTGCTTTCTAAAAAGTTTACTCAGAAGTTTCTAAATTAAATACTCTTAACTGTGGACAGGATTTTACATTATATGCACATGCTCTTTCTAATGTTCAGTTGTACACCTGTGTTTATGAGTAAAAACAACCTTTAGTTTCCTCGAATCAGGAGTCTCCTGTGACGCAGGAGATCAGCTCAGGTTGCCGCCCTTGGTTGAGGCATGAATGGTGACATTCACGTAGGTGGAAATGCTGTACTTCTGAAAACGGGGTAACCCTTCGGATGGCATTTAATTAGAAACCTTTAAAAAGAGTGAAGAGGGCTCTCCTTGCTTTAAGGGCTGTTAGCAACTTGGAGTGACCCTGCGTTCCTCTCTCACGGATGTGCAGGCGTAGATGGGAAGACGCTGGGACACCCTCCAGCCACCACCTCCTGCTGCTGGGACATGGGTCCAGCACCAAGGACCCCTCTGCCTCCTTAGGCCTCTCCACCCCCCCACCCCCCCACTTCAGCTGAGAGCTCATAGGTTCTCCTCGCTCTCACACACACTCAACATACTTGCTGGGGGGGACCCACCTCTGCAGATTCCTTACTGCTCACAGGCGACAGTGGGGGCAGAGATACAATCAGCCGTGCTGGCTGACACGGTGACGCTCGTGACCCCACCATAGCATGGCCGTCGTGTCCAGGAAGTCAACTTTGGCATTTGTTATCCTGAAATACCACAGCCGTGCATTTAGCTCTTCCTTGCCCTGCCTCTGGCTGGTCCAGAAGACACTCCACCCCTTCCTGGTCTTCCAGCTTTCCCTCCTCTCCCTGCCTTCAGGATCTCCCTGCCACTTCCTTCCCTGTCCCCACACCAGCTCCAGCTGCCACACCCACAGCGATCAGACACACCCGTCTCGGCCCTCCCCTGCCCCTGCACAGCTCTCTAGCACCAGGCAGTAGTCTCAGCAGTGTCCCCTCCTCCTGGACCCTCAACTTTTCTCATCTTCACATAATGTGGGGGCAGACTCTTACTGTGCTATGTATAAACAGGCACGGGGTTAAATGCCTTTTCAAGGTTGCCCTGATGGGCGTAGAGCTGTGACCCCACGAAGGCCTGGGACTGGCTGTCCCCCGACCTCCACTGTGGCCAGACTCCCAGTGCTTGGGCCTCAAGCCCCTGCCTGTGGTTCCCTTGGCCTGCGGCGCTGTCCTACAGCAACCACATCCTTTGCAACCTCGATTGCTGCTTGTCTCCACCTCAGTGTGACCTCATCGCCAACCCCCTTTGAGACCCAGTCTCTCCAAGCCCTGCTTACCTGTGTTTGCTCCACAGCACCAACAAAGGCACCTTGTATATTTCTCTTGTTGGGGCAGGGGACGTGGTGTTTCTGTTTTGTTCACTCTTAGCTGCAATGCCAGGAATGGGCTCTGCCTGACAAGGCCCTGGACAGGCGTTGTTCTGCTTGTGGAGTAAACAAACGGCAGGTGCGTGCAGTGAGCAGCGTGGTGGGGGTCGGCGCCTTGGGTGTGTGCACCCGGCTCTGTCCAAGACCAGACAGATGCTGGGGCCTTGTCGCCCCTGCTTCACATCAGGGAAGCAGCCTGAGCTCCAGATGGCTGCCCCAGTGATCTGCAAGGCCCGTGCCCCAGCCCTGCTGCTGAGGGCGACTGGGCCATGTGCCCACCGCTGCCAAGCTCAGTAGGTTCCTTGGTAGGTTGCCCCCCCAACGCGTTCCTGAACTCAGGTGGTTTCCTTCACTCCTGGCACAGGTGGACGGCATTCTGAAGACTGTGCTTCGAGATGAGATCATTGCTTGGCACAAAAAAACACAGGAAGACACCTCGTCTCCTCTCTCAGCTGCCGGGCAACCTGAGAACATGGACAGCCAGCAGCTGGTGTCCCTGGTCCAGAAAGCCGTCACCGCCATCATGACCCGCCTGCACAACCTCGCCCAGTTTGAAGGTGGGGAGAGCAAAGTAAACACTTTGGTGGCTGCTGCAAATAGCCTGGACAACCTGTGCCGCATGGACCCCGCCTGGCACCCGTGGCTGTGACCACGGCTCCTCCCGCCCCCCCGGAATGTGAAGGGCGCCTCTCGGACGCTGAGTCCGCTGCCTTTATGGCTCCTCTGCCTTGTTCATTTTATTACAGAGGCCCTGTAGTTTGACTGGGTTGCTGTTATTTTCCTTATAGTTTGTGTGTGAAAGAGGGTGAATTTCATTTTAGAAGGAGCTGAACTACGAGAGCGAGGCCATTAGAAGTGGCAGAGCTGAAACTTACTGTCAATTTTTAAATAACCTTTTAAGAAACCAGGATTCCTAGTCTGGAATTTCTTTGTGAATTCTTTTTTATTGTGCTCCTCTCTATGTGAATGTACAGATTGAATTTAGAGAACAATTCCTCTTACCCTTTTTTAACTCTTCACAAGTGACACTTAACAGGAGTGTCGTGGTTCTGAATGGACCTCGCAGTGTCCAGCGAGCCCACGTGGTTAGAAACGGGACTTGACAGGCCGAGTCATCTCTAAGCACAAACTCACGCTGTACGAGACCAGCTTTGGGCACCTCCTGAGCATTTCACGTGGATCAGCAGAACCTCAGCTTCTGTGGGGAAGTCGCGCCTTGTACATTCAGCTTTGGATTCAGCTGGGAGAAAGCAACTGAAAGTTGGCAGGTGAATCTCACTTTTTTTATCAGCTGGCTCTTTGGATGTCTTCTAGACATTGTCCCTTAAAAAAAAAAAAGACGACTCCTTTTCCTTCCTAACTTAAAAAGAAACAGCAACAAATGTTTGTCTGTTAACTCTAGTCTGTTATGTTCACATTTTTATAAATATGAGCATTGAGAATGTTCTGTCTAAATTTGTACAGTGTGATTTTTTAGAATAAATATTTTGTAAAAGGAAGTGTCGTCCTTTATTTGGCGCATGCGCATGTTCTGTGGCGCCGCTTCTGCCAGAGGCCGCCAGGATGGCGCGTGCTGGAGTGACTTCCGGTGACAGCGGGCCGCCTGCCGGCTCCTGGCTCGCTGCTTGGTCTGAGCCAGACAGGCAGCACGTTTGAGATGGTGCCGAGGCGCTGGGCGTGCCTTTGGCAGCATGAGTGTGCCCAGAAATCCGGGTGCTTTCCACGTCGCTGACCTCTTTCAGGGCTGCTGCTGGGTGAGCAGAGGGGCAGGCCGGCCGCGGACAGCTGGCTCTGTCACCGCATCTCCGGTGGGAGTAAACAGGCAGGAGGGCCCAAGCATCTGCTGCGATGACGTCAGGATGAGGAACCACAGGGAAGACAGGCCAGCCTAGTGTGGGGTGAAGCCTGCAACTGAGTTCACTCAGATCACTCCCAAGTCCAGTCCACGGAGCACGATCAGACTTGCCAGGAGAGGCGGAAGCTTTGGTGCTGGCGGGACCGACCACTGCTGCAACGCGGTGAGGTCTGTATACTGGTCTCCAGTCTTCGGAAGGAGGTGAAGGCGGCTGCGCCCCGCTGCATTGGCAAAGGAGGCTTTTCAGCTCAGGTGAGTAGCTCAGCCACGGTCCTGAGCCCGTCCTGGAGAAAGATTGAACCTCATCCGACTAAACTCCAAGCTCTGCACGGCCGCACCGTGGAGCACAAAGAGAGGCAGAGGGGCCAGGTTTTTCACCACTTTGCTGGGACACTCGCCCTTTCTTAGGACTATAATTGTAGGTCATTTTACAATTTTGATGGACTGTCTTTGTGAGAAAGTATCTTGGATTCAGGAATGACACATGTACCTAAAACGACAGGTGACTGCAGGCCAGCAGCTAATAGATGTGGTGGCCAGGTGGGGAGGTGCACTGAGGGCGCCACAGTGCCTCTGCATGCTTGGAGCGTCACATGGAGACGTCGTATGGCATTTGGGTAAAGAAGGATTTCTCAATGCTGCGTAACTGGAGTCTGGAGTTGATGCTGCTGTGGGGACAGGGCCTGAATTCCACACCAGCTCCGCCCACAACGCACCCCAGGTGCTCCCTGGTTTCTAGGAAAACCAGCCTTCGAACAGCTAGGATGGAGAGTTTCCCAGTGGAGATCCGGAAGCTCCTGAGCCCCACCTGTAAGTGCAGAGCTCAAGGACTCGGAGTCGGGACCCCAAGCCTGGGCTTTCCCACCTGAGTGGGGTGTTGCTGGGCCCTCAGGAGCCAGGAGGGTGGAGGAAGGACTCCCTCACAGGGAGGGCAGCAGGTGGTTTGTGTGCCCAGATTTCCGAAGAACTAGAGCTAAGTATGACGACCGCAATCGGAGTCACTCGTGTCTTAGCCAGTCTGGCTGAAAGGCTTGTCAGTTTCAGTGTTCTTTTCAAAGGACCAACCCTTGGTTTTGTTGATTTATCTATCTCTGCTCAAACTTTTATTATTTCTTCCCTGCTGCTAGCTTTGGGTTTAGTTTCTTTTTTTCTAGTTCCCTAAGACATAAAGCTAGGTTGTTGACTGAGATCTTTGTTTTTTAATGTGTTTATAAATTTTCCCATTAGCATTGCTTAGCACTTAGCTTTGTGTTTCCAACATTTGTCTCCAGCATTTTCTATTTTCCCTTGTGGTTTCTTCTGGGACTCCATGGTTGGTTAAGAGTGCGTCATTTAATTTGCACATTTTGTGGATTTTCCTGTTTTTCTTATGTGATTTTATTCTACTTTCATTGTGATCAGAGAAGATCCTTTGTATAATTTAAATGTTTTAAAATGCATTAAGACCTTTTTTGGTGGCCTAATATACTCTATCCTGGAGAACGTTTGGTGTGCACTTGCGAAAACTACCAACTCTGCTCTCGTGTGCCGTGTCCTGTGTCTGTCGGGTCTGGTTGGTTTATGGTGCGAAGTCCTGTTTCCTTACTGACCGCCGGTCTGTGGTCACCATTGAAAGTGGAGTTCTGAATTGAAGTCCGCTACTGGTATTTGGGGCCATTTCTCCTTTCTAGCCAGAGGGTCTGTGCCGGGGGAACACGAGGTCGGGTGCTGCTCCCTCAGTCCTTCCACCATCATAGCTCAGTGTCCCTCCTTCCTGGGGAATCTGGTTCCAGAAAATTTGCTGGTCCCACAGGCCTTTGCCAGGTACTTCTCCAGAAACATCAATACACGTTAAACTTCGATTTCCCAATGAGCAATTTATGTGGAGATCTGTATTATCTTTTGCCTGAATTGTTGTTGCTTTCAGGGGAAATGGGCTGACTTTGACAATGGCCAGTGAGAATTTCCGATGTTTCCAGTAAAATTTTGGTCTCTTTACTAGTTTCCAGCTCTTCACAGCCAGGCCACGTGCATGGCGCTTCATTGAACTGCGCTGAAAGAGTCTCCTCTCTTCACAGATAATTTGCTCAATTGAATATTTTGTAGAAATTAATTTATCTCAGTGTAGTTTCTGTTGACTTCTACATTTCACTGTCTCCTGGCTTTTTTTTTTTTTTTTCCTGGTCATAAAAGGAAATGGGATAATTAGAACTTCCACGTTCTAGTCTCAAGTGATCATGAGCCAATGTCATTCAGTTTTGTTTTTCCTGAGTAAATTTGTTCAGGAATTAGGTCTGAGTCCTGTAAAGAAGACTTAAACTACACCAATCCCATCAGGTAAAACACTTTAAGTTTTTTGCAAACCGAGAAGAACTTTAATTTTCATACCTGAATTACTGATAGTTATTTTAATTTTTTTCCTGTCTTAGCGATACAGTGGACATATAAGAAATGTATTAATCCAGGGTATACAATGCAGATGTCAAATACCTCTATCTGTATCTACCACTTTTTTTGACCGTGGTGATTTGGGGATTTTTAGTATGATCTGTAAGAACACTGATGATTTCATCTTCTCTACTCTAGCATTCACTTAGTGTCATCTTGTACAGTTTTAAACCAGTATTTAACTCAGCCAAATTAGTTTCTTCAAAAATCCCTTACTCGCCTTCAGAGGGATTTTGCCTCCTCGTGGAGCTGTCCCGCCCGGCCTGTGCCTTCACACGCCGGCCGAGCCTTCCCGGCTGAGTGGCTGGGCCCACCAGCCACTTGACCAGGCTTTGGTCTGACCAGAATCCAGGAACAAATCCATGTGCCCTCCAGGGCTGTCTATGCTTTGCGCCCTCAATACACTGTCCACTTCTCTCTTCTACCTCTCTGCTTTTGAAAATGACTTAATCCTTCCCTGAAGCACATAATTTGACCCAGGGCACCTTCTGGGGCTATGAGGAGCTGCCCACTGATCTGAAGGCGTGGAGGCAGGTCCAGCTGCAGGTACTGGACACTGGGCAAGCAGCAGCTCACTAGTTCGTAAGTTTACATTTCTCTTTGCTTAGTTCCTTTGTAAAATACTCAGCTAACGCCTAAGTTAAGAGTGGGAGCTTTCCAGGTTTTTATTAAAGCCCTTATTTCTTAGTTTCCCTTCCATCAAGCTCCCACTAACGTCGCCAAGTTCCCCACGTTCTCGCGTGAAGCTGCCGCCTGCCCTCCGGGAGGGCCGACGCTCCAGTGGCAGCTCCGTGTCTTGTCCGCATGAAGCAGGCTTTTCTGATGAAATTGCAAGTGTGCCCCGAGTGTCACCATCTCCCACAGCTACTTGGTGCTGGGCCAGGTCTTTGGTCCCCTTCTGCACTGTTGCCCCCTAGATCACGACTTTGCCAGTGGGGGCCGCAGAGCTGCCGCCCACCGATGTTCTCCTGGGGACCTACAGGACCAGGACCCCACTCCACAACCCAGGGCTGGTGGACAGCATCACTAGGGTCAGAGGTGATGCCCGGCCTCGGGTTACTCCAGCCCTGCCTGAGCAACGTTCTTCCTTCCCCCGACTCACCCCGTGACCTGGAGCCCGTCCACCCTGGGGAGCTCAGGAAACTCCTTACAGCTTCCTCCTGGTTTGAGTCTGGCAGACTGAATAATCATGGGGAGAGTCATGAGGGGCTGTGTAGGGTCCTATACAGTGACTCAGTTTACCTGTGTCCCCACAAAAGCCAGGGGGAGTTTTCAATGTTCGTGTTTCAGGAACGTGTGGTCCGTGAGACGATCACCAATGCGCTCTCGACAGCCGACAGGATGCTGATGTGAGAATGGGGGTCTTGAGAGGCTCAGCGCTGCTTCTGGAAAAAGGAGGGCTGGGGCATCTGCGCCCACGAGGAGGCTGACAGGCAGCCCTGGGGACCCCACCAGGCTGGCTTCAGAGCAGCTCCACTCAGTGGACAGAGGTCTAGAGGCTTAGCACTCACCAGTTCACCAGTAGCCACTAGGAGGTGAGTGGACTTGGGGGGCGAAGGTGGGAGGAAGAGCCCAGTGAAAGGCGCCTTCCTGCTGTCTCGGGGGTAGGTTCGTATGGCTGGCCCGTCCCTCCATGTGGCCCCTTGGGTCAAAGGACCCCTTCTTTGAAAGAAGGGGGTGTGCTCCCCTTCTGTGCTCCCCTCAGGCAGCACAGGCCTGTGCCTGACTTGGTAAGGACACATCCCAGCCTGCGCTGTGCCCTCAGAGCAGGGGAGGGCGCAGGGTGGCAGCTGCCGGGTGCGAGGAGGCTGGGGAACGTACACAGCCCTGTACAGAGAAGTCAAAGCCTGCACATCAAAGAATTTCATCTGAGACTTCCGGAATGATGAGAGGACTCCCCAGTCTCAGCGCTGTCCGGGGCAGCAGGTAGGGAGGGCCGTGGGCGGCAGCGTGGAGAGAGGACAGGTCGCAGGGGAAGGCGCGTGACCTGTCCCGTGTGGCTCCGCTCGGAGACCGCTCGCCGATGCTGTCTGTGTTCACCCTCTCACCACTGCCACCCAGATGAAGGGACCCAGACGTCACCCTCCCCAGAAGGAAGAACTATCCTAACACAGTGTCAGTGTCTGAGGCTTTTGACCATGTTTTTAAGTTACCTGTGTTGCTGTATATATCAGTTTATCTTTTTACTGTAATTTTACAGATAAGGAAATGGAGACTCCAGGGTTTGGGGGGACTCCCCCCACCAAATTACAGGCTGGACTCAAACTCAAAACTCTCCTAACTCCTCCTAATCCTGCCTTACTGACCAGCTCCACACCTCTGCTCAGATTCTGGCTCTGCTAAGTGCCCGCCCAGCACCCCTGCCCAGCCCACACGTGCCTCAGGGCTGACTGCTGTTCTCTGACAGCTGCTCCGCTGTCTGGGGAGAAGAGGCAGCCGCCCGCCGTGCTGTCCAGGCTGCTGAAGGAAGCAACAGCGCAGCAAGGTAAGACCCTCACGTGGGACGGAGTGTTGTTTTGCAGACTACTATGAACAGGGAGGTACTGACGACGGAGCACTTGCAGGCCTGTGCCACCTGCACCTTTTAAACAAGGACACATTTAATTGGTACAGTGTCCCTGGGAGGAAGGTGCTGCTGTCCCCACACTTTACAAAGGAGTAACCTGAAGCACAGGTGCAAGGTCATGTTACAAAGCCAGGTCTGGACGCCAGGCCCTAACTCTGCTGTGGCAAAGCCAGCCTGCCTCCTGAGGCCGCTAACGAGAGATCTGCGCGCACCAGACACCTGTGTCTGTCATGGGCACGCACAGGCGAGCGAGCGGTCAGTGGCCGCCTGAGGGGGCCAGCGCTCATGTTGTGGATGGGAACAAACAACATTTCAAAAGAGCAGATCCTTAAAAAGCCATCAAGACAGTGGCCAGGGCAGATGTGCTGGCGCGTTTAAAGCCCCAATTCCCTAGTGACCGCCCTGAGACCAAACATGAGGTGTTCATCCTTCCTCGGCAGCAGCAGGACTGTGTGTTTGCCACTGAAGTGGCAGGATCTGGTGTGACTGTTTCGGAATATTCTGGAGTCTGTTAGAACGTTTACAACTTGTAGGGGAAATCGTGGCTGGAAAAATGGTTAATTTTGGTCAATTTCAGGTTTTAGTGCAGTAGTGCGGCCACCCTGCCCTGCGGCAACCTGCCTGTGTTTCTGGAGCAGCTTGCTGGAGCCGTGGGAGGCTACGAGGACCCTCGTCTCCAACTGTCGGGTCCTGTGGGTCTCGTTGCCGCTTTTCACCGAGGAGGTGCAGGCACAGAAGAAGGCAGCCCCCGTCGCAGCCCAACTAGTGACTTCCAGGAGAGCTAAAGGATCGGCCTTCCTCTTTCTCATTTTGGGAAACGTAAGGATTAGGACATTGAAACTGCATGGACCACTGGAGAAAGGCTCTAGCTAAAAGCTAGTAAAAGCCACACACCTGCAAGGAAATGAATTCTGCCAATAACCTGAAGGAATCGGAGACAGTCCCTCTTGGTTGAGCCTTGAGACTGATAACAGGACTGCAGCCTCTAGCCCTGGGCAGAGGATCCAGCTAAGTGACACCAGGAGTCCTCATCTATGAAAATGGGAGCAAAAATAAAAGTAACTGCACATACAGGGTAATTTAAAAAGCCACGTGCACGCCCAGGTAAAGACAGGCTCGGGAAGGGGCTGAGCAGCTTTCATCTGAGGCTGCTGTGAGACAACTTCACCTGAAGAAAAAGCCCTGGCGGAAGAGGAGAAGCTGATTTCCAGGGTTACATTTAAAGAAGAATTAACATCCATTCTTCTCGGACTCCAAAAACTCACAGGAGGGTAAGCGCGTCCCGACGCACCCGGTGAGGCCGGCGCTGACCTGACGCTGAAAGCCACACAGACTCCGAGGCGCCCGCAGGTCTGCGCACCTTGCAGCACTTCTGCTCCACGCAGCGCTGGAAGCCAGAGCAACCAGGCAAGGAAAAAGGACATCACACTGGGAAGGAAAGCATTCAACTGTCTGTGTGCAGAACACATGACCGGCTACGGAGAACACCCTGAAGAGCACAGTTTGAACTAGTAAAATCAGCAAAGGAGGATACAACATTAACACACTGGAGTCAGCAGTGTTTCTACACTCTAACAATAAACAATCCAGAAAGAAAGTTAAGAAAGCAGTTCCGTAAGACTAACATTAAAGAGAGCATAATGCTTAGGAACTTCACCAGGGAGGCAAAAGTACATACACCGAAGACTGCGAAGCGCTGCTGAGGAGGCCCGGGTGGGCGCCGAGCCAGCCGTCCCCACGTCTGATCAAGTCATGCCGCGTGCCTGCCAGGGAGTGGTTTTGGGGGGTGGTCACACAGCATCGTGACCCTCTAATCTCGAACTGAACACTCACCAGTGGTTAACTGATATCAGACTACGTAAAATGGATAAATAAAAGCAGCAAATGTGCCCAGTGTGAAGGAGAACGGATTTGAGCTTTCTAGACTCCACAGCCTGTCTGCTAGGAGCTCTGCGTGCTGTTTCCATTTGTTCTTCTACAATTCTGGCCTGTCTGTCTGCTCTCCTTTAAAGGGCCTTGCCAGTAATTCTGATCACTGACTTCCTGTCTTGTAGGAATGTAAAGAAACTGGAATCTCATTTCTACACCAAAATAACAGACACCAAAAATGTCAAGTTGTGAGTTTATTGCATATGTAACAAAATGAACCTGACCTCCCGGGTCCAGCCTGCTGTACAATCACCATTTGTTTTGTGTTTCCAGCTGGTTCCATAACCACATTAAATAGAACTAGTATTTCTTTAAATATTTCTGATTTTGACATAAAACAGAACATTAGTGTACAACTTTCACAAAATAAATCAGCAATAAAAACAGTGGGAAGATAACAAGGATAGCAGCAACACTTAAAAACAAGACATTACAAAATAAATTAAAAAATACATTATAAAGTGGTTGAGAAACAAAAATAAACGAATTTTAAAAATTCATACTATGTTTCGGGAAGGCTCCCACGTGGCACACACCGGCTGCAGGTCGGGAGGGAGCATTTCTCTGCAGAAGGCCACTCCTGACAGCTCAGCTCTGAAGACAACCTACCCTGAGCCGGGCCGTGCAGCGGAGCAAGCTTCAGGCCACAATTCCATCCAGTAAGGAGATTCTCGTCTCAGAAATCGCAAGAGCTCGATTTACTGTCACCCCAAGCTGCACGTTTGCTTTTCCCACCTGCAGACTGGCAGCGCGGTGGCTTGCTGCATCCCTGAGGGTCGGCTGATGACCGCTAGTGAGGCGAGCCTGAACGTGGGGCCCCTGAAGCATCTGGGCCGAGGTGAGGCGGAATGGGGGGGTGCTCTGGGGCTGCTGAGCAGGGCCCCGGTTAGGATATGTGAATGCAGTGCACGCAGACCCAAAGTGGAGCAACTGGGGGCTTACCATCTATCTGCTTGCCATGCTGTGTTCTTTGGGGTGGCTTGGAAGACCCAGCCACTGCTGATGTTAAGGTTCTAGAAGTTCAGTGCTTCTAGAAAGGGCTGTTTGATCACAGTAAACTGGAGCCCTGGAAAACTCTGCTTCCAGGCGCCACGATAACACCCACCAATGAGGGGCCCGCACGCAGCACAAGCGGCACAGCAGCGCCCAGGCCTGGAGGAGCAGGGACGCCGCCCCCAGATCTTGCTGAGGTGACACCTGACTCAGCAGCAGGGCTGGCTGCTGCCACTCCTAAGGCTCATGTCCCACTCCTGACAGCAGAAAGGTAGTTTTTAAGGAGCCAAATACAACATTTCTGCTTCAAAGTCTTTTAAACCCTTGTTTCTTTCCTAGTAACTGCAGGTTTGGGCCAGTGCTGCAGAAATCAGGTGGTCCTTCCTATCTCGCTCTTGAGGTCTTTTCAGTCCCCTGGTGAATGTTTCCTCCTCCTACCACTGAGGTTCACATCAGAGAGGAGACGTAGCTGGAGGGAGGTGGGTATTTTTCATTTCCTCACTCTTCCAGAGGAAGCCTGGATGCAGTCATTCAGGAGCCAGTTTCGAGAACACCTTCAGAAAGCATCCTGGCAAGTGAGACTCAGGGTCAACCCAACTGGGGCATGACAGAACTTTCCAAAGACTAAGCCCACAACTTAGCCTAGACTTTAATCCATTCGTATATTTTCCTTGTGCAACAAATCCCACTTGACATCCCTTCTCTCCTATAACCTGCTAAGTAGCCCAGAAACATGGCTCTTGAAACTCTCAGAACCACAGCCAGCAATTCAGGGCCCCAGCTGAGCAAATCTCTTGTTCAGGGGGAGATGTAGCCCCTAAGAGGTCTGAGTGCTCCACAAGTGAAACCCAAAGTGCTTCTGGGACAAGCAAATCCGCAGCGAGAGGCAGAAGGTAAGTATGTCCCCAAACCCACCACAGCCAAAAGGTACTAGCACAGCGAGAACAGTGAAACACCATCCAAAGCGCCTTCCAAACCGTCTCACCCCGCGGCCCAATCCCAACACTTAACTCAGAACTTGACCACCAATGAAATGTCTTGCTAACGTATTACCCCCAAAACAAACAACAAAGAAACCATATGTTGCTGCTTCAGCTTCGCACTGAAGTTTAGCCATCCGAAATCAAGCCACTTCGTTAAAATACCGTTTGAACCTTTGTGCAAATTGGAAAATGGTATTAGAAATTTAGGGTCCAGTCTTGCTTTGGCCTTGCTCATCATACAAGGACATCTGGGCAGGTGAGCAGAGTAGCAACTGTTAGTGTCACCACCTGACACGGGGGAAAGGCTGAATGGGTCGGGTGGAACTGTCCCTCTTCTGTCGCAGGTTTACAGCCACACCTGCTTTCTGTCAAACAGCAACTGGGCGGGTTTAGGTCATCGAGGGTGTCCATTCCCCTTCCCCGTCTCCTTTGTAAGCTAGTTTGCACCAAGCCAGCAGCTGTAATCGGATTCTGATTTGTTAGTTTAGCTTGTAGCGATCTCCGCGTAGTAGCTGGTTAGTACTCAGGTGGCCCAAGTGATGCTCTTGTATGTATGGTGTCAGAGCCTGCAAGTGCTGCCTGGATCCAAGGCTGGCTTTGGTCTGTTCTTTTGTAAGCTCCGTTATGTGGTGATTTCACTGGAAAAATATTTTGAACTGGATAATGTGGCAAAGGGGATTCTTAAAAGGAAAGATTTTTTTCTATGCAAAACAAATTTTTCAGGATACCCTGAAAAGAAATACCCTGGGCTTCCAACAAAAGCTGCCCCAATTCCTTTACCTTTCCGAAAGGGAAGTATGGTTTTGACACCAGCTTCCAATAAGCATATCTTATACAGTTTTTCAGTTGGAAATTAATCTGCTGTCCAGAGCAGGCTGCCAAAATACGAAATTTTGAAATTTGAGCTGCTGAATTCAAAAAAGGGGCCTTGGAGATAGAATAGCTAGTGCAGTGACCAGTTGGGGCCTCAAAAAGCCACGCTCAGTCTGTGGCTGCCACCAGTGCCCCAGGGCAGCAGGCCTATCGCGATGTGTCATAACCATAGTAGTTTCCTGTGTGACCGAAGCCAAACGCTAAACCTGGCTGCGTTTTATTGGATGGGTGATGGAAGGGGGTGGGAGCACTGTTATAAAAGAGGAAAATATGGGTGGGAGCCACCAACCAAAGTCCCCCCCCACCCCCCTCGCTCCCCCAAGGGAAAGGAGGGGCGATAGCCTCTTTCCCTCGGGTTATCTAGGATTCCAGCGCCTCGGCCAGTTCCGCGGAGGCGCAGAAAGCTGTATGCTTTGGGTCTGGTGGTCACGAGCTAGAATCTGTTGCCTTTGGTTGCTCTTCACTCCACAGCAAACCCACAGGTCTCCTCCACCGCCGTCAGCAGCTTCTCGTAGAGCTTCTCGTATGACTCATAGGGCGGAATGTCAATCCTGTTAAAGCTGGGACAGGACGAAAGAGCGAGAGCACCAATCAGGGTTCTGGCCCTCAGATCCGCCAGGAGGACTGGGAGGTACAGAGCACTGCCCGGGGCCAGCTGCTTGTGTGCCCAGCAGGGGGCTGGGGCACGGACCGGACTGCCTCATCACCCAGCTCAGGGGAGGGGCCTCGACTGCCTCTCTGCTTTGCTGCTGCTACTGAAAAGATTTTCCAATCAACACAGTAATTTTGTTTTAAAGATCTCAATTTTGCTATTTATTTGTTATATTAGGACAAAGATCTCAACTTTTTGTTTTTGTCTTTGGGAGAAATTACTTCTCTGTATCAGGAACACTGCGACCACCATAACCCGGACTGGCCAGCACTAACGATTTGTTGGTGGCTATTTGTTCCTTGTGACTTGATCTAAGACCAAAATGGGGCTGTCTGGAAAATATCCTCCCAAAACAAACTATTTGCAAAACTACTATCAAATCCCTGACAGACGAAACAAATACTAAATTTCTGACTCAATAAATAGTTCCATGGGGAAATTAATTTCCACTGTTTGTGCAAAGAAAGACACCTGTCAAGAAGCTATTATCTCAACAAATAAACACAAAATTGTGACCCAGAGGACAGAGAGTAGTAGCTGAATTAGTAGGCATTAAACAAGGATGATTTCTGGAAAGAGTCAGACTAAATGGAGTGGCAGCCTATCTGGGCAGCTTTATAGCATTACAAGACATTTTCTGTGTCCATTTCACTCAAAGCACTAAACCCTCCTGGGACAGTCTCATGTGAGGACGCAGCTGCCAGGTGCCCACATGGTGCTTCCTAAATGGCAATGGGGGTGGGGGGCTCGGTGTCTTCCCTGCAAACCACTTATCAGCCTATTTTACAGGTGTGGAAAACCCAGTTAGCACATCAGTTTACTCTCCTGAAGTTACAGTTACACAGTGCAGGAGATCACAGCCCCTTCCACGCAAGGGCTTTTACTTCACTGTGAGGCGTCGCAGCCACATCTGGAGCTGGCTCTGACCTGGAGGAGGCTGCTCTTCACGACAGACAGCTCCAGGACAAAGCGTGCAGAGGAGATACTCAAATCACAAAGGAAACAATACACTACAGGTATTATATCCCCTAACACTTTAACTTAAATATTTTTCTGTCATAGGTAAGATGCTGAAAGGGAAAATGGGGCCCCGAGAACGTCAAAGTAAAGATCTCCACATTAACAACTCCAACCTGATGTGCTGACCCCTGCGAGTGTGCACCCCGCGAGGGAAGCGTGTGGCCAGCGAGAGGTAGCCGCGGCTACGTTGACGTGCCAGCCCTACCACATCTCGGTTCCACACAGAGACTTCTGGTAACGTTAAAGGTGACGCTGGGGCTGTGTCGTGAGCAGCAGGGCGCTACGTGCTACCGTAAGAAAATGAGCTTAGAAGAGTCACACAACACCTGCACGCGGCTGGCTCAGCGCTTGTGCTTACCAGGTGTGGGCCTTGGGAAGGTTGTCTGTGTTTGCGTCGATCAGGTGGATGGTGAACAGCCGGGGCCCTGCGGCGCCTGTAGAGCCTTACAGACAACATTCTAGTTAATGCACGTCAGAGGCAGGGCCCGGCCCCACTGCCGAGCACGCCCGAAGCCCACCCCAGCGGGCTGCTCTGCCAGAGAGCCCCGCAGTTCACATGGCAACCTGACCCTCCCCGCCCTCGGTGTGATGCCTGCAGTGGCCACTGAGGACTGGTATCAGGTTCCAGAAAGTCACAGAAGCAGGTGGGAGGGGCCTCTCACTGCACCAGAGCCTGCTCCCTAAGTCACCAGTGGTGCGTTTTTGAACAGAAACGGACCCGCTGCTGGCAGAGCACAGCAGTGTGGTAAGAAAGGCAGGAGCCACGATGCTGACCCCGCCCGGGCAGAGGCAGTGGGAGGGCGCCCAGGCGGGCACCGCGGCCCGTGCAGTGGAGGGGCGTCCCTCCTTCCAAGAGTCCTTGCAGCAAGGAACCATCTACGCCAATGTCCTGTATAGGAACTATATCTGCTATCAATATGCAAAATTCAATTTATAAATATGCTTCACCTTAACTCTTTTCAGGTACCCTTGCTACCAAGTAACAAAAATCAGAAATTTTATGCATCACAGGGCCAGGAAGAAACCTGCAAGGACTTCCCCAGTGGCCATGCCTGACCATGAGCCCACTTCCCTCCTCCTGAGACCCAAAAGCTCCAGTGTCTGCAGCGTTCCGGCTCCCCCTCCAGCCCAACTCCAGACTCGGGTGAGCCAGGGACCCAGTCAGAGTGGAAGCGGCGAGAGGCAGATGGACACAGGAGCCTGCCAGGCGGTCCGTGTGCACAGGTAAGGGGACGCGGGGCCCAGGGGGAGCCTGAAGCCAGTGACCCACGCGCAGCAGTACGGGCGCAGGTGCTGCAGCACTGAGAACCGCTGTCAGAAAATTAAATCCATGGCGCACTTTCAAAACTAATTCTTTCTGCACTTTGAACTGCCACGTTGTCAACCAATTCTGGAGGGGAAGGCAGGCGTCAGGCTGCACTGAGGCCTTCCTTGCTCAGGTCTGTCCAGACTCAGCCAGGGAGGGCACCAGGCTGGCCAGCACCCCCACTGCTGCTACAAAAAACTAGGCCAACCCAGTGACACCAGGTCCCATGGCTGACAGTGGACTGGAGGAAAATCCTCTCCTACATATATATAGACACGTTCTTTCCACATGGGCAAAGGATAGAGGAGCCATGAGTACTGAGAGTGGACTGTGGCCCCCGCTGCCCCTGGGCGGGGAAAATGGCTGCTCCTTCCGCTCCTGCCTTCCACCTTCAGGATCCATCTCTGGGAAGTGGAGGCTGCCCCAGTGCGGCTAGCAGCAATCCTGCTGGGGCCGGGCCCGCAGAGCCCGGTCTGTGTCCCTGCCTTCCGGTGCTCACACTCCTCACCCCCGGCCTTGGAGCTCGCTGCGCCGGGGCAGCCCTGTGCAGCCTCCCGTTCACACTCCGCACGGGCTGACTTTCCTTCTGGACACTACAGGGGCACTGAGCTGAAATTTACCTGATTATGGGGAATGTTGGCCAATAAAATCCTTCTGACAGGTTTTGTTTTGTTTTTCTAAAAGACCAGGGAAGTTTAGCAAGTAGGCCCAGCACAGCGCCCCTGGCAGAGGAGCGCGGAGGCCCACAGCCAGAGCAAAGCGCGGCCGCCTGCCCCTCCGGGCCTGCAGGGCACACTCACTCCCAGCACTCGGGGTCTGCGGCCCTTTGCTCAAGCTGAAAGAAACAACATGTAAGTCGGAGGAGACCATGAAAAGCAAGATGTGGACTCACAGACCTGAATCCCTGCTCGGGCTCACTGCTTAGGGAGTCCTGCTTTCTCCGCCCGCTCCTCCTGGCAACCCTACCGGCCGCGCACGAGGGCCCTGAAAGGCCAGGCCAGGGAAATGGGATGAACCTGCACTCGCAGAGGTTATGTTCTGTGCTCACAATCTGTGATGTCTATTAGTACTTAAAGTGCAGTGAGTGAAGCATCAGTAATATTAGCAGCCTTCACCTTATTCCAGCTATCAGCTGCATCCCCCCCAAGCCCTAAGGGTCAGAGGTGACAGGACGGGATGCCTTTCCCACAGGCAATTTGAGGCCATCCCCATGGAACTTGCCCCAGGGACACGAGGCATTTTCCAGGGGAAAGAATAAGGCCACAGGTCAGGTGAGTCCTCCCAACAGCCATAGTTACAAGTAAAACCGTCGCATGAGCACCGTCCTCAGAGCTTCCAGGTGTGGGGCCAGAGAACGGGAGTGGCTCCCCACAACCGTCCAACTGGTTTCGGGTAAGCCAGCCCCACAGAGATGGCAAAGGGTGAATGGGCCCGACCAGACGAACCTTCAGCTTTCTGAAAGCAGTGGGGGTGCCGGGGATTCAAGTGCCCTACAGGGCTCCACGACCTTGATTTCCATAGGGAACCTGCCCCTGCTCCCCAGCAGCATCTGCCGGGTAAGCGCCAAGCATTTCTGAGGAAAGATGTGGGTCACACTGTTTCCTACTGGACATTTCAGGAAAACATCCCCGTCACACCGCTCTTCACATGGCCGAGCGGAGAGCACACCCAGGCAGACGTGCAGCGCCAACAGCCTCGCCTCCACGTCAGTCACCTTGCAAAGCCTTGAAGCCTTGGAGAGGGACGCGAGTGGATCCGGTCACGAACTGCAGGAGCCTGGCCCTCCGCTCTTCATCGAAGGTCTCCACTGCTTGCCAGAACCACCTGACGATGTTGCTGTCAGCCACGCAGTGCTTCAGCCGCGTGTTGGACTTCCAGTCATTCAAGTCTATCTTATCCAGGCCGCCGATTATCAACTGTGAGGGTGTTGAGAGGCCAGTTATTTTTTAAAAATGTACAAACCAATGTCGATACGCGTCATAGGATCCCAATATATGAAAGGAGTTAAAAACTGGCCTCACAAAGCAGTTATGCCTAAATAGACTAGACACATATTTAGATAAGAAAAAATTTTAAAATCCTGCTACCCCCCAGGACTATGTGTCCAGCCACTGAGAGGACGCGGTCTGTGTTACGGGTCTCTCTCCTGGCTGAGGAGAGAACTGACTTGCGAGACTAAACAGAGCCGCTGTGAAGAGGCCACGTCACAGTGACCTCCGGGGGCGCTTGCTTTAAAGTTTGAAGAGAAGAGAACACAGGAAGAGGCCTGTGTGCTGCTACGACCTGCCTCCAGAGTTCCCTCCAGAGCTACTGCTCTCCCCAGGAGGCCCCTCTCAGCTCACATGCCCCAGGACTCACTGTGGCGAAAGGACTGGACACCTCTAAAGGCGTCAGCTATTTGGCACCAAACAGAGATGGTAACTGAATCAAGCCCATGAAGCCTGACCAGAGAAGACAATGACACTGTTCTGAATTTAAAAATAGCCAGAATGAAAACAAAAACTTGATGTGGGAGAATCGGATTGTACACGAGATCACTTCCCCATCCTGAAGTGACTGCACAGGAGAGGGGCCGGGAACTCCACTACTATAGATGTGGAAAAACGGGGTAAGCCACAAAACACCTTGACCAATTTCCCGAAAATTCTCTAGATTCAGTGCCACCAATGCCATAAATTCACCCTGCCAGGAACCGGCTCACACACCAACTCCCTGCTCACTCCCGCACCAAGCTTTGCTCTGGGAGCCCAACATACTCCCAGGCGCTCTAGAAGACAGCGCAAGCCTCGCTGAGCAGCAGGGAGCCTGCCACGTCTGCACCTCCCTGGCTCGGCTGAGTGAGCACAAACCTCTAGTTCCTTCTGGTCGAAGGGCTTCAATAAGTGTTGAGGGATGAGTTCATTAAATCCTTTCTGAAGAGCTAAGAACTGGGCTTCTATTCCTCTCATAAACCTCCAATTTACATATAACCTGAAAGAAAAATTCACAGGTTAGAAGCGATACCAAGTGGTCTGTGAAAAGAATGCTCTCCGTAGTCAGGTTCTGACTTCTGCTGGGCTGAGCAGTGCCCACCAGGCCTCTCCACTAGAAGGCGTGAAGTGGCAGGACCTAGCCTGAGGATCAAGTTCAAAATATTTCAGCACACACCCTTCTACATTCTGCTTCTTTGCTAATAGTAACTGGATTTAACCTGACCTGTTACAGCAAGTGCCGTAATTTAAAAGTATATTTGAAAATACAGGACAGTGTGAGAAGTGCACTGCCTGACACCTCACGTGCACACGTGCCCATGTTTTGAGTTTCCACGTAAGTGACTAATCATTTGCCTCAAGAGGCAAGAACATAGCCGACAATGGAGTGGACTTGAGACTGAGCTCAAGGAAACTTCTAGGCCACCTCTTCTCTCTTGTGCCCACCATTTTCACACCCAGAATTAAATGGTCCCTTGAAAATCTTTCCCCTACTGGGCTCTGACGTCATTATTCTCTCTTCCACAGGTCAGCCCTGGTGACATCTGGGCTCCTCCAAGCTGAACCCAACAGTTTCTAGAAGTCCCTTCTGTTAACATGAATTTGGTCACAAATGCTAGCAGGGACAGGTAAATATCACACAGCAGAGGAACCTCAACAATCTAAACTTGATCTCAGCAGTGCCCAGCGCTGCCCGAGAACTGGGCTGCCCCCGTGATGACAACACCATTACCGGACATATTCTTTCTTGTTCTCCTCTGTGACAGGAACATTTCTGCCATTGGGTTTCAACTCATGCTGAAGAATCCGCCCGAAAGCATTGTGTTCCACACAGAAAGTATGGTCCAGCACAGGAGTGATATCATTCTCTCTGTGAAGTTAGGACAGAAGAGGGGTATCAGTTAGAGCTTTGCCACCATGCAGCAGTGAACAGGAGAGAGAGGAAGAGATTGGGAGAAAAAGAGAACCCTCAGTAGGGGGCCTCCCTGGTGGCACAACAGGTTAAGTGCAGCACTATGAGGCTGTCTGGAGTCACTGCAGCATGAGTTCGATACCAGGCCAGGGAGCTTCCCACATGATGCAGCAGACCTCTCCTGTCTCCCCGCTGCTCCCCTCAGCAGTGTACTTCTGTCGATCTGCCTGTTCCGCGCCCCATTCTGTCTCTGGTGAATCCTCTCACCACTCCACACCTCTGGCCTACACCCCAGCTTGTATGCATAAATAAATAAATCTTTAAAAGAGAGAGAGAGAGAGAGAACCCTCGGTAGCACAGAGCTCAGGTCGGGGCAGGAGAGTGCAGATTCTGGAAAAAGCCAAGAGAGTGTGGCTCCAGTTCCATGTGTCCTTGCTCTTGGCTTTCTCATTCACAGGAGGGTGACAGCAGCTCCCCCATTCTGTGATTTTATGAGACACAGCAACCTGACTGCTTTGTGAACTAAACCTATGGGCAGAAAAGCAGGACTCATGCAGAGGTAATAGCTAAATTCAGTCAACCTACAAGGAGTCCAAAAGTATCAATTCAAACAATAAAGGCACTTAAAAGTTAACAATGGCTCCTTAATCTGCCATATTTCTGAAAACAGACAGTGGAAGATTTTCTATAGGCAGAATGCCCTAACCCCTACAAAGGGCCACTTCAAGTTGGGACATGTGACATGAGGGCCCACCAGGCTACAATCACAGCCTGGCCCTGGACAGCTCATCAGCTTGCCACCCCTTCGCTAGAGCCTGGGTCTCTCTCCTTTCTGTGGAACTGGCTCATTCACAAAGACCCACGACAGTTCTAGTTTACCATGAAATTGTGCCTGTGGCATTTAACATTTCTAGGGCAGTCCCAAACAAAGGTGACTAAATACTAACTGGAGATAAACTAGAGTATCAAAAACTAACCAACTACCAGATCTGGGGATTACATTTGTGATCACACACTAATAATTCAAGGGAACAACAAAAGAAATTAGTCCAGGAAAAGAAACTGGCCAGACAGCATGAGGAAAGTATTTTTAAAAAATCTACTTTTAGGTTTCTGATGGTAAGATAATTATCTTCGTTGTTCTCCAGTTTTACATCTATAACTAAAATATAGCCACATGCATCATTACCAGACACACCCCAAATATATCTGGCAGACATACACTAAGACAGCCATACATGTGAATTTTCAACCAACCAAATGGTTAAGCAATACTTACAGTATCCACACTAAGCTCTTATGTAGTTCTGGGTCCACTGATTCCAAATCCGAAAGCTGGATGGGTTTCCCCAGTAGCTGCTTATAGAAGGGAACCGTGAAGCCCCCGTTTATGTAGTGTCCGTGGAACACAGCCAGACCCATGATCCGACCCACAAAGTGGAAATAAGATAGATGGTCCTGTAGGGGGCACCAGAGAACATGAATTCATTAGGAAAATGACCCCCAGGGTGGCTGTCTTGTGCCTTCTGCAAGTCTCTTGGGAGAACCATGCCACAGGCAGCCAAACAAGGACTCAGTGACTAAGTGACTGCCTAAGTGAACAGAGGCTGCTCAGTTAGTCGAGTTCTAGAGCATGTCTTCTGGATAGCTCATCTGAATGACATTTTATAGGCTCTGAGAAGATTCAGATACCTTCTCAGAATTGCTCTGGGATTTGCTGGACTCAGTGCAAAATGAAAATGTAGAACGCCCTTCTACCAAAATCATTAAGAATTTCAACATGGCGACAGCAGAAAAGCCCAGTCTGGGCCTACACACGTCACACATCTAGGGAGCCGCCTTCTCTCTGCTTGCAAGGGAAATAAAGAGCAGTAGGCAGCCCCCTTCCTATTCTGCCATCTCTCCCCTGGCCCTCAAGAAAGGAGAGAAATCTAAAGAAGGAGAAAGGGAACACAGAGGAAAGTAAATAGTTCTTAGTTGGGCTGCTCATGTTTAAAACCAGAGCTATTCTGGTTTCAAACTAGCGAACCTCACATTTCTGCTTTCAGGTCAGATTTATTATCAGAAATTCCAGGTTGGTAGAAGACTGGATCACATATGAATGCTTATAAGAGCCTGCCCTGCCTCACCTCAGGGGCCATGTACAGGTGCTGACCACAGGACATGGGCCCCTGGAGAGCCCCCACTCGCCCACTGCCCACCTTCAGTAAGTCACTCAAAAACTGCTGCTTAGCCTCACTTCTACAGCAAGCAGCTAAGAAAGTATTGGGCCAATTACAGAATATTCCAATTTACTGGACAGAATATGGGCTTTGTGACCTGCTTCTCAGAAAAATACTATCAATAAATAGTCATCATATACGCATTCCCTCCAACTAGGTGCTCTGGGTCTATAAGTAGTTCACCCTTGTTCCCCCTGAAAGCAACACACTCAACGATATCAATCATTGAAAATAGAGGATTGAAATCAACCATCTTAATCCAGTTCTCGATCTCTGAGTAAGTCTACAACCTAACCTCCCTACCTCTTTTTTCATTAATACTTACAGGGTTGATTGAAGAGTCCGGGTTGATTTGCAACATGTAAATATTGTCCGTGGAATATTGGAAAAGTCCATAGTATGGATTCAACATTTCATGGCACAACAAATAAAGCCACTCCCTGGAAAAAAAACAACAAAAAGCATTTTATATCTGTTAAAATATCTAGCTGTAGGTCTTAACAAAAGGAGGAATTCACTATGTCCTAGAAGGGCAAAATAAAGTGAAATGTGCAACTGGTAAGGACACTTGGTTCTGAGAAAGTGATTTTTTTCAGACGGGACAAATAAGCCTAACGAAGTAAAACTTGCTTCTAGTACGATCAGAAATTACTTTTCTGGCCAAAATATCAACAACAACAAAGTTGAGAAAGACTGGGTTTGACCAGAATTCCTGTCACCTCAGCAGTTTACTTGTTAGCCTTCTTACCTCTCAGCTAAGGTATTCTCTGCTACTTCACAAAGATCAAAATCTCAGGTGTTATTAATGATGTGGAAATAACTGATGAAAGTGCCAGAAAAAGCAGTAAGATCCCACTGGAATTAAAGTGTACACAGATACACAAAACAAAAAAATACATACTTACAGCATAGAAGATATGGGGAGGATTTACACTAACAAGGTGACAATGTCAACTCCAGAATAATGAGCCATTTTTAGTTTTTTCTTTTGCTGATTCCAGTTTCTACTGTAACTTTTTATTAACATTTATAAAGGAGGAGAGACTATTTCACAGTGTAGGAAGATCCCTGCTGGGTAATTTCCTATCCAGCTGAATTCTTAGATTTTAACAATCATTTTTATCATTTTAAAATGTAGTTTAAAGTTTTAAAATATTCTAATAGTTTTAAAATCTTGATGGAGAACATATGAATGACTTCTGAATTCCTTTGTGTGAATCAACACCAAATCAAAAGCACTCTAAATAGAATCTGTATGACTCAGTTGCTGTAGGCCGTGATAACCCCAGATGAAGGGACCCTATAAAAACACCTTGGCAGTTCTACAAATAATTTTTTGTTCATTCTACTCAAAATTCCTTTCAAATGAATACATCTTATTAAGATAGCAACCACAAATTTTATTCCGGAATTTCTTACCCTTTCAAATAGAAAATATACAGAACTAAGAAAGGATAGAAATGGACAAGCACAGATGCAAACAATCTATCAATGAAAATTGAGAGAATATGCAAAAAAAAAAAAAAAAATCAGACCAAAACAATGTTTTGTAATCAAACTCAAAAGAACAGACAGGAGCTACCACAGATGAGACTCCAAATCTTAGAAAGCCTCTTTACTAGAAAGGCAGACTGCCCCACTTATAATACTCTGATTCAATCCCAAGTTTTGGAGTTTGGATTGGAGAAGAATTGTTTTCATAAAAGTCAAGACCTGCAACTGTCTAGACAGGGTGTGATTAAAATACAAGCAAATATTCTGACTGAACTGTGGACAAGGTACAGCAGGCATGTTCTAGAAATGGTAAGAGAAGAGCTAGTTATATAGGCACAAGCTAAAATCGTGCAGGTGGATCCTCAGCAATCAGACAATGAGCCCCTCACACACATACACTCTCCCGGACAGACGTTAGGACAGAAGAGACATTAAGGATCTGAGCAAAAAGTAACAAGTCAGACAAAATGGCTGCTCCACTACAGCATCCTGTTCAGCCAGGGAGTCACACGGACTTACCGCCGTGTGGAAGTCTTTTTCTGCATCCATTCTTTTTTATTTATATGAACTAAAATCAATGTATTTTTTTTTTTTTGCAAAAAATAAATGTAATGTATCTAACTGCAAAGAACCAGAACAAATGCAGTATTTTCTCAGTGAGATTTCAATGCAGGAATCAAAACAGTCTAGGTAGTTTAAGCACAAAGGGATTTAATTTAGGGAACTGAGCCTTACAGAATCGTTGGGAGGGTGGAGGAGTAAAGGTCAGAGCCCAGACTGGACTGCAGGTGTGCAGGGACCGCCAGGGAGCAGGCGGCAGCAGCTGTTACCAGAAGCGCCTCTGCCACCACCATAGGTGTCTCCCACTTTCAAGTACTTTTAAGAATGGTTCACCATGTGGAAGCTTTGACATCTCTGGAAAATGCAGAAGGAACAGAACTCCCACCACGCCCAACAGCTGTGTACCTAGGAACATACATAGATTCCCAGACATGCAGAGGAAAAGGGGTACACTGAAACAGTTTGAGATACGAGCACTTGAGAAATCCTGAAATCTCAAAGGAAAAGGCATAGAAGAGAAAATGGACTTAGTTCAATTTGAACCATTAGGACAAATATGAATGACTCAGTAGGAAGATTCTCATGGGAAAAGGGGAACAGAAAACCTAGACCTCTTGCCAGGAACTGGAATTAGTGTTATTAAGGGCAAACAGAAGCTACATTTGCCAAGAGAAAGATCATTTCTAGATTCAAGATCAAAAAGATCAAGAAAGAAACTTAAAAGGAAAATATTTCTTGTGGAGAAGCAGTTCTAAGGTGAGCTCCCTGTGAAGGAAAAGCACTTGCACACTCCTGAATCCAGATGGGTCCAAGAGTAACAGGAGTAGGGGTTGAGATAAAGGTTAGGATGTTAATGGAAAGAAGTCAGAAAAACTCGGCAGTTCTAAGGTCAAAGGGCAAGGGAGCTTGGGCGGCACCCTGGGGCGGGCTCCCTCAAGAGCAGCGCCAGGCGCACAGGCTCTGGCGGGAGGTGACTACAGTCTGGACCAGAGGAGCTGAGGGGCCATTCAGAGGGGAGGGAAGGACTAGGGGAGCTCCACCAGGGAAATCAAACATCTGGCACTGGTAAACCTAAGGAACTTTGAAAATATCAAAGACGAGATGAGGGCAGCTGGGTAAGCAAGCGTGGGGCTGAGGGCAAAGAAGGAAGCAGGAGGTGTACACTTGCGAGTCGTCGGCACGAAGACAGTATTTAAGGCCACAGAACTTGGCGAGTCCACCTGGCGAGCGCACACGGGAGGCTCCAGGGCTCAGGGCAGGGGCACCAAGCTCCAGAGCCCTCTGATGGTCAGCATAAGATGAGAAGGAGCCCCAACAAAGGGGCCTGGCAGTGAGGAAGCCCGGGAAAGGGAGTCCTAGGGGCCGAGGGAGTGACCGACAAGGTCTGACAGAGCAGGCGAGACCACGGGGCCTGGGACGGGAAGGCCACAGGAGGCCTGGCCACAAAGGGCAGGAAGATGAGCTGGAAATGGATCCAGAGTACTCGAGGTACATGGAAGGAAGCGAGACGAGGGACTCACACAACTCTCTCGGGGGGTTGCCATAAAGAAGAGGACAGAGGAAATGGATGATGACAAAGAACTAAGTACTCATGAACAAATTTTTGTTTGTCCTGGACTTTCTAATTGTTTTTCTTTGCTTGCCTTTACTACCTCTGTAAAGCTTAGGCAGGAAGGGGATGCAGAGTCCAGGGAAGGTTTGGGGGGAGGAATGTCTGTCACTTTTAGAAAGGTCTTGTGACAGCACATGTGACAATGAAATAACAGCCGCCAAAGGGGCTCTCTCTTACAGGAAAGGGCGGGAAAGTGCGGACTCAGGCACTGCAGGGGAGCCTGGCCCTGTGGCTTTGGCCAGGCAAGCGCAGCAAACGGAAAGAGAAGCAAGACAGCTCAGCAGTGCAAGGGAGCAATTACACTTGGGCTTTGGGTGGGGAGGAAGCGAGGACAGCAGGGCTGCAAGCCTGAAAAGAGGGGGCAGAATCTGTGGGTGGGTGGTGGTCCTCGAGGGGACAAATAACTGCTGGTGAAGAAGTGACTAAGATCAGGCTGTCACCAGGTCCCTATGGCAGAGGAGTCAGAGGTAGCACCAGCCTTAAGAATTTTGAATTTAACAGGGTAATAAGGACAAAACCTGGTTTAAAAAAGAGAACAGAAAAAAAGCTTTTGAAAAAACTAGAATGTGTCCAAAGGGATAATTGTAGAATAGCAATAAGCTCTTTTAGTGAACGATATTTACATCATCATAATATAAACTATGTAGATCATCAATTCTTACAGGTAATAGGTAGACAAGTAAAGAGACTTATTAGTAAATTTGGGTTACAGACGAGAATATAAGCCTTCAACCTTGACAAACAATATAAAAGTAAAATTACAAGTAGAATGTGAGAGGTTAAAAGTGGAAGGAATGCAGAAGGGAAAGTTAGAAGCATTCATATCCTTTTCTTATGAAAAAGAGGGATTGAAAGTAACTTTTCTGATTGATAAACCAAAAAGTGGTGAAAACACATTACATAAAGTTACAAAGAAAAATTATTGATCCTACTTTTAACTGGGAAGTGAGAGTATGAAATGACATCCTCCCCATCACCATTACCCAGTCTATCTGTGTCTATGACCACAAATCATGAAATCAATAGATAATATCTGAACTTGACCGATCCAGTGATGTACAGATATCTATTAGAAGAAACAGCTTAAAGAGCAAATAGTTGCCTCAAAGATGCAAAGAGTAACTTTTCATTATTCTACCCTTAAAATCATTTTATGAATAATTTTGACCAAAATTCATTTTTGCAAAATTCCTTTGATACAAGTGCAATTTACATACTTTTCTCTCACCCCCAAGATTCCTGTAATGAGAAAAGCAAAGGTGAGTTTATCTTTTGATTGTTGAATAGTGTTCCATTGTATATACGGACCACATCTTCTTGACCCAGTCATCTATTTTTGGGTATCTGGGTTGTTTCCATATCCTAGCTATCGTAAACAGTGCTGTGATATAAACTCATACAATTTGCAGCAACGTGAATGGAGCCAGAAGGAATCATGCTCAGTGAAATAAGCAAAAAGGAAAAAGAAAAATATTGAATGGTTTCACTATAGGAGGAATACAGGGGAACCAAATAAGAGATCAGAAGGAGAAAATAACAATAAACAAAACCAAAAACTAGCAGGCAATCACAAATGAGAGACATTCAGCGAGCGAGGGGGAGGATAAGGGCTCAAAACGGGAGAAAAGAGCTCAAGGGACTATGGTGACAGTTCACAGATGAATCGGTGGTGGGAAACCTACGGGGAATACACAGTAATGTAAAAGATATAAATTATAAATAAAAGAAAAGCTGCCTTCCATATTAACTTCAGGGCAGTTCATGGTTCAGGTTCATAGGAGATGAAAAAGGGTTAAGTTTAGAAGTTTAATTCTAGCTTTACAAGAAGTAAATTAACGGTGAAGATCACGTACGTCCCGACTGGCTCTGGTGACAAGAGCGCGCAGGCCGCAGCATTCTTAGTCTAAGAAACTCACTGGAGGCCTCTGAAGTCCTGACTGCTCCAAGACAAATGCCAGCAAGGGGCAAACAGCATTTCTCTCAAGACATTTTTTATGGTTCTGCTGACCCCCACACCGCAGCCCCAGGGAGGTAGCCAGCACCTCACCTTGCCACTCCACCGTAATCCAGACCTTCTTCTCCTCGAAATTTCACCATCAGCCGTTTCTTCAAGTCTTTGGGTCGCATCTTCATTATCTGGCGATAAGACTCCTACACAGCAAAGTTACAATTTCAGAGAGAAGATCTGCCCTCATTCTTGCAGCCACACAGACGAGAAGGGCGCGTATTTTAAAGAGTTACGGAAGGATGAAAGCCCTGATCGTGGCGCCTGAGAGGAAATGAGCTTTCCTTCAGAACCGAGCTTTCTCCTGTTCCTAATCAGTATTTATTTGGCATCTAGTATATTGTCGCTTCATCATTGGTTTTTCTGTTTCTCCCTCAGAGACAGCAACAAAAGAAACACAACGCCAGGTAATAGTGTCCCCTAAAGGAAACACAGATGTTTATTTTGAGCACAATCACGAATAATGTCCTCACTAGAGCTGACTTTCCACACATTAATTCGATGCATCCTATAAGCAATTCATATGTCTTCACAAAAGGAACACATCACTAGAGAATGGAGAATAAAAATTCTGGGCCTGTTTTTATATCTAAGTGAAAAATCATGATTCCTGCTGAGTCAAAAAGCAAAAAAGGTTGAAGACAGAAAGTAGCTCACTGAAAACAGTCAGACTAACGTGGCCTCAGAGTGAGCATTTTAAGCGGAAGTAGCTAAATGTTTGTAGATATTTTCAGTGATAAGGCACTTAAGAATCTTTTCATGCTTTAACTTTAATGTAATTCAAAGTCTACTGTCCCGAGAGGAAAGCAGGACATGGGCTAGAAACGATCTGGCGGCAAAACGTCAATAATCCAGTTCTTCTCCACCCTCGGCAACAGTTTAAGATGCTCAGTGGGCAGAAAGGGGCACTTGAGCTGACCCAGGCTTGCAGGCGGCTGCGCAGGGGCCAAGCACAGTGCCAGCTGGTCTTCAGCATGCGCACTGTGGCGCCGCACCGGGCTCCCTCCCTGCAGCGGGTCTCTTGCCCTCCGTGCTTAACCCCTAAGCACCAGGGCTCAGTTCTCCTGCAGTCGCATTTGATCATTTCTGCCAATGTCTCCACAAAGGCAGGCAGGCCATGGCCCCAACCTCATGATCTTCTTTCCTGAGGAAAGGGTCCTATCGACAAGAGGGCCCCACTGGTTTAGGGCCCTGACCCCCGACAGCAGCTGTATAAGAGAGAGAACCCCTCCCAGGAACACTTGACCTTCCTATTTCTGTAAGGGACAAGGAGGGTGGCCGCTTGGTTACTGAGGTTCTCTGAGAAGACAGTGCCCCTGGATGAAATCCTGTGCGAGGATCACTGGTTCTAAGGCCCCATGCAGGTTGCCAGAGTAATCTGCACAGTGCAGGTAAGGGGGTCTACCATGTTGTTTAGTACTAGTTTCTATACAAATCTCTAGGTTTTGACCTCAGAAGCTACCTAGCTTTTCAACTTTTACCACAGGAGGAAATCAATGCCTCTCTACATGACCGTTGGTCCTAAGAAGCCCTGCCTTTCACTGAGTGAAAGTCAACACCTGAAATACCAAACAGGGATGAATACACAGGGATGAACATTCTATGCCTGACTGCTAGTTGCATTCAATTCTATACCTCAAATATTTCTTCTCTGGATACTTCGATGCGGCAATGACCAGCTTGTGGTTGCTGAAGTGAAAGCTCATGTCTGAGGACCTTCAGCTTCTGGACTAAATCTCTTTCATATCTCTGGGCAGGAAGCTCCTCGTCCTCCACAGAGCCCTCGCTGGGCAGTGGCAGCGGCTGGCTGGGCTCCTTTAGTTGGCACTGGTGACTTGGAGACAGAGCATCAAAGTCACTCCAGGGACAGCAAGTGGTCAAGAGGCTGCAGGCAATGCCCCCCACACCAAAGGGACAGAGAAAAGTTCATTACATAGAACTTCAAGTAGAAATGGTTTCCCGTGACAGAGAGAACTATGTACAGAGATATTTAAAAATTGCCGGTGGCCACTATTAGCTTAAAGATAGGAGATATCCCAATTTTAAGCAATGACTTAGCAGTATCACTGCTATAAATAAAAACAGGTATTGCAAATATTTATCATCTATCTATTAAGATTTTATGAGATAAATCAAGACACTATTAGTTGCTTCTTGGTGATCAGAATTAACTGGAGTTGATGTGAAAACTTTCAGAGGGGGCAGAATGCTACAGCGGAGGGGGCAGAATGCTCAAAAGCAAACGACTCCAATGAAGCCTAGTGTCACCAGTCCTCATTTTCAAAACCATGGGATTTCTAAGCCCACTCATTAGGAGCAAAAATCCAATAAAACCAAAGGGCCAGGAGTAGTAGAGGGACAAAGTGACATGTGTCCTGTTCAAGTTTTGCCACTTATGTCAACAATTAAAGGAGCTATTTGGGCTCTTATGTTCTGAGAACAAAATAGACTTGAACACTGACTGTGGGGTAATTCCAGTTCCCAGTTAAGCAGGGACGACGGGACAGGAATGGGCAGGCGAGCAGCGCAGCGGACGGTGGTGGCAGCGAAGGCACTGAGGAAAAGCGCGTTTCCCTGCTTCCCACTCAAAGGGCCACCATTCCATCTGCGTGCCACTGGGAGCAGCTTCATCCGTGACGCTGCCCAACACGCCACCTCAGTGTCTGTTTAGGCTGCAAGCAAGAAAAGCCTGGCCACGACCCGTGGCTTTGCTGGCGCTCACAGTTGAGAGTTTAAAACTGCCCACCAAATAGGTGTCACATCTTGCTTATGCTTACCCTCCACTAACAAATAATGCAGTGGGGAAACTAAGAATCCATAGAAAACATTAAATTATAGACAGAAAAGGTCAACAAAGAGTTTGTAAAAGTCTTACTTCATGATGTGGTGTAACCTTGGGTCTGTAAACTGGGTTGTTCGGTTATTATGATCTACAAAATATATTCTCCCAGAAACTGTACTTCTGACTTCCCAACCCGGTGGCAGTGGTCCAAGTTCATCACAATTCACACTGTTAAGGTCTCTACCAAAACGGAAAATACAGAGAGGTTTGCCATCTGAGTAAGGAGGCATTAGAGCAAAAGTCCATCGAGAAGAACCACAGGCGGCCCTTCTCACGGGAGCCGTGTCCCAGTTTGGCTAAGAGGGACCGTCCTGGTGCTACTTACGCCAAACCCCCACTGAGTCCAGGCCTCTGGGCTACAATTGGCAGCAAAATCCAACAGATAAAGCCAGAACTTTCAGAGCCTATAACCACAATATGGAACATGGTCTGCCAGGGAAATAGTTTCTCACACGCAAGAGGGCCCGAATAGTAGGAAGTACGTGAGCGCTGTCGGGAAACAGTCTGAATTCACAAATTAAATGTTCAAGGTCAGAAAGGTTTCTTCATTGAAAAGTTCCCAGGTGGCATAAGTTTTTCTTAAAGCTAAAGGGGATGTATTCGCATGCATCTGAACAGCTGCACTGGGAACAGGACTCCTCATGGTTGAGGTGGCTTTTCGTTAAGCAAGTGTTTCTAATTCTAACCTCTTGATTAATATTTCAATACAATCCACAGTCCTGTGGGAGCACAGCATTGCTGACCAGGATGCTCTTCTAATTAGCACAAAAGTCTGACATTTCTAAAAGTGGGTAAAGAGACACCTCATTCATTTGCAGGTATTTCCATACTAATTATAGATACTGAATTGTAAATTGAACATAGACTTGGAAAATCAAAGACAGGAAGCTTATTCTCAGATGAAACAAATTATGAACAAAAAGGAAATGAGCATTACTAAAAATGTTATTAGGTAGTAATGCTATTCTAAAACAAAAAAAATTTAAAGGAAAGCAAAGCAAAGCAAAAAAAAAAAAAAAAAGAAAGAAAGAAAGAAAGAAACTTAACTCCATTACGGGGTGGGGGTGGGGTCTCTCTGACCTGGGCTCAGATGTCTGGCCTTGCAGAAGGAATTCGTATAGAAAAGCTTCATCTCCCCCAGGAATGGTCCCCAAGGGACTGAGGCAATAGGGACAGTAAAGTAGAAGAGAAAAAGGGTAATAGCGTCTTTATATTTCTTTTTTAACTTTTTTTAATTATGGAAAATTTTAAGCATATAAAAAAGTAGAGAGACCATAATGAATACCCAACTTAAACATTCTCATCACCAACCTGATTCAAATATTCCCCTATTCACTACCCCCACCCCAATTATCTGAAACAAACCCCAGACAAGATATCATTTCATCCCTCAACGTTTTTAGGTTAAAATGAGAGCAGCGCATCTCGAAGGGCTCACTGGCTTTCCGAGTAAGAGCACAGTTGATAATCTAGGGGCCGCGAAAGCGTCTCTCTTCATCATATGATCTGAGTTCAAGAGCCAGGAACTGTTTCTAAAGGCCCCCTTGGTTCCAGCAGCTGCCACCCTACCAGGCAGAGAGTCTAGGGGACCGCTGAGCGGGGCCTCCCACCCAGCCTCAGAGCCGTGACCCCTGTGATGACCTCTCTGTGCTGCCATCCTCCAAGTTTACACGGTCAAAGCTAAGGGGCGCTGCAGCCACAATCGGAGCTGCGGGCAAGTGCCGGAGCAGTCTGCTGTGCCTTTGAAGGTTTTCAGAAAACCTACCTTGGGATCCTGGGGTCGTGCCACGTGCTAACTCCCGTCTGGGTGTGCAAAAAGTAAACCTGCCCCTGCACTGTTGTTCTCTGTTCTGCACAAGAAATTGGGGGACACAATTAGTTAATTCAGTTCCAAGGAGAGTTTTCAACCAGTCTTCTAAGCATGGAGTCTAAGCGTCACCACAACATTCTCTATGATCACTGAGAAAAGGGTCTGAAAGGGCAGAGGCGGCTTCCGGAAGTCAGACCTCCCTAACCCTGGGACGCAGCACCGCCCTCTGTGGCCCCACCCCTGGGGAAATGCTCCCAAGTGTATCCACCACCTCAACATGAATCTACTCTGACTTCTGTCATCTCCACATGCTCTTACTTCTGGAATGATCTGCGACATCTCTTCCACTTCTCTATTTCAGCTCCAGTCTGTGACGATGATGCTCCCTGCATTCTCTCCCTGCTGTCCTTTCCACACTCAAGCCACAGAGCACACAAATACCCTCGTGGAGCCCACGCATCATCTTGGTTTTCTTTGGTGTTAATTTGCCTAAAATTCTCACACAAGTGCTACACTGGGAGATGGAGCAACTGCTGACAACTTCATGGAGAGCAAGATCTAGCACCCTCTTTTTCTGGCACTCGCCTTTCCACGGACGCCACCACGGCTGAGGCCCGCGCTACTAAGATAGGCCCGAGCAGGGACGGCCCTGCCCACGCAGGTGACACGCGGCGCAGCGGGCGAAGCTCACCGTAGCCTTCGGGCAGTTCTGGTGACTGGTGGCCGTGGGGTCGGTTCTGAGGCGTCTGCAGGGACCCTCGAATCTCAGGATTTCTCAGCCGCTGTGTCTGAAGTCTTTGGTCCTGACTTGGGGACTCCACAAACCTGCAGTTCCCTCCGCCGGCAGCAGCACCGGTACTGTCTGTGTAGGGGGCCGGCTCCTCCATGAAGCAGCTGAGGGGCCTCCCGGGCCCAGAGTCTTCATACACGGTTCTGCAGGGGGAAGCGCACACACGGGCACATGGGTTGAGCGCACGCGCCTCACATTTCAACTGGACGCTCTCACATCCACTTATTTTGCTTTTCTTCAAGAATTCAGTGTCCCATGTGCTTAGTTTTATAAAATTTGCCCTGTCCTATTTAAACAGACTTTTTCAGAGGAACAAGTGGGCAAAAGGAGCCACATCTGAAGCGCCATCAAGGCCACCCGTGGGATTTCATCCTCAGGGAAGAGCCGAATAATTGGGAGGAGCCAACAGTGCGCTATAAGGAGCTTGTGAAAGGAGATTTCACTGGCTTGATTTTAAATCAAATCCATTTTTCTTGTTTTTTACTCAACCACAGAACTTCTGGTTACACAAAAAATCACAAGACTAAGTATTTTTTATATGAAATCTTTGCCCGTGAACAATTTTCAAGAAATTTACCATAATAGACTATTTTCCCTTATGAGCAAATCCATTTTACATTGAAAATTTTCAAACATACACAAGTTGAGAGACTAATACAATCAGCCCCCTCCTCCCCCAGACCCATCATCCAGCTACTCCTTGTGGCCATGCTTCCGATTCCTTCCCTCTATGGCTTATTCTAAAACCATTTTATCATTTCGTCCTTAAATATTTTAGCATGTATCTCTAGAAGATAGAGACTTTCCCTATTATTACAACTTAAAAATGTGCATTAATTTTTTAACACCATCAAATGCCAGTATTCAAATTTCTCCAATTAACTCATTGACTAGGATCCAAAGGAGGGCCACACATGGCATTTAGTAGGTATGGCTCTTATGTCTCTCTTATTACTATGTCATGGGTTCTCTTCATTTTTAAAAAATTCTCTTGCCATGTATTTATTGGAAACACTCGACAGAGTGGCCCCGTTCTGGGCAGTGCTTACCGCCCAAGCGTGGGGCTGTGCCCTATGGCTCTGAGAAGCATGTTCACGTCATCCCCTCTCATGGCATGTGAGTCACTGTAATGATCACCCAGGGCCATCCATTCCCTGGGCAGGTCACAAAATTGTGACAGTGACCAAAGAAAGGTTTTGAGGTTTTTTGGTATGTGTTTTGGGGTGGTTTTCTCCCTAGGTGTCATTATAAATGATGAATGGTTAATATATTTGTTGATGAGTTTCAACCCATTAACTCTTAGTGATGTTCGAACCCTCCCAGGTGTGGCAGGTGGGTACCTCTTTAAGTTGGATCCTAAGTCTTTTGGGCACCACCCCAGGAGGCTTTACAGCTTCCTGTACCAACAAGGAAACTGACCACAGTGGAGAAGGTCTGAAGGATGCTCTCACAGAGGGGGAGAGCCTAAGGCAGCAGAGAGCTCAGCCCGCACGCCAGTCATACATACCCTTCATTTTCTAACAGTCCTCTGCAGTCTACCACAGACCCTCCAGTGCCTATTCTGTCTCGTGTCTGTAAACTGACTAAAACAGAAAAAAATGTCTTGCATTAAAATCCAGTGGTATTTTAGACAATTGTAATACAGTGAACCATTGTGAATTTATAATTTATGTACAACATTATTGTTTTTAAAAAGCAAGGCATATGGATACACACACACACACACATTCTTATGCCCTTACGCACAAAGCAGTTACGCCAGTAGCCGCGTACCACTGCACACCGCTTGGAACACTCCTTGTAAATGCGGAGCAGAAAAAGATGCCGTTTTTCATGCTCTCAAGACAATAGTCACTTTAAGTCGCCTTATTTTAAAGACGATTTTCACTTATGTTTAACGAGTGCACAGAGAGTACTCTAAGAATCTGCAGGCCTGGGCGAGTCTAAGCAGTACGCTCTAGCCTCACTAGGGCAAAGCCATTAACCAAGTTATTTCCAGTTATTCATTTCTCCTGGCACATCCCTCCAAAAAAAAAAAAAAGAAAGAAAGAAAGAAAGAAAGAAAGAAATCATAAACAGAAAAGCAGTAAATGAGAACTTTCTCATTATGATAATTTTCAGGATTTATGCCCACTGTTCATTTATCTTGGGTCAAGGGTCAAGTCTACAGAAGACAACACCTGAGAGGTGGGGTGTCCTAAGCCACTCCCGTGTGCTGCTGAAATGTGGTTTTCTTTGATTCTTTGCAAAGCACACAGTCAACATTTGATGTACCAGAAAGTGGGGTGGAGGATAGGATGAGCTGCTTAACAGATCACTTCCAAGGGAACACCTCCACCTCCAGTCAACACTTAGCAACGTTAGCACACTTTTAAAATTCTAAATAATTCATTCCTGAGTCTCTAAACTCCTGTTGGATGGATGCTGTGCTTTTCATGTAAGTTCCTTCTCAAAGAAACTATCTCTCAGTGCTTGCATCTGTGGCCACCGTCCCAGTCACCTGCACTCGAAGACAATGACAAATTAATGGCCCATTAATGCACTGATTAAAATTACACTTAAAATTATAACCCTGTATCTCTTTGTACTTTTATCACTGTAATTCCCTTTGAATGACATTGAATGACAGGATGAAGGGAACTAGATAAAATAATAAAACCGCACAAGATAAAACTTTTTAGTATGGAAGAGATGGCCCCTGTGTGTGACTTGTGCTTCCAAGTGCGTCATCACTGTCAGTGCCTGTGTGTGTTTCCTCCGTGCTGCAGAGCTGAATGTTTGGTTCTGTAAAAGCATCTCTTTATACAGATGAGATGAGAAAGTTCTTACCCACTATTTGGCCACGAACTGCATCAGTATCTGAGGGATTTAGTTTGCATAGATCCAAACGCTGGTCTGCAAACAAACAATTCAAAACTTAACCCAGGGAAATATTAACTAGGGAGGAAGGCAGGAATTCTGTATTCAGTATTAAAAAAAAAAAAAAAAAAAAGATGCCCCATAAGCCTTCTTCAGTTGCATTAAGAGGCAGAAAAGCTTCCGGTTCTTACATCCAGTATCTTTTAATCTGCTGATGGCATTGGAGAGCAGCCGCACACAGCCCAGGAAGCCAGCTCCCTGCTTCTTGTGAATTTTCTTGTGGTTCCACACGCTGATGGTTATAGAATCTGTTTTCCCAACGTATCTGAAAACAACATGCACACTCATTTTTAACTATCTCTGAATTATGAGAGTCCACTGAGATTTTATCTGATTGACTTATTAGTACGGAAGAATCCCTTTTAAAATAATATTGTAACAAGCACTCGATAAATACAAGTCAACTAACCTCAACGTGCTGGGAAAAAGAAATACGCAATGGATTATGTCAGAAGCAAATATAGACAGCCACAATCTCTAACAGAGATTCCATAGGACAATGAAATGATTCATAAATTCCCATCAATTAGACTTAATATAGAAAACTAGTTCATAACAAGGGACTGCTCGTAAACCCAGAGACCCATTCAAAGTAAACTAAAGACATTCCGTCCCCCCTTTCTTCTCAGTGCAAGTCAAACATACAGGGGAGCTTTCAGAACAAGGGCTGACAACCACTTTCCAAGCCACTTACTTTCCAAGCCTCAGTGTAACTGAAACAACACTTAGAATTCAACTTCTGAAAGTCCCACCCAAACACAGTATGATCTGTGTTAGTAAGAAAACAATCACTCAGTATTACTTTGATGAAAATTTCTTGGCTGGGACCTGAAAACATAGGTGTATATAATGTGCAACCCAGTTTATGAATGAATTTAAGGAAATGTTTGATGGTGCAGATGGAATGTAGGCTGATGCACATTCTGTCATTCTCAACTATATTTTCTCCTACAGAAAATATATTTGTACTAAAAAGCAGAATAAAAAAAATCAACAAATATACGTAACAAATTTACATAATAAATATAATAATGCAAAGGTAAAAATAATGTGAAGGTAAAAATTCTCAACTCTACAAAGTTTTAGGTTTCACTAAAAAACAGCAGCATATAGAGGAATAAACTATGGCCCTTTTTTTCCTGTTAAGAAGGACAAGAGATTTAGAAGTTTAAGGACCATTATTACAGAAGCAATTCAGATAAACCTATGAAAATGTCACTGCAAGGACTTCCAAGAATATGAACTCTAAAATTAGGCAGTAAGCATTCATTCGCCT
The DNA here is from genome assembly GCA_004024925.1 of Scalopus aquaticus. Lineage (NCBI taxonomy): Eukaryota > Metazoa > Chordata > Mammalia > Eulipotyphla > Talpidae > Scalopus > Scalopus aquaticus. The sequence goes on from PVIJ01000121.1 coordinate 321,384, forward strand.
ATCCACTTTTGTTATCAAGAAGTTGACAATCTTTTTTTTTTTTTTTCATTAAATGCTTCTCTTAATAGCTAGAGTCCTACACTCCTGCCTCTCCCAGAATGGCTTAGAGAAAGTTCAACTCACAGATCGTAGTGCTGGTTCCACTTTGGGTCCAACGTGTTTTTCACAGTGTCCGTTGAATGGCACTGCCCAGATCCATCCACAACGATCTTTGCAAAAGGATCCGGGAGCCCTAGGGGGAAGGGAGAGCCACCCCAAGTGAGACTATACACCTACTGATGCGCCACGGAGCACAGTCCTGCGGGCCAAGGAAGCTTCAAGATCCCTTTGTCAAGAAAAGTCCCCTTGGACATTTTGTCCTCTAATTTAGGGTTAGTTTCAATCAGTTATAGAAACAGTTATTTCTATTTAGCTTTCTAAGAAAGTAATCCAGTATGCACCCTCAGATGTTAGGGCTAAAAAACTATAAAATATGCTTAAATTCAAATTTCCTTTTCTAATGATCACTAAGTGGAACTAATTTAATGGAGAAGTGTTGTCTATAAATAGTTGTATTTATATTTTCTAAAGAACAGTAATGCCCATAAGTTTTGTCCACAGAGCTTGGTTTATTCTAGCTATAGAGGTGAGTCTCCACCAGATCCTAGCATGCAAAGTCCCGAAATGCTCGAGCATGACTCAGACAGGCTTAGAAGATCAAGGAGGTGAGAAGGTGAGGGCTGTAGAGAGACGGACACGGGAGTCACCACTCTGGAGCTTCCCAGCTACTTGAATAGAGCCTGTCAGTCTAGTTGCTTCATCTTCAAAGTGTCGACAGCACCACTGCAGAAGTGAGGGTGGTGTCGTGAGGATCAGGAAGTATACGAAGAATTTCACGCTGCAGGCACCTACTTTACGGTAGGTGAAATTAAACGGTAGGTGATTCCTTCCTTTAGAAAAGGATCCTTTATTTTTTATACTTTCTTTAATCACAAGGCTTTAGAAATGTGATTTCATTTATAAAATCTAACCAACAATTTTACTCAAACCCAGCTATTTCTAGAAAAATATCTCACCTGTTATTTGGGCTCACATCTAGCACAAACTAGTATATTAATGGGTGAAAAGACAAAATTTATTGTGGCCAGAAATGGGAATGAGAGTTTTTCTTGAATAACTTATAAACTGTGCCTTTGAGCTGAGGAGCCTCTATGTTGTAGTCAACTCGGAATGAAGCTGGTCGAAACACAGATTTCTTAACTTTTTGGGGGGTTTGGGGGGGCATTACCAGGTACCTGTAAAACCATAGATTTCTATTCAGTAAATTGCTGGACTTTTAGGAGAATATACAACAGTATTGTTGCTTTTAAGTTTAAAATTTCAGAAACCAGTGAATATTAATATTATACAAGAGCAGAAATGGGTACTTACTGAAGAAGTCTTTCTTTGCGAGGTTCTTGGCACACAATACTAAAAACAAACAAACAATGCAGGATTAACATTTCTTTTTTTTTCTTAAAGACTGATTTATTTATGCATACAAGCTGGGGTATAGGCCAGAAGCATGGGTTGGAGAGAGGGTTCACCAGAGACAGAGTGGGGAGCAGAACAGGCAGATGGACGGAAATACACTGCCGAGGGGAGCAATGGGCGAGGTAGGAGAGGTCTGCTGCGCCGTGTGGGAATCTCCCCAGCCCTGCGTTGAACTCGGGTTGCCGCTGCCGACAGCACCACAGCGCAGCGCTTAACCACCACGCCACCAGGGAGGCCCAGGATTAACATTTCGATGGAAACTGAATTGTGGGTGCCCCACCCCTCTCACCCCCATGCATAGAAGTTGACATTCCCAGTGTGGCTGTTTCAAGAATGGGGCTTTTGTGGGCGTGGTCAGGTCTAGATGAAGAAACGAGGGTGTGGTGCTGACGGGATCAGAGCCTCAGAGGGACACCTCGAGCTGGCCGGCTCTCGCTCTTCAAAGGCAACCTCTGCAAGCCAGGGAGAGGCCCTCACCAAGAACCGAATCTACCACACCTTGTTCATAAGACTTTGCAGCCTCTCACACTGTGAGGAAGAAATATTTGTTGCTTAAGCCACCTAGTCCATGGTATTTTAGTCTAATCCAAACTGACAGACACTAGTCTGTATCAGCAATGGAAAAAAAGACCCTGAAGATTAGCTTCTGATTATTTGTCTTTCAGATTTATTTCCACATTAAATAAAAAATGACGAGTAACTAACAAGTGTTTTTCTCCTCAAATCGGAAATCCACTATAACAAATACAATCACTTTAGTTTAAACTTAAAATCTTCCTTAGACACAGACAAATGGATTTATTACTGTGCTCCTGTAACTACACAGGATCACATAAACACCAATCCAAATTAAGACCTGAAGCATTTACCTTTATAGCTACTGCTAACAAAACACCAAAAGGAGCTGTATGTTTTTGATATTCTGATCAATAATACAATTTTGTAAATGTAAACTGGTACACTGGAAACTAAAAGGAAGGAGAAAGTGGTAGAAAATAGGGGGCCATCATCCCAGTGTTATGAAAAGCAAATGACAAAATGCAGGTTATTATGTGTGCACAATGTTGACTATAGAAACAATGCAGTAAGTGCCATTGCTGTTAAAATCACTCATTAATGAGATGTTAATATAAGGCATTTTGTCACCAGATCTGTAACATGATTAAAACTATTTCATCAAAGGAAAAAATAGCAACATCTCTTTTACAATGCTTCCCAGTTTTGATAATTTCTAAGAATATAATGTTTTCTAATGCACTTAAATATTTTACAAAAGCATATTCATCTAAGAGAAACTGTTCCGCAAACTTTTTCTTAGTGTATTTTATGTAACAGCTTTATTAAGATACAATTCACATACCATACAATTCAGTCACCTAAAATATATTATTCAATGGCTTTTCATATACTCACTGGATTATACACCTATCACCACAATCCATTTCAGAACATTTTCATCACCCCCAAAAGAAATTCTGCACCAGTAGCAGTCCCTCTTCATTCAACCTCAAACCTTGCCAGTTTCCTAAGTGACCATTAATTCTACCTGCTTCTGTGGATCTAGCTAATCTGCATTTTTATTATTGAGTTGTGAGAATTTTTTATATATCTAAATACCTGTATCTATAGCTACCTGTATCTACCTAGCTACAGAGGATATCCTTATCACACAGCGACAGGCAGGGAGCTCCCATTCTGTGGGCTGTCTTTTCACTTTCTTGATGCTGCTCTTTGAATCACCAAAGCTTTTCATCTTAATGATGTCCGACGGATCTCATTGCTTTGGTTGCTTGTGCTTTGGGCATCGTGTCTAAGAAGGCTTTGCCTAACAGAGCTTTTAAAGACTCATTCCTGTATTTTCTCCTTAAGAGTTTCACACTTGTGTATATTCTTTTTTTAATACATTTAGCAGTTAAATAGTGGTGGAAAAAAGGGGAACAGCTTCAGTCAGGTCTTAGCAGGCAGATATCCAGTTGGACAAGCACCATTTGTTGAGAGGACTATTCCCTCCCCACTCACTTTGTCACAGCCTTGTCTAGCCAACCTCAAACATGCTCAGAACACTTACAATACTTGAAGATAGGCAATGTCATCTAACACAACACCTTTTGTAATAAAGTGCTGACTATCTCATGTTAACTAAATACTGCAGTGAAAGTGAAAAACAGAATCCCCTAATCAAAGTATGGTTTCTACTGAGTGCCTATCACTTTCACACCATTGTAAAGTTGAAAAAAAAATCAGTCAAATCATTATAAATTGGAGACCATCTGCAATACTATCCCTTTGCATATTAGGAGTTCAGTATATGAATTATGGGAGGATACCAAAAGCAATAATTACCATAGCTTTTGTACTAAGTTTTGAAATTGAGAAACCCTGAGACTTCCATGTTTGTTCTTTTTCAAGATTGTTTTGGTTATTCCGGATCTGTTAAATTGCCACGTGAATTTTTGGATCAGCTTGTCAATTTCTGCCCAAAAAGCCAACCTGGATTAGAATGTCATTGAATCTGTAGGTGAATTTGGAGAAGCATTTTTATCTAAGCAACATGAAATCTTCTAATACAGAAACATGAGCTGTCTTTCCATTTATTTAGGACTTTTGACTTCATTATATGGTTTATAGAATATAAATTTTATATTTCTTTTATTAAGCTTATTCATAAGCATTTTATTATTTTTGATGTTATTGCAAATGGAACTGCTTTAATTTCACTTTCAGATTGTTCATTGCTAGTGTACAGAAAGCTGATTTTTGAATATTTACCTAATATCTTACAACTTCATTGAATTTATTAGTTCTAAGACTTTTTCGTGTCCTTTTGAATTTCCTATATTTAAATCTCATCATCTGCAAGCAGAGACAGTTTTAGGTCTTCCTTTCTAATCTGGATGCCTTTTCTTTCTTTTTCTTGCCTAACAACCCACTACCTCCAACACAATACTGAACAGAGGGGTGGGCATCCTTATCTTGTTCCTGATCTTGGGGGGGAAGTATTCTGTCTTCCAACCTCTGAATATGATAGTAACTGTAGGGTTTTTGTAGATGTCCTTTATTAACTTGAAAGTTCCTCTGCTTCCAGTTTTATGAGTGTTTTCTCATGAAGGGGTGTCAGATTTTGACAAATGCTTTTCTGCAACTATTAAGATGATCATTCAGTGTTTATCCTATGTCTACTGATAAGATGTGGTGCATTAATTGATTTTCAGATAGTAAAGCAAACTTGCGCTCTAAAATAAATTCCACTTAGTTATGGTGTAAATATACTGCTGAGGCATTTTTGTCTACGTTTATAAGGGACACTGGTCTGTAGCTCTCATTTTCTGTGTTGTCTTTGTCTAATTTTTCTATCAGGGTGATACTGACCTCATAAATGAGTTATGAAGTGTTTGTTCTCTTCTGTTTATTTTTTTTCAGGGGGGGGGAGAATTTGTAAAGAATTGTTATTCATTTTTCTTTAATGTTTAAAAGAATTCACCAGTGAAGTCATCTAAGGTCTGGGCTTTTCTTTGTAGGAAGTGTTTTTAATTACTGATCCAACCTCTAACTTTTTAAAAAATCTATTCAGATTTTTCCATTTCTTTTTTCATCAGCTTTGGTACTTTGTGTATTTCTAGAAATTTGTCAATTTCACATAAGTGGTTCATTTGTTGGCATATAGCTACTCACAGTATTCTCTCATAATCCTTTTTATTTCTTTATAGTCAGCAGTAATAGCTCCTCTTCAGTGTAATCTTTATTCCTTCCCCTCCCAAATGAAACACACACACACACACACACACACACACACACACACACATCAGTCTGTTTTGTAGATAAATCATAATTGATAGTTCCTGCTGGTATTTTTTTACTTCTTGTTTCTCTAATTATGAAAGTAATGCATACTTTAAAAATGAACATAGCATATTTATTCATTTATTAAATTCTTTACCACCCTGAAGTGAGGTTTGAAAGTATTTTATAAAATCTTTTCATATTTCTAATTGGGTTGAAAATAAGTGTGTTTCTATTGTTGTTGTCACTAATGTGTATGAGGGTGTTCCTTTCATTGCATTTTCTAATTATTTGGATATAAGAAAGCAACTAGTTTTAAATCAGCCAGCTTTCTGAACTTGCCTCAAGCGGGCCCACGGTGTCCTGCTCCTTCAACTTCCCATTTCTTTCCCCCAACTCTGAATGCCTCAAAGGTGCTCACACCAAACATAAAAGCGTCCGACACTGAATCTGATATTCCCACTCTGCTGAAACACCCAAGATCCAAAAACCATCTCCCCAGATTCCATGCTTCAGAGACCACGAGCAGCACCGCAAAAATCAGAAACCTCCATGTGTCCATTTACCTCTCTAGCTCTCAGAAGCGTCAATTTCACCTGTACCCTCAGTCAAGTTTCCCACAGCAGCTATCACAAGTGATCTTTGCAAAAGTTCTATCGCCTAATGGCTTTCCTTTTAAAGAATTGTACAGTGATTCCTCGGCGGGAAGGAGACTGTTACAAGTTTAAACACCTCTTAGCAAAACAGAAAGTGGGCATATCTGTGACAAACAAGATATATTCGAGTTTTGTTTGGCTAAGGAGACAGTCCATTTCAAAACAAATTATGATTTGTTAAGTGCCTTGGCCTAGGGTGGAAAAAGAGTATTTGAGTAAAAAAAACAAAAAATTCCACAGTGGCTTCCCAGAGCAGCACTCCAGGTCTGTCACGCTCTGGCACCGACCCACCTCACCTCTCCTGTCACAAGCATCACCAGCAGCTCTGGGCCCTGCTCTTTCTGAGGAGCTGGATGGCTTCTGACTGGAAGAATTCTGGTCACATCTCAAAGAGATTAATCTTTGTTCATATTTACAAGACTAGCAATGTTTTCATTTAAGGCTCATTTCAGTGGAATTTGGTTACATCATAGAGTGGAGAAGGTCTCGATATGTCAGCACAAAAAGAATTTTGTCTCAATTTTGTGCAAAGATCATTTAGGGTCATGCTGAATCTAACTTAGTTAATGGCATATGATTTCTCCTACTAAAATAATTTTATGACCTTGTGGTAGAATTCTCTTTGTCCACTCGAAGACATGTCATGACAAATGGTAATTTACTACACACCATAAACTACCACTCCATCTAGATACAGCACTCTTTTTTAAACAAGTGCTGTCTACACTAACAATGAGTGAGTTTCTGGGTATAACAATGGACAAATGAGTATTTGCTCTTCAAGAAAACGCAGTTTATTTTTTCAGTGTAGACGCTGCATGGTTGCTTCAGCTCCAGCTCTGAAGTGCCCCTCCATTGTGTCTCTTACATCCCATAATTTCCTAATCACATACCACGACTTCCTAAGGTTGGAGACAAAGTGAGAGCAAATGACAATGTTCACTAAGCATCTAAAAACACACGGAGGGCAGCACTTTGCTAACATGGGGCGTTCAATTAGTGAGACGAGCCCTTACCGGTCTGATGGAAGCACAGGGGCCAAAGTACTAGGCAGCTTCACCAGCTCCCACGATAAGCGACACCCTGAATTAGGGCACCTGTATCAACTTAAGAAGTTTCCTCATTTGTGTCACTGCTTCCACCATTTTTCTTTTCTTCCGGGTTAGAAACCTTGGCTGTAACTTTTATTCCTCCCTCCTCTGATATGTGTCACCAAGTCCTCTCTCTTCTTTCCTCTAAATGTCTCTGAATGTGTTATTTCCCTTCCTTTTATACCCACTCTCCTATTCTTGGCTTCACCTACTCACAGCCAAGTCTCAGAGGAACAGCACCCTCCCTAGCTCAGCCTCTCCAATTCACAGTACATTTAGTCACCAGTTCCAGCCTTTGAACATGTTCATGTTGGGCTCAAAAAAAAAAAAAAAAAAAAACACACACCCGTAATGGCTCTGTATTACATTTTACTGCAAATCTAAATCCTCCCCATTCTCTAGTACCACTTTTATTTCAAAGCACAGTGCAGTTCATTACCCACCCCTGCTCACCCAACCATTACTACATCTGGCTCTTATTCTTGCCACTCAATCCTCTTAATTACCTACCCCTTGTTTTTTTGCTAGGCTCTATCTTCGAAGTCCAGGCAAGACCCACAAGTTCTTTCAGGTTCTTTCAGGTCAGCATTTCCCAAAGGTCTTTCTGTGACAACACTTCCCCTAGTGCCAAAATGAAAAAAATAAGGACAACAGAGTGGGGTTTTCCTAAAACTGAACTAATGCATTTTAGACGCCTATTGTTTGTTCTGGCATTGTTTGTCACTTTCCTTTTTTTCATGTTCAAATATCCTTTCTTTAATGGAATGCAGTAACAAAAAATGGTGATCCTTTTAACAATGATGCTGCAAAATAAAAAGCTGGCAGTTTTATTTATATTGAAGCCCATTTACTTGAATGACTGGACTGATTTGGGAACTACTGCTCTAGCCATCAGTGTTCAGTGCCCTCGCTATAGCTCTACCTGCGACAAGCTGTGCACCGAGCACTTCTGTGCCTCTTCATCCGGGGGCTTTGTGCCCCAGCCACACTAAGCTTCTCTGAAGGAGGAGCATCCTCTTCCTTTTAAGACGTGGGCTTCATGTGGCACTGCCGACACGACAGGCCCAGACACAGACTGGGACAAGGAGCAAAAGGTAAGCCCGAGAGAACAGCAGCGATACCAAAATTAAGGTATTATCTCAACACTTAAAGACATCTTTTTCTTAGAAAATATGATTTACCACCTAGGATGCTGCAATTTCAACATAATGTCCAACTCATGTGTATTAGCTGTCTATTTCTTTTAAGTATAAAACTCTTTTTTTTTTTAATCTACTTCTGAAAAAAAATTCTTTAAACTACACAAAGGAGTAGATGCAGACTCCTTGCTGGAAGAAAGCACGAGAGTGGTCGGCCGTTTTACCAGCTGCTGTTCCCCAGGCCCTGTGCCAGAGCCCCCACCCGCCACTGCCAGGGTTAGGAGATGCTCAACTGAGCTTTAAGGGCAGAGGTGGGAGGGGTGGGAATCACATTTCAGTTAAACCAACAGACTGGAAACACCAAAATCCTAAAACCACACCAAAATGAACTGGATTCTATTTTTTGCTTAATGAAATAAACAACATTTCCCAGCACTCCTCAATAAGCTGACACACACACATACTTCCACTATTCGGACACCATCAGGTGATAAAATGATTTCTTCTTTTCAGGGGAAACTGTCCAAGTTAATAAGACACATTTCAGCAATGACAGCTGTCCCTGCTGGCTTTGGAGACGGGGGTGACTGGCAAACCAACACTCCGTAGATGGGTTTCCAGATACTTCTTTGCTGAAAATACGAGTGTTAGAGCTTCATTTTCTATAAATGTATTCCATTCAAGAATAAACAAAAAAACCATGTGAGTGATTTGATCTCAGAAGAGTGACAGGGTTTCGCTCACTCGCCCAAACCCTGAAGGGCCAGGCGGGCTGCTCAAAGTCTGCCTCCCTCCTTCCCACAGAGCTCAGCTCCATGAAGAGGGGGTGTGCCCGCTGCTCTGCCTGTCCCCCAGTCCCCTGCAGCAGCAAACAGTGACACCACCCTTGTAACTTCAGAGTCTCAGGTTCTTTACACACAGTTCTCTACCGATTCTCACAGGATGAGGAGCGCACGCAAGGCAGACGTCCTATTTTCTCCTTCCTTGGTGAAACTATTGAGATTCAGAAAGACTCGGCAGCTATCCCTGCCCAGTCTCAGCATCACAGCAGCATCACAGCTGTTAGCAGTCTGAACTGAAATTCTCTGTTCCTTTGTGTGCCACTTCGTGTCTGCTTCTCCCCCTACAAAAGCCGCCTACTGGAATGAGGGTTGTGTCTTTTGTGTTGGCCACTGTGTCCCAGAGCACGGGATGGTGCCCAGCACAGAGGTTGACTGTAAAATGTTTGCTGAAGAAATTAATTGGGTAATAGTCTTTTTTTTCCTTTTTAACCTGTCCATTCCTCATTAGAACATGAGCATCATCAGGCAAAGACCACGCTTGCATCTGCGTGTTCCATTCCTCACAGAGAACTCAGGGCCTGGCAGACGTCAGAGCTCAACATTAATTAATACTACCTCAATAAAAGAGAAGGAAAGATCTCAATAAATGTTTGTTGAAATAAATGAGTATGTGTTGAATGAATGAATGAATGAATGACAAGAGCCCCTACTGTGGTATGTCTGCCTGCGATCCCACACCCGCCGCGAGCCTGAGCCCTACAGACTCGCGCATACACTGCTACCCAGCATGATAGATCCTGTTCTCCAAACAAGTTTATTCTAATTTTTAAAGTATCATTAGTGATATTTGCTTGGCATTAAGAAAAAGAGGTTTCCTTGCAGTTTCAAACCAGAGGTAGTACTCCAATGAGAGAGAAATAAAGTACCTGTCAAAAAAAAGTGATAAAGTTCATAAAGCATTTGGAACATTTTATCTGAACAAAGTCTTTGTTAATGAACAGTCATCTTTACATCTTGAGGAGTACTTTCCAAGGATCAGTTAGGTCATTACATACCAAGAAAATCTAGAATAGGAAGGTTTCTTTCTATAAGGCCTTCCTATAAGTGAGGAATGAAGACAGGCCTCACAGGAAGCAATTTCCAAAACTACTTTTGTTTGATTTCTTCCCAAGTATTATAGGTTAGACCTTTGCTTTGAAGATAAGAAAAGTAGCTCACTTAAAGTCTCTCTCTTATGAAAACAACTTCTGTCTCCAAAGTATGTTTCTAGCTTAAATAAACCAAATGGAATGTTTTCCAATCATGTTAGAGTAGAACAAAGACATCAAGAGAAGGGCTGATTTTATAGGTGAAACCATAATTCCTTACCTAAAATTAATGAAAACCTGACTTTTCATATGAAAAAGTTTTGTCTGAATATTGAAATTATATTCCAAAAGTGATCAGCTCCTAGATCAGTAAACAATCAACACCTTTTCCCTAAACATGGCTGTTTTTCCTTCTGAATGTTCTTATTCAAATGCCACAGGGAATGACAACATTTATTAACTCCAACACTTTGGCCTCCTAAATCCATTCTCATCTCCTTAAAAAGACATGGCGACTGTACAACCAGGAACCAAGGAAGAGTCTGAGCTTGAGTTTCCCAAACCATTCTGAAAAACAGAGTGCCTCCCAGGCAACCAACTGACCAAATCATCTGCCAAAAACATTCAGTGAAATCTATCAATGGAATCATAGTGGACAGTTTAGAAGGATTGGAAACATTAAAAATATAATCCAGTTCCCTCCCACATATATAACAACAGCAACTAAGATGGCCTGAATGCTTATTGGGTACCTGACACGCAAGATGGCCTTTTCTCAACATCACAACTTCATGAGACCATTACTATCTCATGGAACAGTTATATTCATTTTCTGATGAGAAAGTTGGCTTCAAAAGATCACATAACTTGACCAAAGTCACAGTCACAGCTGCTGCTTCTGAGCAGAAAATCCACAAATTCATTTGACAAACATCTGCTGACCACCCATTACACACCAAGTCCAGTTCTAAGCTCTGAGGATCCCACAGAAAACAAGAAATGGGGTTTGTCCAATGACGCTTTTCTCATTGGAAGGTTTGATGTTTCAGGGAAAGTAAACTGAAATCATCTTTAAAAAACAAATGCTTAAAAGTGATTCCTAAAGCTAGAACTGTCTTCCCAGGATTATAAGCATAAAATAGATCTAAACTTTGTCAGGAAGAAAATGAATATTAACAAAAAAAAAAGTTTATTATTAAATAAGCTGGATTCGATTGTCATTTTAGAAGGAAACTGAATTAACTCCATTAATAGGAGATAATCCAGAGGCAGCAGGGAGGAGAATCTTACATAATCCAAACATCCTTACCTGCCCAATTCCTAAGGCTCTATTAATACAAAACAAAGCTGCCTTCTTCTTATGAAGCCATTTTAAACAAGATGATAAATGCTGAGGGGAAACGGGAAATTGAGGGTGTCTGTGGGGAAAAAAGCTAGAATTAAGCACCTAGTCTACAAAATGATAATCAGATGAGACCTAGAACAGTAGACAAAGGAAAAAAGTACTGATAAATAATAGCAAGAGAAAGTTCCGTCAGCATTTTCTCTTTTAGTTACTGAGCTGACACAGAGGCATTATAAATTTGATGCATACAGAGGTCTGCAGAGAACCAAAGGTGAGGGCAACACTTAGCAAGGTAACACACTGCAGAGATCCCCACACACGGTCATAAAAAGCCCATGATATGCAATCTTCTATTTAGAACAAAGTCCCTTATAACTTTCTTCCTATATATCCCTTTCTAGTGTTAGGTTCCACAGCATTAAGTACTTGATGGTATTAGTTTGCATGGATTTATCATAAAATATTTTATAATTATTTAGCTAATTATTATTCATATCAGCATGTAAGTCAGGGTAAAATCATTATGCTCAATATAGTCGAGAAAAATGAGATCACAGAGATTGACAACTTGCTCAAGGTGACCCCACAAAGTGAGCACTGGCAGTGAGAATTGACCCACCCATGGATGGAAACCATGTAGCTCAATGAATGATGCTCCTGCACTAAGACAACTGATTAAGAATAAAACAATCTATCACAAGAGTAAAATTTTCAAATTAATGTGGCCAATGTCAGATTCCTAAGATCATTCTTTTTATTTTAAATCAATCATGACCCAGCAATTCCATTCCTAGGTGGATACAACAAAAGTGCACACACGCATGTATTCCCTATGTAAGAGAAAGGTCGCAGTATCTGCCACAGCCAGAATGCGAACCGTGAGATGCCCAACCACGCTGCAATGGAGAAGACATTGTGGTATTCACAAAAAGAATACTATACAGCCATGAGTTCAGCCAACTACACACAAAATTATGATGACTCACAAACATGGTATTGAAAGGAAGACACAAGACAAAAAATATTGTACAATGTCATCTACACAGAATATTGAAGTAGGCAGAACTAAGATATACTGATGAAGACAGGCAAGACCATACTTTAGCAGGACAAGGTAATAACTGAAAGGGATCATGAGGAAGGTATCTGGGGAACTGGCCATGTTCTATTTCTTGAACGGATTGCTGATTACACAAATGCATTCTGTTTGTGAGCATGCGATGAGCTTATACTTAATATGCATAGTCAATCATAAAAATCAATGAAACAGAATACAAAGTCCAAATATAAGACCCATAGGTTTGATGAGATCAATTGGTTTTCAAAAGGATGAAGGTAATTCAATGAGAAAAAAAAAAAAAGACTGAAAATGGGTTATCCTTAGAGAAAAAAGTAACCCTTTCCTCACCATCATAAACAAAAGTGAACTTGAAATGAAGCACAGGCTTAAACATGAAGACTAGATTAAAGCTAGATTCCATTAAGAACATTAAAAGGCAAGAGAAAGACTGGGAGCAAATATACATAAAACATGTATCTAACAAAAGATTTGTATCCAGAATATATAAAGAACTCTCACAACTCAATAATGAAAGAAAAAGAAAAACAACCCAATTTTGAAAGGTTCACAGTACGGCTATTGAAGATGGCTGCTGCAATCAACCTGCTACACAGAAAACTGAAGACACTTCACGAGAGACAACGTCCAACAGCCAACATGCACAAGGAACCAGACTCGACGACCCCAGTCACCAGTGAACTGCAAATGAAAACCACAATAAGGAACCACTACACACCTCTGAGAGAGATAAAAATGCTGGGAAAACTGTGCAGCAGTGGAGGGTGGGGGTGACATGGGGACTCTGTCTTCATAATGATTTTGTAAATCTAAAACTGTTCTGAGAAACAAGTCTATGATTAAAAAGAACTAAAACAAAAACGAGGTATAAAATAAGCAGCATGGGCAGAATGACCCTGTTTTGGTAAAATCATGTGTGAGAGTGTGTGTGTGTGTGTGTGAGAGAGAGAGAGAGAGAGAGACAGAGAGAGAGAGATCTGTAAAGAATGATGACATGGATAACATTAAGAAGGAAACATAAAACCTTACATTTTAAATTAAAAACTAGTAACTGAAAAAGTCGGCAAGGACTCTTCGCCCACTCCTCAGCAGAGCCGCTGATACCGTCTCTTTCTGTTCTTCCTTCAGGTTATTAACGTGCCATTTCTAGTTCCTACCATCAGGCAACTCAAAGGGCCGAAGTGTTTTTTCCAGGGTGGCACTTCAACGTGTTAGAGAAGATGGGAGCAAATGCAAAGGGGACATCACTAAAGGCCTTAAGCGCACAAAATATCAAGCTCTGAAAATTGTCCTAAGGATGAAATTTCCCCAAATTATTTCATAAACAAAATAGTTTTCACGGAATCCTGAGGGTGTTCATCCCATTACTCTGAGTCATTGCTTTGCTCTCTGAAATTGTGGGGCTTTCCTCTTTACTTTAGAAAATGGCAGGGCCACGCTGATGGCACGTCCAACATGAGTGAGACAGGTATGGCAGTTACTGGGCTCCTAGGCTGACTGAAGGAGTGCATGTGCTGCCCACCCTCCTCACAAAGCCAATCGGAATGACAAAGCAGGTATTTAAGACACAGCCACACAGCTCTGCCCGCAGATTAGGAATCCTGAGAAGATGAAGACATACAAGGAGGGGCGTGGCACAGCAACTGCAAAAAGGGGCACCAATGCTGGTGGCCTCCAGATATGCCAGGAAGCTGTCACCCATGAGAGGTAACTAGAGAGGTGAGTCGGGGTGATGAGCTACCAGTCAGTCCCTATCACTCAGGCAGGCCCACTCCCCAGCACCAGGCTCTGCCTCCTCTTCAAGGTGAGTGCAGAGCGTGGCCTTGGACACAAGACCACGTTCTGGGCAAGCACCAGCGACAAAAGTACAGAACTCGGTGGGTCACAGGGCATAAAGACAGTCCCTCTTGAGCACCCCTCTCCCTCCTCCACATCCCTCCTGTACCTGGACTGATACCTGGGAAATCCCAGGTGCAATAAAATGAACAAAGAATTAAGAATCACCAAAGGTTTACAGGAAGTCACCTCACAATACAGAAGATAAACACAATAAAATGACTTTCTTCCTAAAACAGAGAATGTACAATCTTTTCAAAAACACATGGATATGTACTAAGCGATAAAAAAAAACTTAAGCAAATTTTCCAAGTTGATAAAAACAATCCACAGTCATTCATTGAATGTAATTTAAAATAAAATGCATAGCAAATACATATCCTAAATAAAGCCATGTGTTGAAACCTTAAAGCCTATTTTTAAATAACTCTTAGATTAATAAGAAAGTCAAAGTGGAACTGAGGAACTATTCAAGAATCAAATGAGGGCAAATATACATATACACACACACATATACACACACACTATATATATATAGATAGATATAAATAAATGCACAGGCTTAACTTCATGGGGAAAAAAACCCAAAAGACAGAAAATGCAGGAACTAAGTTTCCAACTATGTAAGGACATAATAAATCCAGAAAATGGAAAGATTAATAATGATAGTAGGACACATTCATGAAAACGAAGAGATAGTTGTGAACAAACTCAAAAGCCAGTTCCTTGAAAAGATCAATTTTTTTAAAAAAATGAACAAGTCTTTGTAAGCAAGTTCAAGAAAAAAAAGAAAACCCACATGAAGACAAAAGGAAGAGATTAAACCACAGGAATAAATTTTATAAATCCTAAGAGAGTACCACAGGCACAATTTTGTAACAATGGCTAAAATGAAAAATGTTCTAGGAACATATAAATTGCCAGAATTGACCTCCAAAAGTAGTAAAACCCTGACTAGTCCCCACAGAAGTTGAAATAATCATGGAAAATCTACCCACAAAAACAAGGCATCAAGCCCAGATAATTTTACAAGAGAATTCTCTCAAGTTTCAAGGTACAGAATGAGTCTCACCTTAGAAAAAATAATAATAAGGAAAACCACTCCAAATGAGTTTAGGAAGCGGACAGCAAAACTAGAAACTACAGGGAAAGAAAAGAAAACCCAGGCTGTGGTAGCCGGAAATCCCTGGGGATCCCACAGCTCGTCCTCTCCTAAACAAGGCAAAAGGGAGACCACACTTCCCAGCTCCCTTGGGTTAGCTGGGACCACATGACTGCAGCTCTTCTGGCAGAAGTGGTATCTGTCTCTTCTGGGTCAAAGCACGGGAGAACAGGTAAGAGAGCTGCGCCCTCTGTGAAGACTAGAGCCTCCTCTTAGGATGGTGGAGTGGCTGGGTCCCTACAGCTGCATGATTCGAAAACAGCCCGCTCAGACTCACAAGGAACATGTGCGAGAATCAGATAAAGGTAACTTGGGGTGGGAGGGAGGAGACCAGACTTGGAACTGTGGACAAGGGCACTTAGCCTAACATTTCTGTTTTCCATAAGGAGAATATATTTATTTATATATTGCTTCTTAATTAAAAATAAACTCATAGGTCCAAGAAGAAAGAAAAGTAAAGGAGAATGGACAGAGGAGAGGGAAGAAGGAAAACTTGAGAGAGTAAAGAAAGCTCAGGCAAGAAGGAAGGAAGAAAGTCATTCAAAATTTATCATCTGCAGACAAATCTCACAGTATTTGTAGAATCATGGACTGGAAGAGCCCTTGAGATTGTGGAACATACACCTAATGAATACTACTCAGCTATTAAAAAGATGAAATAGTGCCTGTTGGGACAAAATGAATCTTGAGGAGATGACGCTAAGTAAAATAAGAAAGTGAAAGACAGTTCCTGAATGGTCTCACTCAAATACAGACTATAAATAACAAAAAAAACCAAACTGGGAAAATATGACTAATACTTAGATTCTATGAAAAATATGCTGGTTACCAGAGAGAACTGGGGGCACGCGCAGCAGGGGAGGGCGGAGAGGAGGCGACAGGGCTGTGACACTGCAGCTCTGGAGGAGGGTGAGAGGCACACCCACGTGTTGGGGAGTTGTAATCCAAAATTACACAGTCATGAAACTAGTAGCAAATCGGTAAATGTTTTTTAAAAATAAAAAATGTAAAAGGAAGAGAAACTGCTACAGAAATGGAGAAAAGATAAAATTTAACATCTGGAGAAGAATCTCAGCTTTTGTAGAATTATAGATTAGAAGAGCTCTTAAGACACCCTTACAACAAACTAAACTATTGGTGCATTTTTTCTTTCCTGTTTGTCTTCTTTTTAAACGGGGAAAATCATCAGGGTAAGATTTATTTTGCAAAAAAAGTATCCAGGTGTGATTTTGCAGAAATCAATGTCCCCATATGGACAGATATATCCAGAGGTAAATTTAATAATTATTAACTGAAATTAACAACTGCTATTATTTATTGAGCTTATTCTGTGCCAGACACTATTAATAGCACTTCACAGGTGATATCTTATCTAGTACAACAGATAAGGAAATCCAGGTTATGTGAGATTAAGCTACTGGCCTAACACCACACAGCCGAAGCAGAAAACCTGAGACTGTCTGATCTGGAACCAAGCTCTATGCTTACCCTGCACACGCCCTGACATGGTGTGCTTTGAAAGGCACATTAAGGTGACAAATCGACAAACACCACACGGGAGCCAGAATACTCCTCTTATGAAATAAGCATTTTTTAAAAGCCAAAATATGACTTAAAAAGGGAATTCTGCCAGATCTTGCTTCTAATGAGAGAATGCAACAAGAACTGTAGAGTAGTATACGTCATCAAATATACATTTCTTTAAAGATTTATTATTTATTTATGCATACAAGCTGGGGGGGTTCAAACCAGAGGCGTGGGGCGGTGAGAGGGTTCACCAGAGACAGAGTCGGGAGCAGAACAGGCAGATCGACGGAAACACACTGCTGAGGGGAGCAGTGGGCGAGGCAGGAGAGGTCTGCTGTGCCATGTGGGAATCTCCCCAGCTGGGCATCGAACTCACGTCGCCGCTGCCGACAGATCCACAGCGCAGCGCATACATTTTAATATATATCAACTTCTTAAGCTAAAACTCTCAAGCCATAACCATACACTTTTTAAAAGCATCAACACAATTCAGTGGTTTTCACTATATTCACAGCTGTACAGCCATCACCACCATTTAATTTCACATTTCCATCACTATCACTGATGAGATCTCCAGGGTCTCCACTGCCAACAAACTGCTTTCTTTGGAGTTCAAAGCACAAATACAATTTATCTTGATTTACTTTATCAACTTCATTGCCCAAATATGGTTTACTTAACACTTCCCAGATCACAACCTAGCACATTTTCCCTCCGGGCGTTTCTCTGACACCTAACCATATTTCTGCGGCCAGATCATGGGTTCAACAATAGCACGTGGTGCATGCTGGGCACTCGACTGGTACTTGGTAAAGAGTTCCACCTCTTCTTTTATGCGAGACTCTGTCCCATGCATTTCACCTTTATCATCCCCTGAAATTCTTCCACAAACCCACAAAGACTACAGGTGTGAGAGCTGACACGCCCAAGGCCACACTGAACTGCAGGCCGGTCACAGAAACCCTATTTATTCATTGGATTACAGCTCAAATCCTCTCTCTTCCCTGGTAGGCCAACAGTGATGTCTCCACCCTCTGAATTCCTAAAGTACTTCCTGCCTTTGACACAGAAATCTATAATCCCTTGAATTATATTTTCTGAAGTTGCTTCAAAATTGTATTTTTTAGAGTCACTTTAGGGTTACAGAAAAATTGAGTGGACAGCACAGAGATTTTTTCATACACTCCCTGCCCCAACTCAACAGCCCTCCCACTGTCAACATCCCTCGTCAGAATTGCTGTGCTTGTTACAACTAATGAACTTACTGTTTGACACATCACTATCACCCAAAGTTCAGTTTATACTAGCGTTCATTCCTGGTGTACATTCTGTGGGTTTTGACAAATGTATAAGGACACACACCTATCTACCATGAGAGTATCATACAGAAAGTTTTCATTGTCCTAAAAATCCTCTGTGCTTGGCAGATTCATCCTTTCTCCCCCCCACCAACTCCTGGAAACCACAGATTTCCCCACCACCACCACCACCACTGTCTCTATAGTTTCCTTTTCAGAATACCTTATGGTTGGAGTCACACAACATAGAGCATTTTCAAAGTAACTTCTCTGACTTAGTGACACGCATTTAAAATGCCTTCATGTCTTTTCATGACTTGATAGCTCATTTCTCTTTAGTGCTGAATAACATTCCATTGCCTGGATGTACCATGTTGCTTCCAAGTTCTGACAATGATGAATAAAGCTGCTATAAACATTCATGTGCAGATTTCTATGTGGACAGAAGTTTTCAATTTGTTTGGTTAAACAACAAGGAACACAACTGCTGTGTGATTTAAGAGTATTTAGTGTTATAAGAACCTGCCAAACTATCTTCCAAAGTAGCTGTACCATTTTGCATTCCTACTCTCAATGAATGAGAGTTCCTACTGCTCCCCATCCTTGCCAGCATTTGGTGGTGTCAGAGTTTTAGTTTTGTCATTCTAATAAGTATACATTGTTGTTTTAATTTGCATTTCCCTATGACATACAAGTTTCTATTCATATGTTAATTAGCCATCTGTAGCTCTTTGGTGAGAGGTTTGTTCAGGTTTTTAATCCATTTCTTTAATCACACTATTTTCTTAAATTTTAAGTTATTTCTTAAGCCAGAAAGAAAGAGAAAAATATCAAATGGTTTCACTTATAACAGGACTATAGGAGAGAGACCAAATAGGAGAGACCAAATAGGAACCAAATAGGAGAGAGACACTGCGGGGGTGGGAGGGGGGAGGGGGAGATAAAGGCACAAAATGGAGCAGAGAAGGACACAAGGGACCACGGAGATGGATCACGGGTGAATTGGTGGTGGGTTACCCAAGGGGAATACAAAATGCAAAAGCTATAAAACAATAAAAATATATACATTAAAAAATTTTAAGTTATTTCTGTATTTTAGAGAACAACCCTTTATCATATATACTCTGCAAATATTTTATCCTATTTTTTCCCACATTTTTATATCTGACAAAATTGGCCTAAATATATTAAAGTTATGAGTGGCCACACTGCTTTCCTTGGAAGTAACACCACTTAATGTTCAAAGAAAGTTTAATGAAAATTCTTATCACACATATAAGACAATGGGTGACTTTTCTACTTAGCAGCCACCACCCCATTAAGGCAGATGGGTAATCCACAGAGCACTGAGAGCTGCGGGGGAGAAGATGGAGGCTCATGTGCTGCACACCAGTTCCCTGGGCTTCACAGTCTCTCCAATCCTAGCCTACCCGGTAAGCACGCAGCCTGGAGAGGGGGTTATGCCACTTACCAGATTTATGTCTGCTGGGGTGGGTGTAAGTGCTCGTTCCTAAGGGGGCCAACCATCTGCAGTTTACAAGGAGTCTGAACTGGACACACAGCACTGAGAGTCCTCCACTCTCACTAGGCTGAATAAAATTTCATACACAAAACTGAATTTATCCACATTGATGCAATTCATAGTCTCATAATGAAAGGAGATATTTGTAAATCAAATTATTTGAAAAATCTGGTAAAGGATTTGTATCCAAAATATATAAAGAATTCTTATAGGACCTCCCTGGTGGCGCAGGGTTGTTAAGGTCTCAGCACTATGATGCTATCACCAGCCATTGTGGCCTGAGTTTGATCCCCTGCCAGGGAGCTGACCACATGCCGCAGACCTCTCCTGTCTCGCCCACTGCTCCCCTCAGCAGTGTTATTTCAGTGGATCCGCCTGTTCTGCTCCCCACTCTGTCTCTGGTGAATCCTCTGACACACACACTTCCCCCCGCCCAACACACACCTCTGGCCTACCCCCCAATTCTTGTATGTATAAATAAACAAAATTAAATCTCTAAAAAGAATTTTTATAAACCAACAATAAAAAGACAAATAACACAATTAAAATAAAGGCTAAGGGTCTGAACAGACTTTTCTCCAAAGAAGATATATAAATGACCACTTAAAAGATACTTAACATCATTAACTATCAGAGAGATGCATATAAAAACTACAAACAAATCTACTTCACATCTACTAGAATGGCTAAAATAAAAAGATGAATAAATGCAAGTGTTGATGAGGTGGTGGCAAAATTAAAACAGTTATAAATTGTTAGTGGAAATAAAAACATTGCAGCCACTTTGATAAGTTTGGCAGTTCCTCAAAATGTTAATTAAGCATCGAGTTGCCATATGAACCAGCAATTCCACTCCTAATTATAATCAAGGAAATTGAAACATAGTCAACCAAATCTTGTACATAATTGTTTGTAGCAGCATTAGTCAGAAAGTCCAAAGAGTAGAAGCAACCAAATACCCATCATCTGATGAATGGATAAATAAAATGTGGTGTATCCATATAATGAAACACTCAATTGTAAAGGGGAATGGATTATTAATATGCTATGAACTGTAGCTTTGGATGGACCCTGCACATATTATGTTAAGTGTTTCCCTTTATACAAAATGTCCAGAATAGGCAAATCTATTCCTATAGAGTATATGTTTGTGTCCCCTCATTTATCATATGTTAAATCCTTAACAGCGAACATAATGGTATTTGGAGGTGAAACCTTTGGAAAGTAATTGGTTAGGCCAGTGGCGGAGCCCTCATGATGAAATTAACTCTCTTATTAAAGGGACCCCTTGCTGCTTTCAGCCATGTCAGCACACAACAAAATTACCACTATGAATGAGGAAGCAGGCCTTTGCTAGACAGTGAAGCATGATAAATTTGAAAAATGCAATAGCGATATGAAGACAAATGTAAGTGGTATTGGTTTCTCATAATACAAACCCTTCAGTCTTAACTTTCTGTTATTAGGCAATTACTGGTCATTATTCAAAAAGTCATGCTCAATGGAACAATAGTTGTTAAATAAATTCTTCAAACAGAAATAAAGAGACAATGACCACCAGCTACAAAGGAGTATAAAATGCAGGGTCTGTCCCCTAAGTGGGGAGAGTTTGGCTCAACAGACAAAATGCATCAACAAGAAAATCAAACAATAGTGCAAAACAGATCATTTTCACTAACCACATTCAATTACTCACCAAGTCATATCAATAAATCTTTTGTAGTACCTTTTAAATCTATTCTTTCTAGTGCCACTACTATCAATCCAGGGAACTCGTGTCTCATGTCTGGATTCTTATAATAGGCTCTGGCATCTCTCCTCTCTAATTCATTTTAATGATGAAATAATTATTTGTTGGATAAGTGAATAAGTCTTCATTATATAATTCCCCTACACATAAACTTCTGTGCTCAGCACCACTTGTGAAATGAAATAAAAATTCTTTCCCCTTCCAGAGAGAGAGACTCCTAACAGTTAGTACTTAAAACATATTATAAGTGTGTCCCCACTCCCTTTACTTCTGGGTCTTATCACCCACCATCCTTACGTCAGGTCACACTCTGTACAGCTGCTGAGATCTCCCTCAAGCATTTTTTCAGATACTACTTTGCTCTGGTCACATCCATACATACAGATCTCTGCACTTCCAGGCCAACCTCAAGTCTCCTTTCTTCGACATCTGTCTCCTATTTTTTTACTACCCTACAAAGTTACTCACAACTTTTATTAGTTACTTATATAACTCTTACTGAAAGTAGGATCCATGACAGAGGTAAATCCAAAACTGACATCTTGTTCAACAAGCACCACCATATGGAATCAAAGGTTCAAATGAGCTGTACAGACAGATTACTCAGGAATTCATTAAGACTGGCAACTACAGAAAAAATATATTTTCAAGAACATGAATCCGTAAAAGTCAGTTTGGAAAGGAAAGGTGGGATGCGGTAGATAACTGTTCCTAAGTCTCAAATGTGCCTTGTTTTTCCCAACAGAAGCTTCACACAAACACTGAGACCCGTCTGAGGCTGGAGCAGGTGGCATGAGGTTCTGGGTGTAATTTTAAGGGTTTTTAGAAGGAGCATTAAAAAAAAAGTTCTTTAGGTCCTCCCTGGAGGTGCAACGGGTTAGGCGCAGCACCGTGGAGCTGTCAGCAGCTGTGGCGCGAGTTCGATGCCCGACTGGAGAGATTCCCACATGGCGCAGCAGACCTCTCCTGCCTCTCCCGCTGCTCCCCTCAGCAGTGTATTTTGGTCAATCTGCCTGTTCTGCTCCCCGCTCTGTCTCTGGTAAACCCACTCACCACCCCACACCTCTGGCCTGCACCCCAGTTTATATGCATAAATAAATAAATCTTTAAAAAGTTCTTTAAAAACAATCTTCCACTAAATGATCATAACTAAACAATCCAAAAGGCTGCTTATGGGCTGAGAGTTGTAAACCTGCCCTTACCTTTTCCACAGCTTATAGCTACCTCAGGGTCTAATGTGGGGACATCTGGCTGTCAGGACCCCCTTGTCTCCCTCTCACATAAATCCAAGGCCCCTGACCATCAACTTTAACCCAACACGTTGGAGAGATGGAGACAGGGAAGAAAGAAAAAGGGTTAAAGGGAAGAGAGAAAATGCTTTATATTTTAGGGGTAAAAATAAGTGATCTTGGCCTTCTGTCCTAAAATGTTAAATGTCCCCAAA
Source organism: Scalopus aquaticus (assembly GCA_004024925.1). Classification (NCBI taxonomy): domain Eukaryota; kingdom Metazoa; phylum Chordata; class Mammalia; order Eulipotyphla; family Talpidae; genus Scalopus; species Scalopus aquaticus. The sequence continues at coordinate 344,394 of PVIJ01000121.1, forward strand.
TTCATTATTAAATGCTCAATTTATTACTAAATGCTCAAAAACCAGTGAGCAAGCTAATAAAGTTCCTAGAGTTTGATTTCAACTTTCCTTTCCTACCACCAACAAAAAAATGCTCAATGACCTTAATACCTTAGTATTAGAATCTTTTTCTTAAACTGAAATTTCTTAGAGAGATAAGTTTTCTCTAAATAACATTAACCTCACTGCCCAAAGCTGTAATGCAAACTTTAAAAATGTTGCACACGCAAAATTCTGCTAGGGTTTAATCCTACAGAGAAGAGTTGTAAAAGTAACAGCTGTAGTCAAGGTCAGAGGATGGCAAAGGTGGCCTTGGGCCAAATTTTGTAAATAAGCCTACTACCTATTTTTCTAAATAAAGTTTTATTGGAACACAGCCACACTCGTGTGTTTACTCAGTGTCTGTTGCCACAACAGCAGAATTGAGTAGTTACAGCAGAGACCATATGGCCTGAAAAGTATAAAATATTTATTACCTGGGCCCTTCAGAAGAAGGTTGTCAGTCTCTGCTCCAAATGAAGAGTGCAAACTTACATACACAGACACTTCAGTAGATTAATTTCTTAAGGATTCCCGAAGTAACAAAACAAATCCTAATACTATTACCTTGGCTTCTGACTACTTATTTGCTACTTTTTTGTGTATTTATATGGATGTTAAATACAAACACAATTTGGTGAAAATCATGTGATGCATGTCCACCAAACTTGAACCAGATGTAAAAATAATCACTCCATCAAACACCATGAAGCATTTCTCTCAAGCTGCTATGTTGCAGTCTACTGGAAAACATTTGTGAACTAACAACTGGAAAATGATAGAAAATGTCCCTCTATCTCACTGAGAACTGGGCATTCAAAAAGCTCAGCCTTAGCTCAGGGAAATCTCTATGCCTTTGGAGGGAGGATGGTGGGGAAGTGCCTTTGGGGGGTCCTTAAATTAACAAAATCTTCTCCAAAACTGGGATGGTTCTCAATTTATTCCACTTACAAAAACCAGCTGTGTGAGTACTCAAAGACCTTCTCCAGACCATCAAAGAAAGGATTCACCTCTGGGATAAGACTGAGGAGAATGGGGTCTCCCTGGTGGCACAGCGGTTGAGCGCTGTTCTATGGAGCTGTCCGCAGCACGTGATCCGAGTTCGACGCCCGGCGGGGGAGATTCCCATTCCTGCATGGCGCGGCAGACCTCTCCTGCCTCACCTGCTGCTCCCCTCAGCAGCGTATTTCTGATCTGCCTGTTCTGCTCCCCACTCTGTCTCTGGTAGGCCCTCTCGCCGCCCCGCGCCTCTGGCCTGTACTCCACCTTGTATGTATAAATGAATCTTTAAATAAAAAAAAAAAAGACTGAGGAGAATGACATTTACAAGTCACTCATGTAGAATCATTGAGAAGCAGAGCTTTCACAAAATGCTAACCTTCCTATAGACAGGACGGTCAGAAATAGGACAGATGGTCAGAAATACATAGCGGAAAACAATTATAAGTGGTATTCTTATAGTATAGTTTTAGACAACTAGGAAGATAATAAAAGAATCTGATACCATTCCATATTCCGACACCACAGCAACCCAATTCCTCACTTTCTTCAAATACAAAAATGCTCATTGCTCTGGTTCTCTTTCCAGCTGATGCTACCTAACACCTCTGTTCTGTCTTTGCACCCTAAAACTTGGTGCTTGGATCACATTGGGCTCTATCTGTGTTCTCTATTCTCCCACTTGAGGTAGCAAGTATAACCTCTCTCCCTCTTCCTTAAGCACCTTCTGTCCTCATCTGGATGTGCAGGTCCCAATAAGATCATAGAGGACCTAAAGTCATTTCTTCACTGTCCCAGGCCAAAATGTGCATGTATTTTGAAGTTATCGAGTCCAGGTTCAAGTTTCAGCTCAGTTATTTACAGATGAATAATATGGAACAAACTTCTCAACCTCTCTGGGCCTTCTTTAATTTTCTCATTTGCACTCTAGAGATAATACCTCTTTTCAGAGTCATCGTGAGCATCAAAATAATTAAATAAAGTAGTTGCTGTTATTAATACTACCTTAATAATAACTACCACCACATAGCAAGGATTTTCTGTATGTCTGGCAAAGTAGTAACAACTTCACTCATTTTAAATCCATAAAGTCCTGCTGTGTGTGGTATTTATCCCTACTTTATAAACATGGAAACAGGCATAGAGAGGTTAAGTAACTTGCTTAAGATTGAAATCTATTAATTGCTCGGGTTAGGACTCTAATCCTTGTCTTTCATGTAGAGTTGATCCTTATTTTTTGTACAATCTGTATTTGTGAATTTGCCTACTTGTCAAAATGTTCTTGTAACCCCAAATCGACACTCAGGCACTTCCCTGATGATTCACAGACACAAAAGGTTTCAGTGACCCCAATGGACACATTCCCCAGCTGTGTTTGGATCTGATGACTTCTGTCTTCTTAGTTCAGTTCTCATTATAAGCAAACCTTTTTGCAGTCTATTAAGTGCCACCTTTTTCACATTTTTGTGCTTTTTGTTGGTGGCTTCGTTATTTAAAATAGTACCAAGTGTAGTGTCAAACTGCCACCTAAACCCAAAAAGGCTGTGATGTGGCTTACAGCAAAAGTGCACGTAATCGATAAGCTTCACCCAGCACCCCTTACAGTGCTGTGAGTTCAACGTTAGTCAATCAGCAACATATATCAGATATCTTTAAACAGAAGCACACATGACACACATGAAACCAGTTTATGTGTCAATCAGTTGATGGAAATGCAAGCAGAGGCTCACAAAAACCAAATCCTGAATTCCCTTGTGAGCAATGACTCAGTACTCACTCATTCAGCGTCATGGGAACTACAGAAGGTAACTACCAAAACAACAAGAATCAACTGTACAGTTCTCTTCCTACTGTCAGATCTGGCATCATCCACACCTCTGAGTCCATACCCAGACTTGACGCACAAGTGTTCACTCCTAAAGCCAACGCCACTCCACCCACCAGGCATGGTGATGAGGGCTGGCGAGAGAGTTATTAGCTGGGAAGGAACAGGAGTGAAATGAAGGAGAAGGAAGAGATTTGGCATTCCAGCAATCTTATATTGCTCAAAAAATGAGGGAATGCAAGCTACATGCTCAGTTCCTGCCTACTTCCAGAATTATAAGAAACATGGAAACTCTTAAATCCTTATGTTTAGAAAATATTTCTAAAAATGAATTACAAGTTTAATCAAAGTAAGAGCTGCCTTCAGTCCGGCATTCTTGATAATTGTCATATTTCCTTTTGTCTCATTTCAATGACAAAAACATTCCTATTGTTCTCAGTTTTAGGGAGAGAAATCAGGTAAGAACATAGACCGTCTTACCACATGGGTTTGTTATGTTTTGTCCTGGAAAATAAAAGGTTTCCCGGAATCTACTGCCAAAACTTCAATCAAATGCAACAAAACAACCACCCTATATGGCATTATTACCAAACTGCCAGAAACATACAAAAATGGCATCCAAATCCTGAGCTTTTGCCATTTTGTTCCTAAAATCCTTACACAAAAGTTAGTTTATGACAAGCTAAATATAGTTTAAGATTTCTTTTCTCCTCTTAGAGAGGACTGCTCTTTAAGATTTTCTTTATTGAGAAAAGGTAATGTACTCCAAAGCAAACCCTGCATGCACACGCTTCAGGATGTACGGTTCATTTTTTTTAAAGTCAAGTATATGTCCATGGTTGAAGTGAGATAAAGCAATTTGTCAATTATGAATTGATGGTAAATAATTTGCTTGAATAAAAATGTTACAACTATTAAAGCTTTGATAACAGACTTTCTATGTTATGATGCATTAACTTGAATTTTCAAAAATAACATAACAAAAGTCAAACTGTAAATCTCACTCATAGTTGAAATTTATGCACAAGATTAACAAAATAAAATTTAAAACAACTGAAAGGCATATTATTTGAAACAATTTATATAACGTCTCAACATTAAAATCCAGTAATTGTTACCTGAAAGTAACCTTAAATATTTCAAGACAACAAACCAAAAATACTAGCAATACAAAAAGAATGAAACAAAATATTTCATAAATAATCCTTTTTATTAGAAAGGAAACCAAAGGGAACAATGAGTAGCTTTATATGTCACAAAGTCCTTCTCAATTAAGGATTCATTTAATCCCTATTAATTAAAAACACTAAAACCGAACAAGTTCAGAGCAACACGTATCCATGTAATTTTTAAATAATTCCACACAAGTAATTTTTAAAATACTTAAGAGGTCTCACTAAATCAATGCCTTTTAAGTCACTTAAATTTAACATAAGCAGCTGGGCGAAAGGCCAGCAGGTGAATTTGAAGAGTACAAAAGAGAATTCAATCCAATTCAAACACCATCTGTTCTGCTGAGAGTTTCTGTATTGGGGACGAGCTCTGTTTGATTGGTACATGGGGATGAATGAAATGACAGCAATGCAGTGATTCATTTGGGGGACTGAAATCTTAGGCAAGAAAGGAGAAAGCCCTCACCTGATCTGGCCTGAGCAAGAAGCTGTATTTTTGGAAAACTGTAAGAGAATCTGCATGGAGGTCTCACTCATACTGGACACACCCACAATCAGGTGGGGTCTCAGATGGGTGGCTGCAGGGCTCCTGGCTCAGAGCTTCACTTCTATCTGCACTGCCTCAACACCCACGATCCATACACCAATTCACACACTGCTAAATTTCCACTTTGCTATTCTGTACATTTCTAGTATTCACTTTAGCATCCAGTCACTGAGCTGTCTGCCCAGGTGGTGGAGCTAATCTTCAGTTATGACTTCTGCTAGCACTACAGACCAAGTCACACAGGTTTGAGAGATCTACCACCATCTTCTTTCTCTCATAAGACATTATTTTTAGGGCATGATTTGCAGAATGCAAGACTTTTCAGGAACATAAATACTCCATTATTGCCAAAAGAATACGCAAATCTACCTATCTATCTGTATCTACCCATGTATATCTACATCTACATATCAAGTGCCTACCTATTATTTACAAGCAACTGGCGCACTTAGAAGTTAAATTTAAAGATTTAAAATCATTGTTTTCTAAAGATCTCAACTTAGTCATGAGAGGTGAGAGAAATAAATACTTCCTCATTAGTCTGCTGGGGCTACCAAACAAGGGGCACATGCTGGACCCTTAAGAAACAGAAATGTGCAGTCTCACCCAGCTGGAGGCAGAAGTCTGAGATCGAGGCATGAGCGAGACTGGTTCCTTCTGAAGGCTGTGAGTCTATTCTGCCTCCTAGCTTTGGGTGGTGTGCTGGCATCTCTGGTGCTCCTTAACTAACCTCTACTTCCAAGTTGACAAGGCATTCCCCCTGCATGCATGTGTCCAAATTCCTCTTTTGGTAAGGATACCAGTCATACTGAACTAGGGCCCACCCTACTCTAGTGTCACCTCCTCTTAACTAATTACAACTACCAATTTCCACACAGTCTGATTTTCAGGGGGAGGGGAACAGAGTTAAGACTTTAATATGAATTTTAGAGGAAAGCAATGCAATCAATCTCTAATTCACAAACTGGAAAATTTTAAAGATCATCATCATTTCCATCTCCTGGAAATGGCAAATGAGGTCAAGCCACTGAAAACAAGAACAGCTGAGTAAGTACAAAAGGCATTTTCTACAGCACCAAACAGTCAACAAGGTAGTGGAGGTACACTAAAGCCCATGTCAGGGTTAGTATTTGACCCTAGAGAAAATCCAGAAGTCCTGCTACCTTTGCCTTGGAGTCATTTGCTAAGAAATGTCATTTAGGGCTTGAAGAATGAGGGCTGACATCTGTTAAGTGCCAAGGAGGGCTCCCGGTGAACCCTCAGCTCCAGCTAGCCCTTGAAAGTGCAAGCATGCTGGGGGTAGGAGCTAGGACAGCACCAGATTTGTATTAACTGGGCAGCCAAGAAAACCTCAAGCCCTGGTCTGGGATACTATTTACCTAACTTCAAGTACAAATGTCCAGCATACCTGAACTGCGGGGTAAATCACCAACCAAGCTCAAGGTAACCACAGACAGGTCAGATACAAGTAGCACCACAAAGGTTTTCAGAACTAACACTGAAACCATAATCCAAAGAAGGCTGGGCAGAATACATGCCCTGAACCCAACTAGGTCATTGCCTGCTAAAATAAATATGTCAACATTCAAAACAAGATGCAGTACCTCATAATATAATTTCAAAATATCCAGGATAAAATCCAAAATTATCCTGCATACAAAGAGCCACAAAACTGCAACTTGTATGCAGGGCTGCGGGTATGTAGACACTTACAACAGAGTTGGAGTAGCTGTATTAATATTAGATAAGGTGGACTTCAGAGCAAAGAAAATTCTAGGGGCTAAAAAAGAACAATCCATAATGATAAACTTATTAACATCCTAAATGACAGTTTCAAAATACACGGGACAAAAACTGACAGAATTCAAAAGAGAAATAGAAAATTCCAAAACTACAGCTAGAGACTTCAGCATTCCTCTCAGTGATTGACAGAACTAGTAGACATAAAGTCAGTGATGATATAAAAGGACTGAATTCCACCAACTAACTGGATTAAAATGACATCTGGGGCCTCCCTGGTGGCGCAGCGGTTAAGCTCTGCGCTGTGGAGCTGTTGGCAGCGGCCATGCCAGTTCGACGCCCAGCCGGGGAGAATCCCACATGGTGCCATAGACCGACCTCTCCTGCCTTGCCTGCTGCTCCCCTCAGCAATGTATTTCTGATCTGCCTGTTCTACTCCCCACTCTGTCTCTGGTGAACCCTCTCACCACCCCACACCTCTAGCCTGTACCCCAGCTTGTATGGTTTAAATAAATAAATCTTTTTAAATAAATAAATAAATAAATAAATAAATAAATAAATAAATAAATAAAATAACATCTGTAGAACACTTCACACAGAGCAGTTTACCATTCTTTTCAATACCCACGGAACATTCATAAAACAAATCCTAAGTTTTAAAAAATTGAAATTGTACAATATTATGTTCTCTGATCATAATGGAATTAATCTAAAAAGCAATACAAATAGGTTGTAAAATCTGTCCATGTCTTTTGTAACATCCATAAGAAGATTCTCATTTTGGGGTAAAAATATTAATCTCTCTCCCTACTACCAACTCAGTTTACCTTGCAAAAATTAGATAATTATCTGTATTATGAGGAAAATCACCAAATACATGGACAGTAAATACAACACTTCCAAATAATCTAGTCTTAAGAGAATGAAACTATTTTAAACTGAAAGACAATTTGTAAATTAACATCAAAATCTGTGGAATTCAGTTAAGCAGAAGTTAGAAGGAAATTTAGAAGATAAAAAAATTTTACTGGAGAAGTTGCAAATCAAAAAATCTAACTCTATACCTTAAGAAAGTAGAAAAAGAAGACTAAAACAATGTTACAATGAGAAACTCTACCTAAAGTTTAACTGGCATCTCAAAAAGAGAAATGGGGACAAAGCAACACCCAAAGACATCCTGGATGTTTGAAATATTCAAAAAGAGATGAAGTATATCAATCCATACATTTAAAAAGTCCAACCAGAATAAATTAAGAGAAACAAACACCTGGCTACATCACAGTGGAAGTACATATTATGTAAGAGAAAATTCTTAAAAGCAGCCACAGAAAAAAAAGATTCCTTTCCAAGTACTAACAGCTGACTTCTCAAAAGCAACAAGGGAAGTCAGAAGCCAGGGGGATACTGCTAAGAAAAGAACTGCTAACAGAATTTTTTACCCAATAAAAATAGCTTTCAAGAATAAAGATAAAATAAAGATTGTTTCAAACAAACAAAGCCTGGCTTAGCCACCAATACAATTTTCATTATTACCATAGAAGATGCTTTTATTTAAAATACACATGAAACAAAAGCAAACAAGTTCTCAGTGAAATTTTATAAAATAAGCTAAATAAGCTTTATACACTAAAACTAATTATATAAGAATAATTTAAATAATCAAATTTAAAATATAATACAGATAATTACCTGATTTTTTTGGCAAGGTAAACTGAGGTGGTAGTAGGGAGAGATTAATATTTTAACCCCCAAAATGAATATCTTCTTATGGATGTTACAAAAGACAACTGAGTTAGAAGGATCTCCTGTCTATAAACATGCTAATCAGAGAGCGGCAGCTGGACAATAACAAAATACAGAACCCCAGGTGGTCTCACAATGTAGAGGGAACAATTTTTAAATGTGACATGACTGTGCTTTATAGGTAGGGGTAGAGGTTGGGGCTGGGGTTGGAATGATACACACAATACAAAAGATCAGACAAAGACAAACTATAAAACTGATCCTTGAAAGCAGACTGTAGATCTAGGACACTCAGGAGCAGAGGTGGGGGTTGGGGGAGTAGAGAAAGAGGAGAGTATAGCGTGGTGGAGGACTGCGGGCACTTTGGTAGTGGAAAACTATGGTGACCCCACCTGAAGGAGTAAATCCTATATTGTGAAAAAATAAAGATATTTAGAGTTTTATTTTTTAAAATACACACTATTTTTGTTTTTTTACTTTTCCATATCTAGAAAGACTGTTTTAACTGATATAACGGTGTGCATTTGAAATTTTTTAAATAAAAGGCATCAGAAGTTGACCACTTTTTAATAGGAGCATACAAAGATTTTCAATTTTGATCCCACGTGAATGCATAGTGTGCACAAGAAATAGGCAAAATATGTTCTTTCTACAAACAGTAATTTAAAAGTTTTATTCTAAAATCTAACATTCTAATGGAACCATGTCAACCCTTTTCCCTTCTCCTTGTACGCAATACAAACATCTTATATATACTGTCTCTAATAGAATTCTGAAAGAATACTGATCTACTCAATAGTCCCATCACTATAACAAAGGTGAGCTATGTGCCCAGGGGAGGGGGCGATGTTCCTTAGATTCGCTGGTGAAACAAACCTATTCTGCTGGAATAGGAAGGATAAGGTTTGGCAGAAATTCAACAATGGGGCACGAACTACACCTTGTCCAATGGGCAGATGTGATTCTTCTAAACAAAAGTGGCTGGAGGATGGGGAGCAGTAATGGCGAAAGGTTGAAGCTACAGCTGCCAGCTATTTCCTCACAGAAACTATGCAAACCTGGAAGTTCTCTCAGCAGAATTTCACTGTTCTGCAAAATTAAGTAAACATTAAGCGGTATGTTTGAATTATCTGGAATTACCAAAGGAAGTGAAAATAGAAACTCAGGAAGGGAAATACGGTGTCAATTCTTCAGTCTAATCTCTTTGTACTGTTTTACTATTTATTACCATATGCACAATTTAACTTTTATAAATATAAGTTTTAAAAATAAAAATGAATTCGCTAGATCTCCTTACATATAGATTTGTTTCTGATTTGGAAAACAATGTTAATATGATCCCATGGGAATCGAATATAAAAACAGTAAAATGACAGCAATAAATGCTGATAGAGGCATAGATAAAACTCTGTAGGCTCATATTCCAAACTCTGTAACCAAGTTACTTTATGGGATAATAGCTGGGGGAGGAGATGGACAAGATGGGACAAGTTGGCAGTTTTTACTGTCTATAGCAAAAACACACTTGCAGAAAAATAACCCAAAAAGTCAGAGTACAAGATTATTAGTAGCATTTCTGAGAGAGAACAGGCAGGTTACATATTTCTGTTTTTTTCCCAAAATATTGTACACAAAGAGGAGGTGCTCTTTTATAATGGGAAACTTAATTTTCCAAAGACAATTTTTAGGAACACATTTGGATGAAAGTCTTCAAATATAGGCATGTTAACTCACCATATATCCCTAGAGGTATTCAGTTTTATGGAATATCAAAATGCAGTATTTCATCAAGTCTAAGACCTACATTTTAACATCTCTGAAACAAAGATGCATCTTACAATCAGCCAGTGACAGTCATGATGTAGCTGTCATTGCCTGTACATGTGTAGAGATCTAAAGCATTAGAACTCAGAGAACAAAGAGCTAAACATAGAATTATACACCACTTTTAAAGGAATTGAAAGCAGGGACTCAGAAAGATACTAGTACACCCATGTTCACCATACCATTATCCGCAATAGCCAAAAGGTGGAAATAGCCCAAGTGTCCATCAAGGGATGAATGGAAAAATAAATTACAGTATATCCATTAATGAACTATTCACTTATAAAGAGGAAGGACATTCTGACATGGGCTACAACATAGATGAAACTTGAAAACATTATGCTAAGTGAATGAAAGACTAATACTGTATCCATGTATATGAAATATTGAATACATTTGTATGAAATATCTAGATTACGAAAATTCACAGAAATTACATTAGGATGAGGTAACCAAGGGGCTGAGAGAGGGCGAAATGCAGAGTTATTACTTCATTGTTAACAGAGCTTCAGTTTGGGGGTGATTTTTGAAAAAGCTCTGACAATGATGAAAATGGTTGTAATTAATGCTACTAAATTGTATGTTTAAAAGTGGTTAAGACAAAATTGTTATAAACATTTTACGATTTTAAAAAGTATTTTAAAACCCACTGAATTTTATACTTCAAGTGAGTGAATTGTACAGTATGTGAATTATCCCAATATTTTAAAACTTTTACAGCAACAGATAAGAATGAGGTACCTTTCTTAAAAAGATGTATTGCCAACAGTATGTAGAAGTACACAAATACTGCTGATTCTGTATCAAACAGTTGATCCAGAAGAGATGGACAATAAATGTGAACACATTTTAGGAATTCTTTAAACTTTAAATGATAAATGCACAAGATTATAATAAAATAAAAATCTATACTTAAGTCATTCTTTGAATTATACCAATAAAAAATGATAATGAGAAAGCATTCTCATCATTAAACTCATGGCACCATTTCTCTTTGAGAGAAACATGTGCCATGATGGCATATCTTATAATCAATGTGGTTTGAGATTTGAGTTGGGACTGAGTAAAAACACTGAGGAAACTGGCCTCCCCGGTGGTACAACGGGTTAAGTCTCAGCACTATGAAGCTATAGGCAGCCACTGCAGCAGAAGTTCGATTCCTGGCCAGGGACCTTCCCACATGGCACAGCAGACCTTTCCTGTCTCACCCACTGCTCCCCTCAGCAGTGTATTTCAGTAGATCTGCCTATTCTGCTCCCTACTCTGTCTCTGGTGAATCCTCTCACCTTCCCACACCTCTGGCCTACACCCCAGATCTTCTATACATAAATAAATAAATTTTAAAAAAAAACAACACTGAGGAAATGGAGACATGGAGCTTTTCATTTCCAAATCCCGATGCAAACACCATGCACAGCAACACATAACATACCTGTGTACATACACACATGAGCCCTTTCTGAGACTTCACATGAAATTGAACAAATATTTTCAATCCAGTAATTTCTGATGAGTGATAATATTGGGGAGAAGTATTTTACATATATATATATATATATATATATATATATATATGATCAGGTATTGTTCAAGACATCTTCTTGACCAAGTTATTTTTATTTATTTTCTTTTTTTGTTATTCATATCTTTTACATTATTGTGTGTTCCCCATAGGTTACCCACCACCTGTTCACCCATGAAGCCATCACCATAGTGCCCCGTGCTCCCCTTTTCCCCCCTCTTGAGCCCTTACCCTCCCCTCCTTCCCTGCTGAATGTCGCATTCTTATTTGGCTCCCCTATATTCCTGTTATAAGTGAAACCATTCGATGCCTTTCTCTTTCTTTCTGGCTTATTTCACTGATCATGATCCCTTCTAGTTCCATCCATGTTGCTGCAAATTGCATGTGTTTGTCTTTTTTGAATGCTGAATAGTATTCCATTGTGTATATGTACCACATCTTCTCGATCCAGTCATCTATTTTTGGGCATCTGGGTTGTTTCCATACCTTAGCTATTGTAAACAGTGCTGTAATAAACATGCGGGTGCATGTATCCTTTTGGATTAGTGTTTTTATGTCCTTTGGGTAGATTCCCAGAAGTGGTATTGCCGGGTCATATGGAAGCTCCATTTCTAACAGTTTGAGGAACCGCCATACAGCTTTCCATAGTGGTTGGATCAATTTGCATTCCCAACAGCAGTGTGGGAGAGTTCCTTTTTCTCCACATCCTCGCCAACATTTGTTGTTACCTGTTTTTTTAATGTGCGCCATTCTCACTGGCATGAGATGATATCTCATTGTGGTTTTAATTTGCATTTCCCTTATTATAAGTGATGTTGAACATTTTGTCATATACCTGTTGGCCATTTGCTTTTCTTCTTTGGAGAAGTGTCTTTTTAGCTCTTCTGCCCATTTTTTGACTGGATTGTTGACTTTATTTTTGTTGAGTTGTGTGAGCTCTTTGTAGATTTTTGTTATAGGGGGAGAAGTATTTTAAATGAATACTCCTTTTTTTGTTTTGCTAATTCAGTGGGTTTGCTATTACAAGTACTAAAATAAATGTACCTCCTTCATGTTCACTGATGACAAAGCAAAAATCTGCTCAAATATGTCTGTTACTCATTTGAATCCGTGACTCAGAGTATTTTAAATATACATATGGAAACCAGTCTTTTTATAACCAGACTTTACAAATGAGAACCTGATGCCAAGATGTGACAAACCAAATCTTAAAAAGCTTCACAGATTTGTCTTCCATTTAAAACACTAGCTATTTTATCAATGCTTTGATATAATCCTGAAAATGCAGCAACACTGAGTTTAAAATCCCAATACTATTTTCTGATTTTTGAAATCAGAATCACTTTTTAAACACACTGTAAACAAATTCAAAGAGGAAAGTCATATATTAATAGAGACAATTACTGGGATTTCTTATAGATATGAAAATAAACTTTCACTGGATATCTTTGGCCACAACTTTTCAACTGGAAGGAAAATATTCTAAAACTTAACTATTCCTGTTCTCAGTCTATCTTTGTCAGAAAAGTGTGCAAAGGAGTAGCTAAGTGCCTCTTCCACGAGCCACGTGACCTTGGCTAGTGGCTAGTCAATAGCTCTATGCCTCATCTGTCAAAAAGGAATAGGACAAGTGGCTACTTCATCGAACTTTTAATACCATTATCCTAGTCATACAGTTTTGCCATGTGCTGTTTTAACTTAATGTGTGACGTTTCCCTGTCATTAAGTGTCCTTGTACAAACTGTTGAAGGGCCACGATGTGCCCCACTACCTGCCTCTTCCATAATGTACTGCCATTCTTACCACCAGGCATTTAACTGCTTGCAGTCTGCTGCTATCCCACAACAGGGCATTTACATAAGGAGACCAGAAATGGTTGGCAGATAATCTAAATTGCAGTGACAGTAACAAGGGCACCACAAGCCCAGGCTAACTGCTTGTGAGACAGATACTGTGCTTCCTGGCTGCCCAAGCGACCTTAGTTTTTGCTTCTTCTCAAGTTTGGTGCTTTCCAGTAAATTCTGTTATGCTTAAGTTAGCCAAATCAGTTGCTGTTGCTTGTAACCAAAACACTTTACTGATACAAAAGATATATTATACTTTCCATGATATCCCATTTTACACACACACGCACACACACACAAACTGATCAACCTTTACAATCTGCTGTCCCAGGAAGCAGTCAGTAAATCCAGACAGCTGAGAAGCAAAACACACAGGCTCTATGGCAGATGAGTCTTCATGCAGACATAGGCCAAGGATGCTATAGCTTCACTAAAGCAAAATTACACAGGATATGTAATCTATAGAAAAACCAATCTTTTGCAGAGGGAAAAAGATAAAACTGCATACTATACCCAAATGTTAATACTAGAAACTACTACAAGCACTACTACTTAGTAAAACTTACATACCACTCAACAGCTAGAACTGTTGTAAACAGTTTACATACAACTATTTAATGCATGCAGTAAATCCTGTAAGTAGGTATAGTATTACCCCCAGACGGCATCAGAAAGACTAAGTAACTTGCCCAAAGTCACACAGCTATTCAGGTCTGAATTAGGCAATTTCGCTTCAAAATCCATGTTCCTGACCACTATACACACTGCTTCTTGATTTCTGTCTCATGACAGATTTTTGAATTCTGATCACATATTAAATTTTTGTTACTGGGTATCATAGCTGATGCCTAAATGGCAAGAGTATAGACATCAATAAATACCTTATCTTCTACAATAGCTCTAAGACTATGATCATCCAGTATATAAAACATCTTAACATCCCTCTTCCCTACAAATGCCAAGTGCTATTCTACTTCTAAGCCTTTGCTCAAGCTATTTCCATTTAAAATGTCCCCCAACTCTCTATCACCCATCTGCCTATTTTTAGCCAATGCTGCAATGCAAAGTTCAAATACCACATCCTCCACAAACCTTCCTCAACGCCATCCCCAGAATCAATCCGCCTACCCGCTATACTCCTGTGAGTCTGTTTACCTCCAGTAGAACATGTATTGCAAAAATCTGTTCGTTTTCCTCCCCATTCCTCCCATCCCAGTGGAAGTGTCTAGAAAACAGGACTACATCTGAAAAATTCCCTTCATTTATTAGGTATAGAAGTAATTGTTCAATTAACTACTAGTGAGATTAAGGAAATCAGAGCGTTGGAGACGTCTCTATCGAGGTGGTATGTCCCAAGGAAGCAAACTGGAAAATATCAAAGATGTAGAAAAATTTAGCCTATCATTAAGCCTGTAAGCCCCTGTAAATCTAAAGCTTAAGACCTGTCATTAACACACACTATCATTTGTGGAATTTTGACATTTATTTCAATAGGTCCTTTTAAGGTCTGAATGTGCATAATATGCAAAATGAAGAAGGAAAATTTTTTGAAAACTATTTAAAATATTTGGTAAATACTGGGAACACAAGGTCACATGAACCACAAGGAAAAAGCATAAATTCTGGCTGCCATTACTGAAAGCAGTGAGGGTAAAAGCCCCAGGCCTCAGACAGGTGGGCCAGCTCAGACTTCAGAATCCCCTTCCTTCTGTGATCTCCTTTTTCCTTCAGTTGTTTGCTTTCAGTGATTAATGGATGAAATAAAAGCTAAGAGGCTTTTTGCATTTTTTAAGTTATACCTGCTCATCACTGCAGTGAAGGTGAAATAGAAATATCCCCCTTTGTAATTTTTCCAAATCAGTTAAGTAAATGTAGAAAATGGTAAGCTTGGGCCTCCCTGTTGGCACAAGGGGTTAATAAGTCTCAGCATGATGAAGCTGTCCACAGCTACTGCAGCACAAGTTCGATCCCTGCCCAGGGAGCTTCCCACATGGTACAGCAGACCTCTCCTGCCTCGCCCGCTGCTCCCCTCAGCAGTGTGTTTCAGTCAATCTGCCTGTTCTGCTCCCCCCTCTGTCTCTGGTGAATCCTCTCACCACCCCCACAACTCTGGCCTACAGCCCAGCTCTTGTATGCATAAATAAATAAATCTTTAAAAACAAAAAAAAAAGAAAGAAAATGGTAAACTTAATTATTAACCAAATGGAAATATACTGTAAATTATGATATAGTTTTGGTAATCATAAATTCCTGTGTGACCAAAACAAAAAAAAATTGACAGACAATTCACAGCCCATACCTCCTTCAGGTCAAGCATAGAAGGAACTCTCATATGCCACCTGCTGGAAACAAAATCCACCCTCCTGTACCACCATGAAGAACTCTCACAAGTGGTAGCATCTTAAAGAAAGCATTCTTTTCAGAAAATTTAAGCTTCACTTAAAAAAAAAAAAAAGAAATATCCATACTGAAATCTTTCTAATGGGGCTTGATTGATTCTTTATGACCCAGGATCATTAGGAGTTCCTAAGGAAATCTCTTGTGCCTACACAACTCACAACAGAAAAATAATTATCCTTGGACACAGAGAAAGTTGGGTCAACAACCTCCAACAGTCCCCACTGGGAATTATTTTTCTGTTCTATGTGCATGACTGCCCTTGTGCGAAATAGCAAACAGTTACAGGGAGCAAGAGCTATTAAGCTTGTCCCAGCCTTTCCAAAGTTAATTCCAAAATGGCATCAAATGGCATTCCAGGAGAAAAAAAGTTACCGTTAATAAAATCTCACTTGTTCTTTTGAGTATTAGTAACACCACTAGGATACTGAGGTAGCTTAGTGTTCACCTCAACAGCAAAGTTATTTGCATTTATCCACACCTGTCCCAGAAAATATGTGACAAATACCCCCAAAGCGTGAAAAGGATGAAAAAAAAGGTTGTTAACCTAATTTGCCTCCGTGAAAACACTTTCAAGTCATTCTTCTTTTAAAAATTCACTCATTATAGTTGTTTCCAAACTCACTTAAAAGTTTAAGAAAATCCCTTGACAGTGTATGAAAGACACTAATAAAACAGCCCTAATCAAACACAATGAGATTTACACCCTGCTTCCAATATAAAGAACACTTGGCTATTGTTACTGTGTGGAATCTTAACAACTGTTCCATACCAGGCATTCCCTGTTACGCCCTTGCACTCAAAACTTTCAACTTAAAAAGAGAATTGTCATCTTGAAAAGCATCACTCCTTAATAAAAGCTTAACAACACTGAAGAGAAAAAAAAAAATCTTTAGAGATGTGCATTTGAGTATACAAGTGTACATTCTGCAAAAGTGTGTACATTGAAGATGCTATACTTGTTATACACACATAAATAATACATACATTTTATATATGTAAAACTTTCAGTCACAGGCCCCTTTGTTAACCCCAATCCCAGACTTTAACCTCTGTCTGGATGACCCTCACATGATGACCTAAGACACAGCTAAACATCTGAGGTTAAATTTTAGAGTTTCTAAAAATAGAACTCCATCAGAGAAGATGGCTTAAACAACAGATAGATTTCATGTGAAATAACCAGGGTACTTTTGGGAGGGAGAGAGGAGAGATATAAATTATCACAGAAAAGCAGATTTAAAATATTTCAGGCACAAACAGAAAATATGGTCACTCTGGAATATACCCACCAGATAAAACTTTTTCCCCAGTTTGAAAGATATTTCTACTGTTCCATTAAGTGTCAAAGCACACAATAAATTATCTTCTGTTAGGCATGCTATTTGCTAAAGGCAGCTAATAGAGAGGGAAAATGAAGGCAAGATATGACAAAGACTTGAACTACTTGAAATTTGTTCAGCCAATAAGCTAATACAGGAAATGAAAGCATTCTTATTCAGCCAAGATTTGGAAAGGACACAGTAGCTCTGTCCATTATACGTTCAGCACTTTCCAAAGACATTTTTTAATCAGTCATTACTGACACAATTTCAAAACTAAAGTAATTTGCTCATCTGAAATTCCAGAAGGTTAGTAAGAACTATGAATAGGATTCAGAATCTGCAAGATCAAGAAATTTTTGATGTGACCTGAATTTAAAAGAGATTGATTTCTCCAAACATGATGTAAAGAAGTTAGTTTTTGTAGATTTTTAAAAAGCTGAAAACCAGTCTGTACTTATGGAAATAAAACATTAAAGGAATATGAAGACTTTCTTATATGCAATTATTTGCTTATGTTTTCTACTCTTCAAGCCCATACTGCTATATTCTACTCTGTGGTACTGGGGTTAGAGGACTACAAAACTACATTTACCAGACTCCATGCTGGCAGGCTCCCTGTTAATGCAAAGTTGTAAAGAGGCTGAAAGATGATAGGAGAAAAGGGGATTCCTTCCTGTTTTCCCATTTCTGTCAGCAGCAGCTGGATTTCCAAGTGTAGAAACGTAATATACTTACAGATGTGTAAAATGACACATATTCAAGGGTATTCACAGCAGCCCTGTGTTAAAAAGACTCCCCACATGTCCATCAAAGAGGACTAACTGATTTAACGCAAACAAGGCAGTAATGGAAAAATAGAGTAACAAAAAAGGACATAAGACATATATAAAGCAAATATTAAAATGTATGTCCTTTCTCATTAGCATTTACATAAACATAAATACATTAAACTCCTCAATTAAAAGGCAGAGTTTGACAGAATGGACAAAATATGATCCTGCTATATACTCCCTACAAGAGACTCTTTTTAGATCCAAATACACAAATAGGTTGAATATGCAAGAATAGGTATGCCATGCAAATCGTAAGCAAAGACAGTTGGAATGGCTACATTAATACCAGGCGAAATAGACTTTTTAAAAAGCTACAAAGGACAAAGAAAGAGCTTTTATAATGATAAAAGAGTCAATTCAGCTAGGGGGTACAACAATTACATATATATCTATCTATTAAGGGAGTCCAAATATATGAAAGAAAAATCGACAGAACTGAAGAACAAAATATAAGATCCTACAATAACAGCTGGAGACATCAATATCCCACTTTTAATAATAGATAGATCAACTAGACAGATGCTCAACAAGGAAACAGATCTAATACCAGAAATCAACCAGACTTAACAGACATACACAGAACATTTCATCCAATAGTAGAGAAAACACATTCTTCTCAAGGGAGTATGAAATGATCTCTAGGACAGATATATATTAAGTCAAAAAAACAAGTCTCTAAATTTTAAAAAAACTGAAATCATTCAAAGTATCTTCTCCAACCACAGAAGAATGAAACTGTAAATCAGTAACCGAAGAAGATCTAGAATTCACAAATAGGTTGAAAGCAAACATTTGTTTAAGTAGGTCAAGAAAAAACTACAAAGTAAATTAGAAAATACTTTGCGCTGAATGAAAATGAAAATACAGCTTATCAAACTAGATGAGATGAAGCAAAAGCAGATGAAGCTGAAATGTATTGCTATATATGCCTACATTAAAATGAAGGAAGATCTCAAATTGATAAGGTAACCTTCCATGTAAAGGAACTGGTAGAGGTGGGGAGCAAATTAAATCCAAAACAGAGAGAAGGAAAGAATAAGGATTAGTCAAAAATAAGTCAAAGAGAATAAGAAAATAGAATCGACAAAATCAAATTTGGTTCTTTGAAAATTTCAGTAAAAATGACCAATCTTTGGCTAGACTGACCAAGAAAAAAAAAGAGAGAGAAATCGATCGTTAAAATAAGAAATGAAAGTAAGTTCATTCCTACCAATCATACAGAAATAAGGATTATAAGAGACTACTATAAACAACTATACGCCAACAAATTAGAAAATCTAGATGAAATGGACATATTAAAAACCCGTAAATAACAACCAACTCAAAAAGAAACAGCAATTGAAGAGACCTACAAGAGATGGATTTAGTCATCAAAAAATTTTCCAAAAAAGAAAAGTCCCAGGGCCAGATGGTTTCAAAGGTGAGTTCTACCAAAAAATTTAAAGAACAATTAACACCAGCCAGCCTTCATAAATTCTTTCAAAAATTTAAGGGAACACTTTCTAACCCATTCTGTAAGACTAACATCACTCTGATACCAAAGTCACAGAAACACATCACAGATCAATAACCCTTGTGAACATAAATGCAAATAATCTTCAATGTAATATATTAATAGAATAGAGGACAAATGCAGTATCACCATTTCATGAAAAAAAAAAAATAAACAAAACCACTCAACAACCTAGGAACAGAAGGGAACTCCCTCTACTGGAAAATGGTATCTGTGAAAAACCCACAGGTAACATCATACATAATGATGAAAGATTAAATGATTTCCTCCTCCTAACAGGTATATGACTAGAATATCTGTTCTTACCACCTAAACAGAACCCAGATTGGAAAGGAAGAAGTAAAAGTTATCTCTACACACAGAAAATCCTCAGAATCCACATAAATCCTATTAGAGCTAATATATGAGCTCTGTAAAGTTGCATAATACAAAATAAACAGACTACACACAGTTGTATTTCTATACATTAATCATAAACAATACAAAATGAAATTGAGACAATTCCACTTACATTCACATCAAAAATAAAATACCAATAAAGTTAACCAAAAAATATAACACTTAAATACTGAAAACCACAATACATTGTTATAAGAAATTTTAAGAGGGCATCCCTGGTGGCGCAGTGGTTGAGCGCTGCGCTGTGGAGCTGTCGGCAGCATGCTATGCGAGTTCGATGCCCAGACACCCAGCCAGGGGAGGATCCCATATGGTGCAGCAGACCTCTCCTGCCTCGCCTGCTGCTCCCCTCAGCAGAGTACTTCTGATCTGCCTGTTCTGCTTCCCGCTCTGTCTCTGGTGAACCCTCTTGCCGCCCCACACCTCTGGCCTGTACCCAGCTTGTATGTAAAAATAAATATTTTTTAAAAAGAAAGAAATTTTAAGAGACCTAAATATTCTAAATATTATATAACTATAATATTTAATAATGTTAACACCACCATGCCTGGCAAATCGATCTACAGATTCAGAGCGATTCCTATCAAAACTCCGACTGCTTTTTTTACAGAAATGGAAAATTCATCTTAAGATTCATATGGGAAAATAAAAAAAAAGATTCATATGAAACCACAAGGGATAGTCTAAACAATCTGAAAAACACAAACTTAGAAGACTCACACTTGCTTATTACAAAACGAAAGTAATCAAATGTGTGGTACAGGGGATGTAATGGAGCGACAGAATACAAATGAGAATTCAAAAATACAGCTACATATTTGTGGTCAACAGACTTTTGACAAGGTATCAAGACCATCAAGTGGGTAAAGTCTTTTTCCCAAATAGTCCTTTCAACAAATGGAGCTGGGACAACTGCACATCCATTTGCAAAAGGATATACTGGGACCCCTGTACATCACAATATATATAAAAATCAATCCAAATAGAACTAAGTTCTACACATATGAGAAAAGACTAAGGCAATATTTCACTACTTTAGATTAAGCAACCCTTTCTTTTTTTTTTTAAATAAAGATTTATTTATTCATTCATACAAGAACTGGATTGTAGACCACAGGTGTGGGAGGTGAGAGGATTCCCCAGAGACAGAGTAGGGAGCAGAATAGGTGGATCTACTGAAATACACTGCTGAGGGGAGCAACGGGGAGATAGGAGAGGTCTGCTGTGCCATGTGAGTCAGCTCCCTGGCCGGGGATCAAACTCATATCTCAGTTGCTGGCAATAGCTTCACAGTGCTGTGTTCTTAACCCTTGAGCCACCAGGGAGGCCCAAGCAATGCTTTCTTAAATGACACCAAAAGCAAAAGCAGCAAAATTTAAAAATAGACAAAAGATTTTTTATCAAAATTAAAAACTTTTGTGCATCAAAGGACACTATTAAGAAAGTAAAAAGACAACCTACAGAACAGGAGAAAATATCTGGAAATCATATGTATCTGGTAAAGGTCTAGTGGCTAGAACTCTTACAATTCAGTAACAAGAAAATCCAATTAACAGACATTTCTCTAAAGACAACCTCAAATAGCCAACAAGCACAAGGAAAAAATTCTCAACATCACTAGTCACTAGGGAAATGCAAATCAAAACCACAATAAGACACCACCTCATTCTCACTAGAATGGTTTTAATAGGAACTTTTTAAAAAACCCTTATACACTGCTGATAGTAAAGTGAAAATTCAAACACAGAATTCCATCTGACCATCATTTCCACTCCTAGTTATCTACCCAAAAGCACTGGAAATACATGTTCACACGAAAACGTGCACATGAACATTCATAGCAGTATTCACAACAACCAAAATTTGGAAAACCAAATGTTCCTCGACTGATGAATGGATAAACAAAATGGGAACGGGAATGGGGTTTCTTTTTGAGGTGATAAAAAAGTTCTGGAGTTCGATAGTGGTGATAGTTATAAAATATCAGGAATATACTAAAAACCACTGAATCACACCTGGTGAATTTACCTCGTTAAAAAAAAATGAGGTAGCTCTGTATGTATTAACATGGGAGACCTCTAAGAAATATTACTGAATAAAAAGGCAAAGTCCTGGACTGTGCATAATATGTTCTCCTAAAATAAAAAAGGGGAGAAGGGTAAAAGAATACACAAGCATCCTTATTTAAGTATCTTTGCAAAACTACACAAGAAATTGTTACCAGTGGACTATCTCTGGGGACAAGAACTTGAAGGCAAAGGATAGGTGTGAAGAGACTTCCTTTTCAAAAATAAGCCATTTTGTACAGCCTAAATGTTGCACTATGCATTATTACCTCCCCCCCAAAAAAAAAACCAAATCAACCTTTTAAAAAGAGTAAATATTTAAATAAAACAGTGGTTATATAATGAAAGCAAGCTCATGGGAAGGCTGGTGATCCATGCGGGGGTGGGGGGAGCGCCATGAACAAGATCCTGTATGTGTTTATCTAACAGTGACAGATATTGGAATACTTAAGAATACAGTTACTCATTTCCGAAATAGAAGATTAGATGAACAGTGGGGTGCTTACATAACAGAAACGGAAAGGCATGTGAGTATGAGACAACAGGCCCGTCCAGCTACAAACACCATCCAGCAAGCAGTTGAGGCCGCAGGACCCCTAACTCCCGAGGGACAGGAAAACCAGGGCTCCTTTCTCCTTCCATTTCAGATCTCTCCAGTCCATGGTGTTCAGGTAGACAGGTGGGGACCTCTCCAAATGGAAAGACAGCCTGTTCTCAGCATCAAGGAGGGACCAGGTTGCACAAAGTGCCCACGCAAACAGTCCAACGTCCCATAGTCAACTCTCTTGACTCTGAAGATCTCCCAACTGTATTGCTATCTCCAAAAATTAAATGTACTGGTTTAACTCAAGGCTTGGGAAGTTCCCAGGTACATTTACAGGTATCAGACAAAAAAGAAGTTCTATCATTATCCATTACTACCTACAATCTACAAAGTGACTTGTTTTACCCACACCCCCTCAGACTGGTTTTTACCATTTCTGTTAAACCACCACATCTTCCCCCCTCATCTTTAAATTTACTAGAGAAGGTGCCAGTGATTCTGGATACAAGAGGTGAACCTCCCAAAACAGCTGGAAGAGAGAATCAGTCCTTCCTGCCCAGTCTCCTCTAATTCTAGAACAGAAAGGAAGAAAAAAGAAAGAAAGAAAAAAAAACCTGGAAGCCCCACAGAGCAGCAGCTTTTGCAGTCTGTGACTTAATTTAAGGAAGCAGTCTATGAAACCTCTGAAAAGAGTCTAAATTTAGATTGAAGTCTTTCACCACAATGCCAGTCTGCAGTGAGGGCACCCACATGCACAGCAGTGTAGTGGGGGAAGAAACAACAACTTTAAAATACGTATAAATGTGTCATCACTGAGGAAAGGGAGCCAGAGCTATTCAGCCCAAGGAAATTTTCTTTTGGCCCCAATATCTTAATTCTCAGTAAGACTACAAAAAATATTTAGGAAAAGAAACAGGGAGACAGGTTTTCTTACAGATTTCTAAGAGAGCAAGGAACTACTCTATATACGAGGATGTCTGTAATGATACACCAGGCATCTAGATATTGAAATCAACATACTATCTACAAGAGAATCTCTAACATGGACTCAGACATGAATCAAAAACTATCTACTTACTTACCAATACTATTTCCCCAACAACTTGCTCTTCCCAATGAGTCAATCTAGACCTTTAACTTTAAGATGAGAAATGACACAGCAAAAAAAAAAAAAAGAATGAATGACAATTAACAGAGAGATGTTTTTTCTATGCATTTTCTTTAATCTGGAAGAGTAAATCCAATCCACTTAAAGGCTACTCTTAAACAATGTTCCATTCTCAAAATAAAATTAAAATATTAAGTACAATTTTTTTTTAATTAACAGGTAGCACCTTATCCTACACGTCATACTCCCAAACTGGCTCCATTCTGCATGCCCTCTCTGCAGACAGATTTCAGCACATAACTGTGTACAAGATAGAAAGATTTTCTCTGTTCTCTCAGACTCCAATCCTCCTCATCTCCCCACCCCCAATCAGCTGGGAAACATTCCCAGATTCTTCTGAAGCTTAGTTTGGAAGTCAAGCTCAGCCTTGACAAACACTCAGCCCAGGAAATGCTTTGGATCGTAGACCACTTAGAATACTTTGTCCTTTCCCAAGAGGTCTCTTTTCAAACTCAGTTTGATAGGCGTTTTGGCAGTTTTATACTTTCACTGAAACCTCCTGGAACATTGCTGAGAGATAAAATCATAGCAGTCTGGAAACTATACAAATGGTGAAGGGAAGCGCCACACCCAGGAACAAGCTCCTCAAACTTCAGGGTGAGGGCCTCCCTGGTGGCGCAGCTGTTGAGTGCTGCGCGATGCGAGTTCGATGCCCAGCAGGGGAGAGTCCCACATGGCGCAGCAGACCTCTCCTGCCTCGCAGGCTGCTCCCCTCAGCAGTGTATTTCTGATCTGCCTGTTCTGCTCCCCACTCTGTCTCTGGTGAACCCTCTTGCCGCCCCACGCCTCTGGCCTGTACCCCAGCTTGTATGTATAAATAAATAAATCTTTAAAAAAAAAAAAACAACTTCAGGGGGAAACTTGTTCAAATGAGCTCCAAGCAGCCCTACTCCCTTTGGGAATCAGGCAGCAGCCAGGGAACAGTCTCCTCTCAGTGCCACTGTGACTGTTCCTTCACGGTGCCAGCTGGGGAGCTGCTTGATGCTGTTATGGACAAACGGCACTGTAGGCAATGAAAACAATCTGAATGACCTGCTTTTAGTATTTTTGAAATGTTAATGTTCTGGTCTCTGTAACTACTCGCAGGCTGACACAATCATACTGACATCAGTAATACATCTTTTTACATAATATTTGGGTAACATTCAAAATGTTTCTAAGACCCAACAACTACCTCACTAGCAAATGCTCTCCTAAATTTCATTCATGAGTTCAAAGGCTGATTAAATAGAACCACAAAATGCTCTATTCAAAATGATAGCCAGCTTCATGGAACTTCATGCAAATAAAATGCAGAGTTCTTTCGCAGCGAGAGGTTGGTGGGCGAGGGCTGAGACCAAGCCAAATGGAAACACAGCACAGGCCAGCCTGAACCAAGAATTTTCAAATTTTTGGAAGTTACTGAAATGTTATTATTTTTAATGGAACCACAACTACATTTGAAATGAGTAACATTTCTAAAACATATGCAACAAATAATGACATACTTTATTCTGATTTTTAGTAAATAATAGGGGTATATGCTAAGTGGTAATAATAAAAATTAGGTTGGTAAGAGGTGGTGGAAATATGGGGAGAATACTATTCATATTGTTACTCGTCTGTGGTGCCATTTTTCTAACAACCCTTGAACAGATCGATTTCCAGAGACTGAGTGCGGGCACTCCTAACGGAGTCATGTTTAATGAAAATTTAATTCAAAGACAAAAAAGAACCAGATTCAGAAACAATGCTTACACCAACTTATAAAGAAAGAAGCCAAGTAAGTTCACAAAGTGCTTACACTCTAGTCCACTTAGAAGACCGTCTCAGTGATGCCGTAGGCAAGCTAGTCCCTGCCATCTGCTGGGCAAAAGCTGGGTGCCGAGTTACTTCATTTATTCCTTGCAACAACGTTAGGAGGTAGGCACTGTCCTATGTGTTCAAGGCCCTTGGCATGTGGTGGAACTGGGCCCTCTGACTCCATCTCCAAAATGGAGGCAAGAATAGTGCCCACCTGCTAAGTTTATGGAGAGGAAGCAATACGATAACTCACAGAAGTGCTTACATAGTGCTTGCCTGGCACAGTAGAAGCTTCAATAATTGACAAATATCTTTATGATTATTGCCCAAAGTCACCCAGGCCCTGAGCAGCAAATCTAAACTGAAGCCCAGGAGAGTTGTACTCTAACCACAGTACTCACCTTGAATTCTCCAGCATGAAGTTTGCACAGTTGATGTGGTTTCCACAAAAGAAGAAAAGCCATAGCACAGAACCGGCACCCCCAAAACAATCAGTTCCCAACACTGAAGTTTTAAAGCTCGTCCTCGGCAGACTGTCATTCTAGAATATTTTATAAACTCCACACTTTAGGTGTGAAGGTAGTAGAGCCCAGCATAACTGACCCTGGAGAGCTCAGGATGGGGAAAGAAAATAGACCATCCACAGGATCTGCCTCCCTCTCCTGAGTAATCCCCTCCTGTGCACTTTAGGTTTCACCTAATTTGCCCACAAAACTACTGTAAATATCATCTGATTATAAATGGAAGTGAGCCCTATGTCTGCAAATAAATAAATAAATAAATCACTACACAAACACCAACTTCCCATCAAACCTGGGGCGCCACAAGCAGGACTCCAAAGAGAACTTGTAACAGAGTTTTAAGTAAACATGTTGCAATAAACCAATAATGAAGTGCTACTGAGGAAGAGTTGAGGCAACTTGCCCTGGACGCCCACCGTGTTTTATCCAGATGTCCAACATCATTTAGTACTTGCAGCACTTAGCCTGCTTTAAAGACATTTCTTATCTCCTCTAGTTGGAATGGTTTTTCAAAGACCAAAATACTTTGTAGCAACATTAGACTGGGTACTATGTATTTCCTTCCCGAAATCTCTATCCCCTCCTCATTGATGCCCAGAGCTACTTGCCAGACAACCTAGCACATAGTAGTACTCAATAAATGTTTGTTAAAAGAAACTTTGTAAGACCATTGAGTCTAAACTTGGCCCAACAGAGGATTCCTTATAAAACACCCTAGAAAGACTATCACCCAGTATTTGAATAAACAAAGTAACAGAACATTTACCACTCTGTGCAGAGGCCTAATTTATTCCCTCATTAGACAGTTCTCATTGTTACCATGCTCCTTTCCAAGCAGCAGCAGCAGCAGCAGCAGGCCTCACCATGAAAGGCCTCCAAGCACTTCCCTGAAAGCATCCATGTCCCTTTGGGCCAACAGAAAGTGGCAACGCCAGGACTGGAACCTAGGCATCCAGTGCCCTGGCTCTTAGCTGCCACGCTATTCCACCCACTGGATCCTGTGCTGTCCTCTGGGCATGAAAGGGCTCCTTCTACACAGTCAGCCTCGACATTTAGAAGGTATCATCTCCTTTTCTGAGCAAAGCTCTTCAACTTCTCACACTGAGGCCCAGAGCCCTCACCTCAGCCACCACCAAAGCCAGTGTCCTCTCTTTCCTCCACCTGTCTGCATCTCTTAGGTTGTTTTGTTCGTGTCTCATTGATCTGTTCTTGTCTCACTCTGCATGTGCCACTGCCGCCCTTCCCTCACCCCACCCAGATCTTTCCAGAGCCACTTCAAATTTACCACACACCCCTACCAACCCCAGTTAGAATTCCCCTGCTCAGAGAGACCTCTGTTTTCAATCTAGTACTTTTATTTTAATACTTACTGTTTTTAACAGATGTCTTAAAGTTCTATGTAAAGTTCCCAGTAGACACTATATATCTTTGCAATACTCCTCTCATCCTTAAGTACCACGCTCAGCAATGTGATTATGGCTAGTGAATATGACCTTGGGGTTTAACCGCCTTTAGAAATAATCTGACTAAAAAAAAAACAATATAATATTTTAATGCAAAGGTTTTAAACTATAACGTTAAAAAACAGGCCTCATTGGAATAAAGTGCTTATTTCTCCTTTATATTTTTCAATAGCTATATATTCCTTAAAAAAAAAAAAAAACTAACTACCGATAAGCCCTGTCGGTAGCCAACACACTGCCGTGGAATGTGTTTCTCCAGTACGTATTTGAAATGATTATTCTTTAATTAGATGCCTTCTTGTTCTTTAACAAACTATCAGATCATCTAAACTGGGTTCATTCAAAGTGTTATGCATTTCATAGCTATTAAGTAGAAATAGGCCACATCAATCAGAAGAGGCTGAGATGATGTAAAACAAATTAACATAACAGGTTTAGTCCTTGCTATCACTACATGTCCAACACAGGTTGGTATGGGTAGGAGCGGAGATATTCTGCTCTACATATTCATTGGGGGACCCAGGCTGTAGAGGCTCCAGGCAAGACACCCAGTGCAGGCTGTTCCATGACAAAGCAGCCCCAAGCAGGACAAATCACCTCTCACATTTCACAAGCCAGAACCAATCTTGAGGTCACACCTAATTTTGAGACAGCTGGGAAATGCTGAAGGGCACATGGACAGTCACTGAGCAGTGATGTTGTCACCACAGAGGCAGTTCTGGAGGTACAGAAATGGATCAACCCCTGATCTAGATCACATGACAAAGCAGGGTGGGCAAGAGTACACACAGCAGGCAACCACCTGTGTTCAACTGCAAGAAAGAGAGGGAGCCGGAAAAGGATGGGAAGAGAAAATCTTTAGAAGACTACAGCAGAAACTAGCAATACTGTGGTAATAGCAGCACTGGTCAACAAATTTTTACAAAAGTCATGCTACTGAAATAAAATTAGTCATTTCCCATCAATTTGTATGTGCTCAACACGAATATGACAAATTCCAATTTTGGCTCTAGTTTTTTTTTGTAATCTGCAATAAACTGATGTTTACATCACAAAATGCATGCCAACAGGATGCCTACGGTTAATACCTGTAAAAAATCAAATCATAGACTACTTCTTACATTTCTTCACTTGTCTCTTGTACAGTTGTTCAGGAATAGAATAGATGGCAGACGGTTTCCATTGTGCAAAAGCACAGCCTTAAGATTCAGTTTCGAAGAGTCTAGAAATAGTCTCCATTCTTGTGGGTCATGAGTGATTTCTAAGGCATTCATGAGACCCTTAATATCAAAAAGAATACCAGAGTACTTTCCTTTCTGAAGAAAGGCTCCAAGTGCTGGTGGTGCTTTCGATATAAAGTAATTGTGACATCTTCTTCTAGAAGATTCCATTGTTGGAGTCTTGATCCTAGCAATTCTGCCTTGTTCTTGGATAAGTCCAAATCGCGAACCAGGTCATTTAGTTCTTCCTGTGTTAGTCTGTGTGGGATTGATGATGCACCACAGTGAAAACCTGCATCACTGCACGCTGATGGGACAGGAGAAGAACAGGTCGGCTCCCCCTTGTCCTCATCAGATGAATCAAGAGAACATTCTGCTGGAGGTTCTGGAATAGGAAGTCCCTCAGCATGTGGAACTGGTCTCAATGCAGATGGGATGTTTGAGTAGAATATTCTCGACTTCTTTTGCTTCATTATTCCGCTGGAAAGAGGAGGAACCAAGCAGAAGTAACAGTCTTTTATGTGGTTCCTTGGCTCTCTCCACACCATGGGGACTGCAAACAGCATTGATGGTCTTTTGCCATTTAACCACTGTGAAAGCTGTGTTGTACATGGAGCACAGCATATATGCGGGGCCCAAGGCTTGTCTTGGTCACCAACCTTGCATCCGAAGTCAAGATGATAAGCCCTCTTCACTTGAGAAGTGATACTTTTCTTCTGGTTGGCAAATGTTACTTCCCCACAAATAGAGCAGAAATTGTCCATGCTACTAACGCACTTTCAAGGCATTACTGTTCTGTATTGTGCCTAAATGGATAAAATAATAACAGTTCTATGGAACAGTAGCTTCAACTGTCTCGCACAAAGTCTGAAATATTTTCAATACTCAACCTTTCCGACAGGGCTTTATCTAGTGCACTGCTGACGTCAGCTTACTTCAGCAGCCACCTGGCAGTACTATTGTACTGCACCAAAAAATGATGCAATCAACGCTGGATGATGTGTGCATGATGGTATTATGCAATGCGATGCAATATCACATCATTCTAGGCTGATTTAGAATGTTGTTGCAGTCCTACTGGATAAATTTACATGGTGAAACATATAAAATGAATTATATGAAATACCTTCAAAACGAGAGCTAATAAAAAATTTTCAGGGTTATATTCATGTTCAGCACACCAAGATATTACAGATTAGGGCCTTTTAAAGTCAGTAATGATCTCAATGTTGACCAGTGTAGTTACTTCTCCAGGGGCAAGCTGGTTGATAAGGGACAGGGAAGAAGGGAAACTTAATTTTAATGGATATCCTTTATGTCATATGTGTGCATTATCTAATAATTTTAGGTTGTGATGTATATACTTCAAATTAATTAGTAGGGGTTTTTTTTACCCGGACTTAAGTCAAATCTATTCTAATATAAGAAACAACACCAAAACCCTGAGTCCTACTGCCTGAAATTAAAGACCTAGAGTAACACTGACATAATCATCACCTTTTGTAAAGGCTGCTGAGAGATCTGGAACTGGTTTGTGTCTATGCTCAATATAAACATCACTACTGCACAGGTGGCAAGAACAGTACTTCAGTTGATTAGCAGGTAAAGAAAAAAAGATTTTTAAAAACAAAAATAAAAGTACTAACGTTGAGAAACTCTCCTTTGGAAATATTTTTTTCCTGGTATTTCAATTTAGGTGTCATTTTCTAAAGTAAAACTCCTTTTCTAAAAATATATATAGTATGGTTGAGTTGAACCTTATACAAAATATAACAAACAAACCCTCCTGGACTTCCAAAAAGAAAACAACACTGCTGTTTCAGCATGCATGCAATGTGGGATGCAGTGGGGTACAATCTTTTCCAATATCATAATTGACCCCCTCTGATAATAATTAATATTTCATGTGCCAGGTGTGCAGGGGACAAAGCAACCCAGCAGTGAGCCACTCATAGCATGTGGCTGTCTTAAACAAAAGTAGAATCCCACTGACATTCAGCTGATGAAGTAAGCCATAAATAATGCAGTAAGTAAACAGGTCAAGCCTCCAAAGAGACTTCCAAAATTCATTTCAATTTTAGTTTCAAAAATAGGCCTAAAAAACCCAGACACCTTTCAAAGCACACATACTACCTGCCAGGTTCCATCAGGAACGCGCCTCGCACCACCACACGCCGGCCTACAGGGTTTCCTTCTAAATTGATGCTAAGCTTGTAATACAACACAACAACTTTTTTTTTTTTAAAGAATTTTATTTATGTATACAAGCTGGGGTACAGGCCAGAGGCGCGGGGAGGCGAGAGGGTTCACCAGAGACAGAGTGGGGAGCAGAACAGGCAGATCAGAAATACACTGCTGAGGGGAGCAGCGGGCGAGGCAGGAGAGGTCTGCCGCACCATGTGGGATTCTCCCGGCTGGGCGTCGAACCGGCATCGCTCGCAGCCGACAGCTCCACAGCGCAGCGCTCAACCGCTGCGCCACCGGGGAGGCCCACAACACAACAACTTTTTACTACAAGTTGGTACTTAAATAACATATGACTATCTCACAAATCTACAACATAGTATCCATATTTAAACTTTGGTGGAAAATCAACTACTACACCAGATATCAACACTATCCCTTCTAAATTGAGTGTGTTTGGGTGTTTTCCCAAGTAGGCTTTTTGCCAACAACATGTGCTATTCAAAGAGGTTCTGGGCACTAACCTGGGAAGCTAACCTGCATTTAGCTTCCAAATAGGTTTACTCAATATTAACAATTTTCGAAAACATCTCTTTTTTTTTAATTGCTAAAGAAAAGCAAATAACCAAAGTTGCCAAGTCCATCTTGTGTCTTGTAAAACCCACTACTAAACCAAACACAGTGAAAGAGAATTATTAAATTGCCAATAATACAACATGAGATCAAATGCAATCTAGTTGAGGACTAAAATAATAAGAAAAGAAACTTTAGATCACACTGCATTATGTTTAAACTGAAGACAGACGGCATTCATTTGTGGATATGCAAACAATTTCCAGGACTTTCAAGACACAGGCAACCATAATACCATATATCATTGGTTCTAAGACGCATTTGTTGCTATTATAACATCTCTGAAATTTTCAAATGAATCGTGTATTATGGTGTAATTACTGATTCTTCTTTTTTAGTGGTATATAAAAGAGTGGTGTGACCTTTAGTCAGTCATCTCATGTTCGCTGAAATATGACAATCAATGTTAATAACAACTAACACCTATCGATCACTTACTATGTAGCAGACAGTGCATGTAGATTATTTCATTTTGTATCCACAACATTCTGAAGTGGCTCCACTCTCTCTCCATTATAGCTGAGGGAGGAATCTGTGAGATGAGGTCACTTGTCTAAGACATAGACTGGTTCCTGCCCAGTTCTTAACCATCCCTCTTCGCTGACCACAGAGAGAAGAGTTTGGGGGTTCTGAGACAGCCAGCCATGGGTTCAAAACTCAGCCAAGCATACTGTAAGCCATTTTTTATGAATTTAGGAATGAAAGAGGTCCAAATATCAAGAACAGATATATTAATCCAAAGTCTTCATTATAAGGAAAGATTAGTCATCATTTATCTTATAAAAATTTTATCATGTATAAATACCAAATTTTTCTTTTATACAATCTGAATTCAATTTTAAATTAACGTGTATTTCTTTCTTTAAAATACCCTAGTATCTCTAGAGAAATGATGTACGAATACATTCCTAGAGTCTATACCTGAATTTTGTTTAAATATTAGTATTGAAACAGTCCCAAATGAGACAACACTACACAATTCAGAAACATTCTATATATAAATCAACAAAGAAATATGGTGGGGTAAGTTACCATTCCTAACTCTTGGTAAAAACTTTTTTTTTTTACAAAATACATCTTTGGCTTCACCCTACTACAAAGATGGCATACTTTTTTTTTTTCGACAAGATTTAAATGGTAATCTTACTACCCTTATACTAGCACCCATAAAGCTAGTATTATAAGTGCTTTAATGGTATGTCAAGATATTTGGTTGTCTTCCCTGCTCGCTCAAGTGCCCTATATGTTGTGTGAAACTAACACCATTACTAGATTCCATGATGAATCTTAATTGTCCAGCCAGCACACCCCATCATCCCAGCCATAGAGGCTGGTTCAGAGATGGACACGTGATTTAAATTAAACCAGTCAAACAACAGGATTCAACTTCAGGAAAGAACTATTAGGGAAGTGGAATTTTAACTTTTCGGCCGGTTAAAACCAGAAGCAAAGAGCCACAAGAGCCGCGGGTAGTCACCTTTTGAACACATGGCAAACAGACAGCCAAGAATGTCTCTGAAGCCATAGGCTGAGAAGTGGAAAGAATGTGGGTCCTTGTCACGCCACTGCAGAGGATTTTTGGACTTTTTAGTTAATATATTGAGTAAAATGATTTCTATTGATCGAGTCCATTTAAGCTAGGTTTTCTGCTACTTACAACTGAGAGCATCCTGTTTTTAAAACTAAAAGATCAGTACCAGAGAGTATGCTATTGTAAACACAAAAAAAGAAGTAAATTGCGAGAGGAGCTGAAGGAGGCAGGGTAAAAGTCAATCCACACACTACTAACCGAGCCTGAGCAGCAACTGTCTTTATCATCTAAGAAACAAACAAGAAGACTGCAGCCTGACACCCTCACCCAGCCTACAAGGAGCACGAAGGGACTTGGTAGGAAAGATTCAAGATAAAGAAAGGCTCTGACAACTTCTCACAGCATTTAG
The DNA here is from genome assembly GCA_004024925.1 of Scalopus aquaticus. Classification (NCBI taxonomy): domain Eukaryota; kingdom Metazoa; phylum Chordata; class Mammalia; order Eulipotyphla; family Talpidae; genus Scalopus; species Scalopus aquaticus. The sequence continues at coordinate 377,655 of PVIJ01000121.1, forward strand.
TAAGCACCTACAAGGAGACAAGGGAAAAAGGAGGAAAATACACTTTTACTAGAAGAGGCCCTTTCTGCTCCAAACCAAAAACCAAGGGAACCAAGAGGTTTGAAGAGAAAGAACGGGTTTAAGAGAGGGAGAGAAGTGGTAGACTTGGCAGGAGAGTGAGATAAGACTGTGCAGCGGGGTGCGCAGAATAATCCTGACTGCAGGCATCCCCCAAACACTCACAGTAGGTAGTCTCTCATTGGAAAATGGGGAACATTATTCAAGATGCAACCGCAAAGAATTCCAAGGCAGGGATTGAACTAAGGAGGGACCTCCGCCCCAACCAGTTACTTCCAACAGTCAATCCTGAGGAGAAAGTCCAGGGAACCAAAGGCTATAAAGAAGGGCCAACTTCTACACTTGCGACAACTGCAAAATTTGGTTCAAGTCATTGAAATTGCCCAGGAGTGTAAGAGAAAGCAGAGCAGGTTTTTAGGGTGTCTTATGGTCAAAGAAACCTAAGACTGACTGAACAGTCTGTAACTGCCAATCCCCAGGCTCTCTTACAATGTGATCAAAAAGAAGTGGCCTCCTAACGCAACGCTGCCTCAAGGAAGGGCAGCCTTTCTCGATGTGGCCAGGGACCCATTCCAGGAGGGGATCAAGTTTTTCCTTCAACAAGTGTCTGTGACACCACTGTGTGCTGAGCAACATTCGGTGGGAATGCAGAAGTAAACAAGACAGTCAGCTCCCTCCCTGGCTTCATGGAAATTACATACTAGGGGCAGAGACAGAAAATAAAGTTGATCAGACATCAGCTGCATGGACAGCTCAAGAACCCACCAGGAAGTCATGACATGACAGGTGCTGGGCAGTAAGGCGACTGCAGCAGCAGGTGAGGGAGCTATTTGATGGGAGCCAGTGGCCAGTAAGCTGCCAAAACTGTGACAGTCAAAACTGTTTCCAGACATTGTCAAATGTTCTTTGGGTGGCAAGACTGCCACCCAAATCTAATCTAAAATGCTGGGTATATTTACTTTATAAACTATCAACAAATTATACACTGCCTTCTTTTCTCTATATATGATATTTCAATATACAAAAGAAGTCTCCCTTTAGGAGACTACGGCAGGCGTCCGAGTGGGGACAATGCCTAGGACGAGGGTGGTAATAGTGGAGATGTAGAAAGATTCAGGACACAGTGTACAAGATAGAGCTGACAACTTCCAGAGAGAGAGAAAGGAATCAAGGAGGACACCAAGATTTTTGGTCTGAGCAACCAACTAATTGGTGGTATCACCTAAGTAACATGGCACAGGCCACAGCTGGCACGTTGGGGAAAGCCAAGGGGGGTGGGGGAGGAGAGGGCAAGATAAAATCATGAGTTATCCAGAGGCAATCAATGTGTTGTTCCTGTACAAAATAACGTTACATGTGTAACAACAATGTAACTATGTATTTCCCATTCTTGACACTTTCAAGTCCTAGTCAGTTTGGTTTCCCATCTCTCTCCACCATTGCACACGATTAAACTCATCACTGACCATCCCCTAAGTCAGCAGATAGTGAGAAGCTCAATGCTGTGTGACAAAGACGACTGGCCATCCCCACCAGAGCTCCTGGAGTGAGCTAAGGCAGTAAATACAGAAGCATAGTCAGATGCTGCACTAGCCAGGAGAAGGGCAATGTTAGCGGCAAACCTCTTCCCACCTCAACTATAGAATTAGCCAAAATGGGGACTTTTATCTATTAACATCTTTAGGGACATAACTAATACTACTGCATGACTGTTTCATTCGCAAGAAATATGTAAAAGGGGTGAGAAGCAGCTGTCCGAGCAAGATGTGATCACACTGAAAGGAAGACGGGACGTGAAGAGAAGGTGCAGTGCAGGAAAAAAGAACTGGAGGATAAACAAGATATGAAAAATACAGTACATCTGAGCAATTGTAGACTTAATGAAATGGAGAAGACTGGGGTGTAGGGGTTCTGGGGAGAGGGAATCAAGGAGACTGTTTCAAACACGTTATTTTGTTTTTTGGCCATGTTTTGGGCAGTTTAAGGTGTCTACAGGTTTCAAACCTTACATCAAGGAAAACAAGGCTACTGTACAAAAAAAAAAAAGTGCCTAACTTTGTGAGTATGAATTACCCTCAGTAAAGCCCAAGAAGTGGTAAATCAATATCCCATGAGTAAATGTAAGCTTTCTCCAGCATATAACTATCGATTATTGTAAAGCATATGAATTTATTACAGATTGTGTACTTCTGAGTACTTCTGTACCTGCACATGAAATGGTTGTCCATTTAAGACAAGAGGGATCATGCTTAACGCCCATGTAAAATGTGTTTTTAAAGAACAAAGCATTATATGCTGTTTTTGTAACCAAGAAATTAAAACACACTTGAAAAAAACATTTTTTGAGGTTGGATCAAAATCTTGGCTCTAGTGAGAAAATATACATGAGAACCCTCTGGGGTTTCAGTGGGAAAAACAGTTTATTCAGACTTACAAAGTATGCAAAATATTTTACTGTCTAGTACCCAGAAATCTTCCTGGTAAGGAAATACACATAAAGATGGATCTATGTCCATAGATGCTAATTTAGTCCTTTAAAATACATTTGGAACAATTATTTTGAATTTTCAGAACACTTACATTGGAATACATTTACTACTGGCAACTAATATACAGTACTAGCTGCTCTAGCTGCTCTTACATCCTGTAGATTCTTTTTGGTTTTTAATATTTGTTAAATTGTTGAAAAGCAATCTATGGAGGGGGAAATTAAACAGTACCAGAGGAATACAATAAAAAATGTCTCTCTCTCACCTGCACCCTCAGGCCCCAATTCTCTACAGAAGAAATCCCAACCAATTATTTTCAACAGTACCCTTCCAGTGATGTTGCATATATCTATAAATTCTCCCCTTTTTCAGCTTTTTTAAAATGTATCACCCAAATAGCATGTACAATAGCTACTCTTCTGAATCATACCCCCCCAAAACACAGACACACACAGACACACACAGACACACACACACACACACACACACACACACACAATGTATTTTAGAGAATGGTTCATATCCGAATAAGAAGCATAATCTTACTCTTTTAAACAACTGCGTATCCCAGGATATACTGGGGATAATTTAACTAGAACTCTATTTATGTACATAGATTTTTCCATTCTTTTATAATTTCAAAAGCTGCTGCAATAATTTTTGCACATAAAACTTTACGTAAGTGTGTGAATATATCTGTAAGAAAAATTCCTAAGGAAAGAACTGCCAGGTTAAAGGGTATATATATTTATTATCTGATAGTACCAAACTGCCCTCTTTACTCTTTTTTTTTTTTAAAGATTTATTTATTTATGCATACAAGCTGGGGTACAGGCCAGAGGAGTGGGGCGGCGAGAGGGTTCACCAGAGACAGACTTGGGAGAAGAACAGGCAGATCGGCTGAAGTACACTGCTGAGGGGAGCAGCGGGCGAGGCAGGAGAGGTCTGCCACGACACGTGGGAATCTCCCTGGCAGGGCATCGAACTCGTGTTGCCGCTGCAGACAGCTCCACAGCGCAGCACCTAACCACTGCACCACCAGGGAGGCCCTGCCCTCTTTACTCTTTTATAGCAATTTATATTTTCAATCAACACAACAGCCCAAAAGAATTTCTGCTTTCCCACAACTTGTATAACAGTCTCAAACCCTTTGGTGTCTGCCAATCTGCTAGATGAAAAACTGTTTCTTTCACTCTTAGTTTTAATTTACATTTTGGTTAGTATGAACAGGGCTTGAAGATATATCTTTTCACATATTTGAAATCTATATTCTCATTTTCTTTCCTGTGAATTCTCTATATTCTTTTTACTGGCTTTTTTCTAACTGTTATTGAAAATTCTTAATATATTAAGGAAGACAGACTTCCATTTTCAAACATATAAACTATAGATTTTTTTTCTAGTCTTTGCATATCGATTTTTATTCATTTTATTTTACCATGGAGAAGTTTTCTGTATAGTTATTTTACTAAAGTTTTTTTAATTGTAATTGTTTTTCATCTGATTTTGTTGGATTTTTAAAAATATAAAATTCTATCATCTGCAAATAACAGCAATTTCGCTTTCTACTTTTTGATCTCTTTCTCTAGTTAATAACAGCTGTTAACAGTATACACTCCTATGCTGTCCTCATTTTAATAGGAAAGCTTCCATGGTTTCACAATTAAAGATGATGCTGACTTTGGCTTGTAACACTTTCGCTAATCAACTTTCTGAAAGCACAGAGAACCTGACAGCTCATTCTCTAGTATTATTTTTCCACATCATCAGTAGGCTCCATAGAATTTCTTCAGTGTCAAAGTATATTATTAGCTTGAGCATTTACATGATTATTTAAGAATAAGTAACAGGAATCTATGCCTCTGTATTTACTTTGTGCTACTCAATAAATAATTCATAACTACTCATCAAAATATTAAGTCCTTGCAAGATATAAAAAGGCCATTACAGATAGGAAAACCAAGTCATGAAAAGGTCATAATTTCACCCACCTTTCTTCACTGTAGCACTTTGGTGAATTAAAAATAAAATTCAGACCTTCTCACTCCCAACCTGGAGTTTAAGCAACAAGCAAACACATTGGCCTTCAGAGAATTTAGCAAATGCCCAACACACAAAGAAACCAGAAGGCTGCCTGCTTCAACCAAAGCTTCACAGTGTTCTCCTCCAGACTCCAGAAAGCAACCTCCAAGCTGAATTCAGGAGCTTAAAACATCTGAAATGCATCACCCAGCAGCCAGCATAATAGGTTCAGCTCGGTGATACACAATGTTGCTGACATTCCTCAGCCAATTAGAATTCCTTTCAGCTGCAATGGAGGTGAACACAGCTGGAATTACAGCATGGGGTGCATCACCAGATGCATTGATTGTACATTATTTAAGCCTTGTTTTAAAACAATAAGAGGGTCTTTTCTGTCTAATCCAGAAATATGAAAACATTCCATTTAGTTTAAATATCTAAATGGATTAAATTGCATCTGTAGACACAACAGTAATCCTAACATGTTAAAAAGACGATATCCACACAGCTATGTGCTTTTGTTTTTTAAACCTAGCTCTCCAGCTCTTCCGAACTAGAATGGCCCTAGGGACTTCGGTCCCTTAGAGTGTGAGTGCCCCAGACAACAAGCCAATTTGATTTAGAGGCTTTCTCTCAATCACTTACAAAAAAACAAGTAAACCAGTCACTTAAAGCTACTCAGTCACACACACATACCCCCACCACACAGAAACATATTTGTAATTCTCCGTTTAAAAAATACTTAACCTTTAAAATGGCTTTGAATTTACAGAACTTTAATCCAAATAAGAATCTTAAAAGTTAGGATTTCTCAAACAGAAAATCAGAACATTAAGGAAAATACCAAATTATTTCACCCATTTCAGAACTTCCCTTTTGCTCTTACCACTCAATAAAACACACAGTCAGCTATTTTAACTTCAAACCAGTACCCACAACTGTGTTACAAAACAACCAGTCTAGTTAACTGGCTCATTGAGCTTATGTGGAAATATAATGGATTAGACTCTCATCGTTGTTGTTGTTGTTGTTGTTGTTATTCATGAGGAAATAGTCCTTCACAAGTGACTCGGCCCCCAGAATCTCCCCTTTCACCCAATGTTCCACACTGGAATTTGACAAAGTGACCAAAGAAAATGAAACTTTGTAGATGAGAAGGGGGAAAAAAATATCAAAGTTCAGACAATTTTCATGATTGCAAAAATAGGAGTTTTAAACTCTGACAGATTTAAAGTAAAAATTCTAGTTTGAGAAATCACAGCAAATATAAAAAGACAGGAATAAGGCATATGAAACGTCTCATTTCTATAGTCAGGGAGGTCAATATGTTAAAAAGGAAAAAGTAGATCTGAAAAACAGGTTTTTCTTAACACAAATGTGATCAAACCAGACATAAAATCATTAATAGAACCTGTAGTTGGCAAAACGTGATACCTTTTAAAGTATAACTGCAGTTTAAGTCTTGCAATAGAAGTTGATCTTAGGTACTTCAGCTCAAAGAAATGCCTGGACTGTACCTTCTTAAACTTGAGGCCAACACTAAGGAAAATGTTAAGCAAACACAGTGCAGAGTGAGGTGAAAAACCGATGACTGGTTCCACCTTATCACGGTTACCTGTTGTTAAAAAACTCTCCCCTGCCTTACACAAGTGACATTCTCTGCTGGTAACAACAAAGGCAGCACTCAACAGCTTTCTACAACTTTCTTAAGAAAAACTTAACTATTTCCAATTAGTTTGATCACCTATTATGGATCAATTAAAAGTTATTAGTAACTATTAACACAACTATTTTTTCCCCAAGAGCATCATCTAGACGCCAAAACACAAGTCAGCCTTACATCACATGTGGTATGACTTTAAAAATCGCCTCCATTTTCATGTGCTGTCAAGGAAAGCATCTTTCCTCTTCCACTGCCTGGAATTAGAAATTTTCTCTCTTCACAACACAGTCATGCTCCAAAAGACATAAAGAGGTCTGAAAGTATCTCAAGGCATAAAAGCAGAAAAATTTAGACATTTGGTATTTCAACCAACTGGCTAACATTAGAATACAATTTAATTTGCTTAAAGAGCACTATGGAACTCTGGGAGCTCAAAATTCCATTCTTTTACCCAAAGTGGCCTAAGACACATATCTGTGATTCATTCGTGTAACACATAAGAACAAAGTTTTTGCAAATTCTGCATGAATTTAAAATAAAAATGTCTCCAAAGTGTTTGGTTTCCCAGTGAACTCTAAGATGTCACTTTAACAAATATCATTCGATTATGCTCCCAAAACTACTGAAAGCATCCAAAAACTATCTTCTTGATAAAATATCACCAAGACATTCATTAAAATTATGTCCTTTTTAGTATAAAAACGCGAATACTCTTGGGCAGGTTTCCAAAGCAGTTCAACATAGTACCCAATAGTTTTCCAAAAATACGGTTTCCAGGGAAGGGCGGAATCATAAATGCAATCAATACACAAAATTAATATTTAACATAAATCAAACACAAGTGTGGTATTTTAGCACAAATTTCTGAATACCAGAATTGAGACTTAACAGCATAAACACCCGATGGCAACCTGGAGCAGGTAGCCAAATCATTAAGAGAAAAAAACAGCTTGTTTTTACGGAGTTGAAACCTCAGCTTATATATGAGGCAAAAAGGTTAAACAACATGTTCTACATCAGGCAGTTAATGGTGGAATACAACCAGAATCAAGTATCTTCCAAATCTAATGTTCTACTCACCACCACACACAGTTGTGGATCCCAAAGTTCTAAATACTCTTTTATAACTCTAACGTCTTCATGCTTTGCATTGAATTATGTTCCCTGTGGTAATCACTGACTAATTAGAATACTCATCATTTTTAAAAATTTTTTTTTTCAAATAACACAAATGTCACACATGGAAATAAATCCTGAAACCTGTAACAAAAGCGCGGAACTTCTGAAACATGGCTGTTTAAGAGACTTCAAACTTCCCCAACAACTTTAAAGATGGAGCAGAAAACGACCCTCCCATATAAATTGATGTCACAGCAAACAACTGGCATCACCTGCACCCGCACTCACTACTGAACTCTCAATCCTGGGGTGGGATGATCACATCACAGATCCTCTGAGGACATTCATAACATCAAGGAGGGAAAGGGGAAAGCTGTTTCAGAAAAATACTCAAAACCTGCAACTTCACTATCGAAGGCAATCCAAACACACTTTAAAGCACTTCTGGATCTGTAACATCTAAATTCTTGATTTCAAAATAACTTGGGAAGGAAACCCAAACCTTCCCTTTCGCCAAGAAAATACCCAGGCCAACTTGCCACTTAGGTTTCAGTAACATACATACATACATACACCTGACACTGTAAGTATGTAAGTATGTAACTTGCCAATTAGGTTTCAGTAACATACATACATACACACACCTTACACTGTAAGTATGTAACTGTAATTAAAACCTATTCCTTCTAAAACATCTATCACATTTCAACCAAAACTCACAAAATCAGTTACTTCTGCTTTTAATAAGAAAACTAAATCTGATGTCGATTACAGCTTACATTGTAAATAAGAACCAAATTAAAGTTGTCAGTAATTAAAGTTTTACAAGCATTACAAAGTCAAAAACCTGGTTTTTATGTAACCATAAAAATAACAATGTATACGTTATATCTACATAGTGAGAAGTGTTTCCTATCAGCCCTTGAATATACGATAATATTTCTTGAGGAGCAAAGATCCCTGGGATATACCTGTTACTAGCAAAACCAGGGTCTGTCTTTGGATCCAAGTCGTTATCTGATCTGATCATATAATCTGACCATAACCCGATCTGGCATTGTTCTTATATATATAAACAAACAAAAAAATTGAATCAGGCAATAAGGACCTTCGAACGAAATTTTAGTTTAAAAACAATCACCCATTGTTTTTTCATGGACTTCACCGATGATTTAGAGGTATTCATCTACATAAAGTGTCCAAGATGCTCATTCTCTGTTTGAAAGGATCGGACCAGAGTGACTTTTGAGTCCTCGCCCACAGGCCACCTAACTGAAAAATCCAGGGGAAACCCCTGACAGGAATTAGCCTGAATTTATTTCCTTTCCAGTACTGAAAATATTTGGAAAGTCCCCCAGCAGAACCGTATATGCAACACTACAACCCGGCCTGGGTATGAATTTAAACTGGAAGACCGGCAGCGGCACTGCAGAACCGAGAGTGAGGAAGGGCAGACGGGGGCAACGACTGGCCCAGGGGCCCGGCTCTAGACAGTCCGCACCTCCGCACCCCTGAACCACCACGTCACAGAGCTCCGCGCTCACCCTTGAAGGTGGCACTACAGAGCCACCTAGGAGACACAGGCATTTCATTGAAGACTAAATGAGAGTGAATCAAGGAGGCTGCGTCTATGCCACAGCCAAGCCTCGTGTGTACTGGCGGGGAAGAAGGAAAACAGGGGCCTAAAGGAGCACCAGGATGTGGGGATGGCGGGGAAGGTGATGGTAAAGTGCAATGCAGAAAAGGCATTGAATTGAAAAAGCAGTCAAGACTGGAAAGTGGCCTGAAAGAGAAAGGAAGTGGACTAGACAGAAGAGGTCTGGACCAGAGGGGAAGCCAGGAGCACAGGACCGAGAGAAGCTACCAGATAGGATTGAGGAATTCGAGGCTGAAGGAAAGGGTGGAGGCCGCCAGACAGAAGCCAGGGGGCGGGGCTGGGAGATAAGCGAGGGTGGGGCTACGGAGAAAATGAGGAGGGGGGTG
>PVIJ01000122.1:0-56027 GCA_004024925.1 Scalopus aquaticus
CCCTCCCTCCCCAGAGAGACCTGACAGCTGGTCCCCGCCCCCGCCACCTCCAGAGGGGTGATAAGCTCGCCCCGCCCCAAACCTCCTTTTCTTCATCTGCTAAACAAGAATGAAAGTCCAGCCAGCGCCCCTCGCCCTCCCTCTGCCACAAGAGACACGGGAGGGAAAAGAGCTTGGGGAATCACCCTGAACCCCCATCGCCAGACCGAGGGAGCCCTTCCCCCGCCGGCTCGCTCACCGGCGAGGCCACCGAGTGGGCCTCGTCCCCGCCACCGCCACCGCCACCGCCACGGGGATGCAGAGCGGCTGCGCCTTCGGCATCCAGACTCAGAGGCCAGGAGGCCGCTGCCGCGGGCGGCCAGAGCGTCCCAGCGGTCCCCGCGGTGGCGGGGTCCCCGGGCCTCAGCCCGCCCACCCGGAGCTGGGCGCGCACTCACCTGCGGGGGCGCGGCTGGGGGGTCTGGCGTTGTCCTTGCTCCCGGCTCGGCGCCGAGGGTGCCCGGCTCCCTCCGCCCGGCCCGCCCCCGGACTGCTCCACGTGGCCGCTCCACGTCGACCTCCAGCTGCAGCCGCCGCCCTGACCGGGCAGAGTCCGGGGCGCCAGTGGCGCCCTGCCCCGCCCGGGCCCTCCGACCCCGGCCTCGGGCCTCCACCCGGGCGGGCTGGCCTCCTCTCCACGAACCAGCCAGCGGAAGGAGGATGGCAGCAATGAAAGGAGAGGGAGAGGGAGGGAGGGAGAGGGGGAGAGAGGGAGACACGGGTGGTGCGGTGCGAGAAGCACGGTTAGCTGGTGAAGCTGTGCCTGCCACCACCTGCAGGGACCCAGACGTGTGACAACATAGAACGCAACTATTAGTTGTCATTGTGACTGGTGTAAGTGCTGTGTCAGGAACTTGTGACACAGCAAGGGCATTTTGTATGACTGTACCCAGCGTGAGAGCAGGGGGTATGGCCAACGTTGAGTGGCGGGGTGTGTGACAGGCCAGGTGTTAGTGGTAGGTGTGTTGTAGCTATTAACTCTTCCCCGCTGTTTTGGACATTTAAGTGACAGCTCTGACTGCTGGTTCCCAGCAAATTGTCGCTGTGTGGCTGATGGTGGCCTCACCGGAGAGGCTCCATGTGAGCTGCAGGGCTGGGGTGGGGGTCTGGAAAAAGCATCATCTTAAGGGTGGCCATGGCAGTTGTTTGCCAGCACAGTGTGGCTGCGTTTTGTGGTCAAAATGGAGTTTCTCCTGTTTTTGCCCCAGTGGCCAGTCCCTCCGCCTAGGCTTGGGGCTATGTCTTCACCCAGCAACCCAAGGACTTAGTTCTTTGAATGAATGACTTCTTACCTCTCGGAATCTCTCACTTCTCCTCCATTAGCTCCTTTCTGTCGGCATCCATCGCAGTAATCATCACAGTCACCCTGTTGTCCTTCCTGTTCCTGCGGTGGACACTGCCTCTGGACCCCCAACGGATACAGCAACACCCTTCCTCCTGCTCAGTCTTCTTCGAGCCTCGGAGTTCCTTTTGTATTCTCTCCTCATGTCCCATCTGCTCTGTTTAGGAAGCCTCGGTCACTATCTGTTATGGGTTGAATTGTGCTACTCCCCCCCATTCACATGTTGGAGTCCTAACCCCCAGCATCTCAGAATGTGACTTTATTTGGAAATATAGAGTAGTGCAGGCACAGATAAGATGAGGTCAGACTGGAGTAAGGAGGACCCCAAATCCAATATGACTGGTGTCATATTGGGGAGCACTGTGTGCATGCACACACACAAAACACACTCACACATGGAGAACAGCACTTAAAGATGAAGGCAGAGGTTGAAGTGATGCTCTTTCATAGCAAGGAACGCCAAAGACTGCCAGCAAACCACCCGAAGCTAGAGCGGTATGGAACAGATTCTTCCTCACAGTTCTCCAAAGGAAGCAGTCGTGCTGACACCTTATCATGAGCTTCTAGCCTCCAGCATTGGGAGACAATAAATTTCTGTTGCTAAGACACCTAGTTTGTGTGTGGTACTTTGTTATGGCAACTTTGAGAACTAATAATATCCTTTAAATGCTGACAAATTCAGATCTCGAATTCCAATCTCTAAACCCCAGACTACAGCAGGAATTGAACGCCCTACTGATGGCACCCAGGTCTTAATTTATAAAGGTGACTAAGCGACCACACAGGAGGTCAGTGCCATTGAAAGAGAAGTTGATGATGACAGTTCCACCTAGAAATGAGAGGCACAACTTGCCACACAGTTCCACACACCAGTTAGGTCAGAGCAGAGAGGAGCAAGGGAAGGCAGGGGTCACAGTCCTTGCAAGTGGGCAAGGCAAGCCAGGCAGAGCGGAGGGCTCGATTTGCAATGGCTAATTGGATTCATCCTGGTGGGCTTTGGGGAACAGGGGCTGTCCCTTATTGTCTGGTACCTGCCCCTGCCTTGACTTAGGACACGAGAAATGCTAGTTGGTGTGTGAGAGTTAGAGAAAGGAAGTGGTTCGGAGAGTGAGCTCCGGATCACAGGGAAGATGTAAACAGCTTTGGTCATTAGTTTGGCCTTGTGATTAATGGGTGCCAAAGAGACAAATACACAATCTAAAAATCACAGTTAGGACGTCGACCCCAACCTCTATGTGCCAAGGTCTGAGTGCATCACCTTCCACCTCAAATCTTTCCCTTCCCCAGTTTCCCTATTCAGCGGGTTACTACCATGAATCCCTGAATCTCTGCAGTTAGAAAAGTGGGAATCATTCATGATACTTCCTGCGCTCCCCACCTCCAACTTACTACCAAGTCCTTGTCAATTCTGCCTCCTACCTTGAAGAGTTTCACTCTGCTCCCCCAGTTCAGGCAGCTGCTGTGGTTAGCAGCCAAAGCTCTGTGAATAGCCTCCGAACTGGCCTTTTCACTTTCACTCTCATTCTTCCTCAATTCATTCTCCAGTGACTTATTCTTGCAAGTCATGTTGCAACCCCCTTCTTAAGCCTCTTTGATGGCTTTCCTTCACCCCCCAGGGTAATTCTAACTCCCTTTATGGAGCGTTCACAGCCTGGTTCTTGACTATCTCCTTCTTAGGCTCTGGTTTCACCACATTTCTTTTGGTTCCTCTAGGAAGTCCCTCACAGCCAGGCTTCTGCTTATATAATTCCCTCTCCTGGAATAACTACTCTCTACCCCACCTCCCCTCTCTTGGGAAAGTTCTACTCACTTTTTGGTGTCACCTTAAATGTTCTGTCACGTAGTATCTGGGTTGTGCTTTTGTGCACCGGGTGTCTGCAGCAGTGAGTGCATCCCTCACTTAGCACCGGGCTCTTATTTTAGGGCTTCACCTGACCACACATTGGAACCTGCCAGAGAGTTAAGTTATACAGACACCTTGACTCCTTTCTAGAGCAGCTCTACCAGGGAATGGGGCCTGGAGTAGTTTTTAAACTCCTGGATAATTCTAATCTTCAGTCAAGGCAGACGCCCTGCTGCCAGTTAAGACAGGAACAGCATCCCTGGGATCTAGGAGGGATGCAGTGGGCAGAGTGGGCGAGGCGTAAATGTGGTGCAGGCAGGGAGTGTATGAGACAGCGGAGTGACACTCTGTGAGTGGCCTTCACGCGTGTGAGACTGTGTGGGATGCTACCGACGAGTAGCTGAAACTGAGTGACAGTGCGGGCGTCATCGTGTGAGTGAGAGGCCATCGTGGTGTCCAGAGTGTGAAGACCACCAGGAGTGACTTAGCACTGGGGGACGGCAGGTGTCGCCATGTGAGGGCGGTGTCCCGAGTGTGTCACTGTGAACGGCTGTGCGACAGGGAAGAGTGTGATCTAGAATCGGCTGTGTCCTTTGTGTGCCGGCCGAGGGGCTGGCGCAGTCGGTTCAGGCGGCGCGACTGGCCGGGGCAGAGCTAACAGAAGCGCCCCGGGCTGCCCCTCACCAACATGGCGGCTGAGGGGAGGCCGCCCATCCTCTCGAGGGGCTGCGCTCCCGGTGACCCGCAAAGCGGAAGCAGGAGGCGTGAAGGCGCGAGATCCGCCGGCGCCAACGGGAGGGAGGCGGTGCGCGAGTCACCCGAGCAGGCTCAGCGAAGGGCGTCCGGCGCAGCCCCCTCACCCCAGCGACCTCCTAGCACCGCCCCTCGCCTCGGCCTCACCCGCCGCGGGGCACACCGGGGACAGGCGGGGTCGGGCGCCCCCCCCACCAGCCGCTGGGCAGGGGAGGTGGGACCCGCACAGGCGTCCAATGGCGCATAACGGGCGGGGCGGGGCGCGCACCTGCAGGGCCACTAGTCAAAAGTCCAGGCGCCGGAGCCAGTCAAGAACTTGGGAGTCGGAACCCAGCTGCCTAAAATGCTGATCTCCTCCCTGAGCCCCCAGAATGGCACGTGGACAGAGTCCTTCTTTCTGCTTTTGGTTCTTGGCGTTGTCCTCTACTTGGGTTACTACTGGGCATGTGTGCCCCAGGTGGGTGCGGATCCAGAGCGCTGGCTGGCGGGTTGGGGATACTCTCGGGTCTAGGGAGCAGCTTACAGTCTTGGGCTCCAGCCTCAAATGGGAGTTGGCAAGGCTGGATCTCCCGCCACCAGTGGTTTGCGACCCAACCTCTCCCACCCCGGGCTTCTGCCTGGCTCTTCTTTGCTGCTGTCACTTAATGGAGAGCCTGTTCTTTGCTCACCTAGATTGTCTGCATCCTTTGCGCTTCCCATGCCAGCTGTGGCTTTTGGGCATTGGCGGTGCCTCTACCTATGATGTGGACAAGCATTTGGGGAAGGCGAGAGGGAAAGCAGGCATCCTGGGAAGTCAGGGAGATGTGCAGACTGCTTTCCGTTGTTTAGCTGTTTCTCCTTAGCTGCACTGAAGGCCTGTGAGGGCTGCGGCTAACCCCTACAGCAGCTTAGTAGAGCCTGCTTCTCCTAAGGGGGATTCCCGACGTTGCCCAGGTCTAATGGAGAGCCCTATCTCACACATCATGTTTAAAGTTCTGGCCTCTACCCCTCCGTGAAAGTGCAGTGTTAAAGTACTGAAGGGGGTTGAATTTTATGAACTTGGAGGTTTTCCCTGAAATCAAAGTCTTTTAATCATTAAGATTCTAGGTAGCTAAGAAACCAATTGATTCAAGCCCTTTAAAAAGATCTATAGGGAATTTTAATGTTACCTGGACTTTTCTGCAATTTCAGAACTTTCTACCATTAGCATGCATTGTTTATAAAATGCCTGCCTTAATAAAATTGTAAAAATCCAAACGTCACATACCCTATAAATCTTACCTTAGATGTCTTACTTGGAAAAGTCAGCCACTTTAAAAAAGCTAAACATTTTCTTTTGTTGAGCCAACCACACAGAAGTCAGAGCACGCCGCCACTTTATACTCCAAACCTGTCCTCCACTTTCACATAGATGTTAAAATGCAGGAAAAGTGCCATTCTGAGGGCCCTCGGGGAATGGAGTTTGGATTGTCCAGCATGGTAGCGGGTTGATACTGATTCACCCACAGCAACCAATGGCATAATACTAATTAATTCTGAGGAATGAGTCAAGAGACAATTTGTTAGCATTAAAATGAAACTAACCTGCATAAATAAATAAAACCGGTAATCTAATTTATTAGCATCTTGTTCTACACTACTAAGCTGTCTGACCAAGGATTTATTAAGGTGACAGCTGGAAATCTTGGCAATTAAAAGGTAATATGGTACAGTGACTAGGAGCACAACTTCTAGGTCAGGTAGCCCTGTGTTTGAGATTACCAGTTCCACTAACTAGAAAGTTTCATGACCTTCGACAAGTTATTTAACCTTCAAACTTGATCCCACAAGGGGATCAGAGGACCTATCTCAAGGATCTGTGAGGATCACAGGCTGTGATTGTGTAAAGTGCTTAACACAATGCTTAGCACGTAATGAGCACTGAACACATTTTACTACTACTATTAGTGGTAATAGAATTAACTCCATTTTGCTTCTTGCTTGCTTTGACTTCAGGCAAAAATACAACCTATGTTAGTCAATTTCTTCATATATAAATCCTAGTTCGCACAGCTTGGCTTAGCTGTCTTGGCCAGAGCACAGAGCAAATCATAGGTGTTACTAATGCAGGCCTTAAGGACAGGGGTACGTGAATGAGTCACATCTCACAGCAGTTACACTACTAACTCGGCCTCTCTAGCTTATAATCTGCCTGGCCCTGCGGGGTACCAGGACTGTAGGAGAGGGAGGAATCTGGCCTTCGGGTCCGTTAGGGCTTGCAAAAGTAGTACAATTTTTACTTCTTGGGCATGAGGGCTTTTCGCTTTGTCTAGCATACTCTCCCATGACAAGCCTTCTATGAGGCCGGGCCCTCTCGTTCACTTACTGCCTAGAACCACATGAAGGAGCTGAAAAGGTTGTGTCCCCGGGCCTCACCTGTCCGTCATCCCATCCCCATTACCTGCCCCCTGGTCAGCACGAAATCTGTCCACGTTGGGAATATTCCTCCTTTGGAGTAGTCTGACGACAGGGGCCCCATGAGTAAGAGCAGACAGGTGCCGTGGTTAGGAAGCAGCTCGTCAGCAGAGTACACACTAAGGAATGGGAACAGGCAACAATGGGGTGCCATAATCAGGAGTCAGGCAGGCAGAGGCAGGCTTGGGAAGATAATTCAATTGCAAGGCAAAGGTCACGTATTGAATGTACTGCATTTCTTCAGCCTCGCCCAGAACCCCAGACCTTCCTGCAGCTGGACAATTTGTTTTATAAACTTGCTATCTCCAAAATGGACTTGGGCATGGATAGGGCCTCCCGGCCCCTGGTTCTGAGTCAATTCAGGGTCAGTTGTGGAGATCACACTCCAGGAATTGTGGGGGTCTTTGGGACTCTAGCTGAACTACATTAAGAGGTGACCTGGCCTCAGTTTGGCCATCCCAAACTGAGCTAAGCTGGATTTCTCACCTCTGCACAAAGCAGAATATTCCAGGCTGAGTTCATGTGGGGGCCTTACTGGCTTGATACACAAACCAGGGGAGTGAGGAGACTGTGTTGTATGATTACAGAGGCCTCAACTGGTAACGGGGTCAAGGTTCCTGGCTTTCCTGGAGCAACACTGTCCAGTCACTGCGGAGACCT
The DNA here is from genome assembly GCA_004024925.1 of Scalopus aquaticus. NCBI lineage: Eukaryota > Metazoa > Chordata > Mammalia > Eulipotyphla > Talpidae > Scalopus > Scalopus aquaticus. The sequence continues at coordinate 7,071 of PVIJ01000122.1, forward strand.
TCTACCCTACGCTGTGGTGTATTGAGGGGCGGCTACAAACCATATTCCGAGTCTTCCTGCAGTCTCAGCCTCTAGTCCCTTACTGGAGGTAAGAAGGGACGGGGGTGACCGTGAAGCTGCAAGTATAGGGGAGTCCAGCCTACCTCTTTGAAAATGGTTCTTTGCCCACCTACCTCTGAGTATTGAAGGTAAAGAGTGGCTGTGTGGAAATCTCTATCATTGCGCAATCATGAGGTAATATTCAACCTTTTGTGCTCCTACTACAACCTTGTTTCATCTTAATGTTTTGTATAGAGGATGCCCTCGAATGCTGCTGATGGGAAGTTAAGATCTTGTTAAGAGTCTAGCAGGGGATAAATCTTTTGAAGTGCAAGACATTCCTAATAGTATCTTTGTGTGCCTTTTTCTACAAAACTGCAGTGAAGTCATCCAAACCCCAGATGGAGGACAGCTCCTGCTTGACTGGGCTGGCCTACATGACAGCTGTCTATTCCCTGACCCAACCACCCGGCCCACCGTATTACTGCTGCCTGGCATCACTGGCAGTAGCCAGGAAAAATACATGCTGCATCTAGTTAACCAAGCTTTAAGGGATGGCTACAGGTAAGGATGGGCACAGCCCTGGAGCTAGGTGGCATAATTTCTAACAGGGAGGTCAAGTCAGACCTGGGAAGTATTCTATGAAGGGCGCCTTCTGACTGAGACTGAAGGGGAGGGCTTCTAGAGCATGCAGCTAACTAAGTACTGTGTGTGCCACAGGGCCGTTGTATTTAATAACCGAGGCTGCCGTGGGGAAGAACTGCTGGTGAGTCCCCTCTTTCCTCACAGTAGCCCTTGCCCTACTCCCTTCAGAGATGCTGGGCCCCGGGCACTACCTATCCATCGTTGAGCCTGTCCACTTTTGTGCCTTCTGGCCAAAGCTTCCCTCCTTACCAGTGATCTGGTTTGCCTCAGACCCACAGGGCTTTTTGTGCCAGCAACACTGAAGACCTGGAGACCGTTGTGAACCACATAAAGCACCGCTACTCCCAAGCTCCACTGATGGCCGTGGGCATCTCTTTGGGAGGGTAAAGGCTGCCTGGGCTTAACCCGAAGGCCCAGTCTTTTTTTCCCTCCTCCACGTGCTCTCCCCGCTCCTCTGTCCCAACTCACTAATGCACACCCTTCTTTTATGGCCCCTGGCCAACCTGCAGGATACTGGTGCTGAACCACCTGGCACGAAAGGGGCAGGCTGCAGGGCTGGTGGCGGCACTGACTCTATCTGCTTGCTGGGATTCCTTTGAAACCACCCGCTCCCTGGAGAGCCCACTCAACTCACTACTCTTTAATCAGCGCCTCACTGCCGCACTCTGCCGTGTTGTGGACCGGTAGGGTCGGGGCAAGCGGGAAGGAGCGGCAGGGTAGGATGGGCTTCCTTACTCCTAAGACAGAGGCTGGGGCTCAGTCGGGTCCAGGAGTAGAGCCAACCCTCCATGTGATCTTTTGCAGAAACAGAAAAGTGATAGAAAAGGTGGTCAATGTAGACTTGGTGCTTCAGGTTAGTCTTTTCAACCATCCCCCCTCCACCCAAAATCAATCCTCTAACATCTCCCCACCCCCATGCTCATCCGAGCCCATCCCACCCTCCACCACCCAGTCCCGCACAATCCGCCAGTTTGATGAGCGCTACACAGCGGTGGTCTTTGGCTACGAAGACTGCATTACCTACTACCAAGCAGCAAGCCCAAGAACCAAGGTCGATGCCATCCAGACCCCTGTGCTCTGCCTCAATGCGGCTGACGACCCCTTCTCCCCAGTCCGTGGTGAGCATCCTAAATCTGAACAATTGAGAGCCCCGGGAAAATGGACCAGGAGATGTAGGCGGAGCGCGCCTGGGAGCTCAGAAAAGGCCGGGCAGGCTGCTGACCTCTCCACCCCGCCCCCAGCGCTCCCTCTGCAGGCCGCCCGACGCTCTCCCTGTGTGGCGCTGATCATCACAGCCCGAGGTGGCCACATCGGCTTCCTGGAAGGGCTGCTCCCGTGGCAGCACTGCTACATGACCCGCCTCTTCCACCAGTATGCCAAAGCCATCTTCCAGCACCCTGCAGAGCTGCTCAACCTCGGGGCCACCTCCCCTCCCGAAGGAGGCAAGAGCTGACAAGAGCACCATTCGGGGTCTTAGTTCAATCTTCCCGGTTTATTAAATACCAACTTTTCCTGCCGAATGGGCTGAGGGTTCATTTTCCCTTTCCTCAAGGCCAGGGTAGACCATCCAGGAGCTAATGGCATATTTAGCCTGGTTGGTCTGGAGCCACCCAGCTGAATCCACAGATTACTACCTGGGTCTTTTTTTGCCCCACGTCTGCCCCAGCAAATGTCAGGGGCTCACATGTAGAGCAACTGGCCACAAGCTTAAGGGGAGAAAGAGAAACTGCAGGACGACAGTGCCTCTGGGTTCCCAGACATCTTCACATATTTCTGGACAAAGGATAATCTCGGGTCTGGAGTCTCTAGCAGGGAGGGGGAGGAGGCAGGTGGTGTGGCCCAGGCTTTAGACACCACTCCTGGTGGATCCACAGATGATGAATGCCGGCTTCCCAGAACTCAAAGGTGCAGGGGCCACAACCAAGTTTTATCTGGAAAGGGCAGGCGGTGCCCGCCAGTCCCAGCTGAGGCAACCAGCTGTGGAGCCGGTGGAGTAATGGAGCCCAGCCTCCACTCGGGTGTGGACTCCCGGCGTGGGAGGCTAAAGCAAGCCCGGCAAGGCACTCTGGAGCAGCAGGATGGTCATGACAATGAGCCCGACACACAGCAGCAGCAGCAGCCACACAGGAACACTCCCTGCAGGAGGGGCAAGAAGCAGTCAGAGGGCAAAGGCCTTCACAGCCTGAAGAGCAGAGCCCTCAGCCTATTCAAGGACAGGGCAGAGGACTACAAACAAGCAAGCCCCTCTTCCAGGGAGCAAGTTTCTTCTATAGCTAAAAGTGGGGTGCTTCCCCCCAGCCCAGTCCCACCCCAGTGACTCACGCCGTGAGGGCAGTAGGTGTAGTTGGCAACGACTATCCACAGCCACAGAAAACAAGGCAGTTTCATGGGACCCAAGCAGTTCTGGACCACGACCCTTTTTCTCAGGCAGAAAGGCCACATCTGTCACCACGATGCCATGGGCCTCCCTGATGTAGTAGAGGCGCTGGGGATAGAAGTAGCGAGGGAAGACCAGTTGGGAATATTGCTTGGAAAGCATGCGCCCTGCCCCCCGTAGGCATTCCCTCCACAGGCTGGGCCAGACCGCTTGCACAGTCAGGCAGAGGCAGGGCGAGAGCCCCTACCCCAAAAGCCCTCGGGATTGTGACCACCTCTACCCATTACCTGAAGAGAGAAAGCTATGTAGATGGCGACAGAGCCAGTGACCGTGCCCAGGCCTAGGAAGGTGCCGGATTCACTGCAACAAACAATAAAGCGCTAATTGTCTTGGAGGCCTGTGCGGTAACCTTCATTCACCAGCAACGGTTCTCAGGTGTGTCAGAAGCTCCCCCAGGTACCCTTTAACCCAGCCAAACCTGCATTGCCTCACACCTGACACTAAGACAGGAGACAACTTCCTGGCCACAGGGCTTGGTCCGAAGGGGCAAGAAGGTGAAGCCATCCCAGGCAGTGAGGTAGCAGGGTGGGGGTTGGCGCAGACGCTTGTGGGGAATCTGCACCGTGAAGAGTCGAAGCCCAGCAGGCTGATCTGGAACCTGCCCAAACCTGGGGGGTCAGGTGAGAGACTGTTCAGCTCCCAGGCCTACCCAACCCTCCTTACCCAGGGGGCGTCTTTGCACCCTGGTCAGACCTGAGGTAACACCAACCAAGATCTACAATCCTCCCCAGCTTCCCACCACCTTTTCCCACTTTTTTATTAAATTCAGGCTGTGCCTCTTTTAGCACCCCTCTAGGGTCGTCACACCTGCAGGCCTGGTAGCGGTAAGGCGTGTTAGAAAAGGTGGGTCCGTTCTCTTGCCAGTGCAGCTGTGTCACCAGCTGATCCTTCTGCCACACGGAGGCCTTAAGGTCCCAGCCCACAGTTACCAACTGGTTAGGAGTCAAGATTCCAAGGATGAACAGTTAGAGGATCCGCTTATTGGACAAGCAGCATAACCTACTTTCTCCACCCTCTCAATTCCTCACCTTGCCATCAGGCCCAAAAGCCATGTCCTCAATCTCCCCTTCGTGGGCTTTGAACTCCAGCACATTCTCCAGGCTGGGTACCTGTAGTCAAACCATCACTGTGGAGAGACCAGGCACCCGAAGAGTGAAATGCTCCCCCCCATCTCCTCTAACGGTCACTCAGTACAGGCTCCATTCACAAGTTTCCCTGAACCGAGTCTGGTTTCTCACAATTCTGGTCCTGCAGCTACTGACTCTCGTTCTCCCCAAACCCTCCGAAAGCACACCTTCCAGATGCGAACGCAGCCATCTGTCCCTCCAGTGGCAAGCAGGGTATTGTCATGGTTGAAGCGCACCACTTTCTGCAGGGGATCTGCGCTGAAGTCTGTCTGCACCGCCTGCAAATTCTGGACACTGAGCTCAACCCCTTCCTGGTGGGTTTCAGCTCCAGATTTCTGCTCTGCTGGGGCTGTTCCCTTCCTGTGCCGAGGCGCCTGATCCTTGGAACCTGCAATACAGACAGCCTGCCAAGTTCCAGGCTCCTAGAGTAAGTAGTACTGTTCACTCTACACACAGCTGGACAACATCCAGCTTCTCACCTGCTACCGTAACCCCACTACCAGTCCTACTGCTCTGGTCAACTGAGTGATCTTACTCATTTTAACCCTTTGAAAACTAGAGATGTGGTTTCTCACCTGCCTTCTCAGCCTTGTTTTTGTCCTTCTGCTGATTGGTCTGGAAACGCAGGAGCTGACAGTGGGCATCCTGCCCTGCAGCAAGGATGTTACCAGCCAGTGCCAAGTTCATAGTGGCCCGTGTCTCAGTATCATGGGAGTGTAGCAAGGAGGCACTCAGACACCCATTAATCCGCTCCAGCTGCAAAAAGTGCTATGGGAGAAAGAAGCAGGATGGGCAAGGTTCAGGGGTGCTGAGGGATTCCCCTTTGCTTACAGCACTTTCTAGTTCACAAGACTTTTTCGAGTCCTTTCTCTCTCTCTGAGTCCCATAAATCTGTACAGCAAGCAGGGATGGGATTACTACCTCAAGTTTACAGACTAGAGTGACGCACAGCAGAGCAAAGAAACCTAGCCTAAAGGGCAAATTCCCGGTAGCTGAGGATAGTGAGACCAGTCTTATGTGGACCCCCCAAAAGGAAACCAGGATAAAACCCCTGGAGCGGCTCTTGAGGTAGAATTGAAGCATTCCAACCTACGCAGCGCTGTGCAGCTTTCACTTTCCCTCAGGAGTCTCTCAACGCCGGGGCAGTAAATGACCGCGGGAAATTCGTGCCAGGGAGTCGATATGCCGGGGATTCCCACCCAGGGAGGGGCAGGGTCCTAACTGGGGTGCGGCTTGTCCCCGCCACCCTCTGGAATCGCCCTCAGCCCCTGGGCGATCTGGTCTCTGGGGCCCAGTGCTCTCACCACGCCATTCTTTATGCCGGTCTTGGCGGCGCCTCCTCCGCCCGCAGCGATGAGCAGTCCCGAGCTGGAGTCGACCTGAAGCGCGTACAACGGGAACGGGGCCCGGTACAGCTCCGGCACCCGCCGCCGACCCATTCTGCTCGCCGCGCACCTCACTGTCCGCACCGCGACCCTCGGGACATGCCGGACTCGGCCTTCGACTACTGCTCGGTCGCTGCCGAACTCGGTCTCGTCGCTGCGGAGAAAGCTGCCGACTCCTCTCGTACCTCCGGTACTCTACCCCAGGGATCAGTAACTCTGCTCCTGACCGCTTATTCCAAGCACTTCGACTCTCAGTGCGCACGCGCACTGAGCTACTGGCGCTCCTCGCGCAGGCGCAGAACCGCCAATACGCGTCAGCACAAGCTCGCCGCGGGTGACGTAACAATGGCGTCACGGTTACGCTCCCCCCCTTCTGTGACAACAGGCCCCGCCATCTTTGTGCGGGGGCCCCGCCATCTTTGTGCGGGGCCAGGGAGATGTGCGTCGTCTACACTGCGAAGGTTGGCGATTGTGGACCAGTAGAGCAAGTTAATAAAAATTAAGGAAGGATAATAAACCTTTAATAAAGTAGTGCTTGGTTTAGCGCTTTACACACTTCAGCCCTAGGAAATACACAAGCGTAACCCATAGCGTTTTACCCGAGAGGAAATGATTTGTCTAAGGTCACACACCTGAAATGTGTTCTGCTTCTCTCGCTTAGCAGAGGCACTGTGGACTTTAAAACAAACCTGGCCTCAAATCTTGAGTTCACCGTTACCTAGTATGAGGAAACCACATCTGGACAAAATACTTCTCCATGGTTGCCAGAAGTGGGAGTTAGGCATTTTAAGGTGGGAGGGTTGGGGTGGGGTGTGTGTGTGTGTGTGTGTGTGTGTGTGTGTGTGTAAACCACATCTGGACAAAATACTTCTCCATGGTTGGCAGAAGTGGGAGTTGGGCATTTTAAGGTGGGGGGGTTGGGTGTGTGTGTGTGTGTGTGAGTTGGGTGTGTGTGTGTGTGTGTAGGGTTGCTCCCTCTGACACCCTCAAAGGGAGGCAACTTAATCCCCAACAGGTTTCTGCCAGACTCCAACTTCCTTTTGGATTTCTGATTGCCAATGTGTGTACCCCCTTGTTTTATCTGTGAGTGAATGCATACTGGAATGCCCTTCCTTGCAAGGAGACACTTCCTGCTGCTCTCCTGGGTTAGCATACATCTGTTAACCTAAGGTGCACCTAGAGGAAGGTGCCCCATGACTTCATCTTTGGGCATGCCAATATTGTTCCTCCAAATTTTATTAGATGTGTGCAAAGCCAAATGGAGCTCTCTGCAGGTTTCAGGTGTCTAGGTCTTACCTTCCTCAGACACATGGTACCCACTGTCCTTGGCCACTCAATTTCTTTTTTTTTTTTTTAAAGATTCATTTTTTATTTATACATACAAGCTGGGGTACAGGCCAGAGGCGTGGGGCGGCGAGAAGGTTCACCAGAGACAGGATGGGGAGCAGAACAGGCAGATCAGAAATACACTGCTGAGGGGAGCAGCGGGCGAGGCAGGAGAGGTCTGCCACGCCATGTGGGATTCTCCCCCGCTGAGCGTCGAACTCATGTCGCCACTGCCAACAGCTCCACAGCGCAGTGCTCAACCGCTGCGCCACCGGGGAGGCCCAGGCCACTCAATTTCTTTTGACTCTCCCTATCCCCCCCATCCTTTGTTGGGGACTGCTCCCCCTCTAACCCATACCACTGCCACCCACCCTGCTCAGCAGAATGCAGACACAAGTCTTGCAAGGTCAGGCTTTATTGGGTATACTAAAGGTTGAATGGAGCCTTGAGTGCTCTTGGTCCTCTTCAGCCAGGAGAGAGCAGACTCCACAAGGGACTCCCAGGGTTCAGGGATGGAGAACACACCTGACCTCCAGCCAGCCAGCCCTTCAGGGTATCTCGGGGGCTCCCTGAGCTCTGGGGCCTGGCAGGGACGGTTGTGTTTGGAGGAGGTGATCCAGGGAGCCTCCGTGCCTCTGGAGTTAGGGTGGTGACTTTAGGAGAATGGGTTCTGGGGAGGCAGGCCTCTTTAGGGCAGAGGAAGGCCCGAGCTTCAGGGAGGTAGTGGCCTGTTTTGGTACCTGAGGTAGAAGCCCTGAACATTGGGTGGAGTTTGGTGATTGAGGGCTTGTAGATCTGAGGCTCCCTGTCTGGGAGGGTGCGCCTGAAACTGAATCTGCCTGGCCCCGAGCCACGGGGATTGGAGCTGCAGGAGACTGAGATGCCTGCGGCTGATACCCACGGGCCTGAGTGGCCTCTCCCTGAGGCCCTACTTCCTTCTGCCTTCTTTCGGGCAACAGATGCAAGGCCCTGGCCTGGCCCCGAGGCAGGCGAAGGCCAAAGCCGATGCCTATTCGGAGTGGTCCGGATTCCTGGCCCTGTGCACAGGGCAGTAGTTGGGGGAAGGCAAGCAGCCGAGTGCCAGTTTTGTACTTGGGGATGGGGCAAGAGGGACTGCGGGGCCGGAGACACACCAGGCATATGGGATACTCCACGACTGGGGCGTGGCCGGTTTTGCCTAGCCACAGGCGTTGCAAAAGCAGTAGCCGCAGGTCGTAAGCAATGCGGCGGTGCCCCAGGTGGACCACCAGGGCCTGGGCTAGGGCTCCTGGGTCCCTGAACTCTGCAGGGTCCCTCTCGCTTGGTACGCATCCCCCCACCACCCCAGGGGATCCGGTGTCCTTGTACTGATGCCAGTGCCATGTCTGGCTGTTAGGGTGGATCCCACAGGAAAGTGGGTTGGGGCTCAGAGAAGTGAGAGTGGACCTAGATGGGTCTTCCTGGTGGGAAGGAGGCTGGCAGCGTAAGTTTGGGAGGGATTTCTCTGGCTGACAGGGAGAGGGGGAATGAGTAAGAGTAGGAGAGGGAGAAGGGGACTGTGGAAAGGGAAGAAAAGGAAAATTCTGATGAAAGAAAGTGGGGGAACTTGGAAGAGAGGAAGAGTAGGGATGTAGGACAAAGTCAGAATTTGAGTCAGAAGAGTAGAGATGGGAGCCAAGAGAATGAGTCCTTGGGGGAGGGGCACAAGTTTTTTGGGAAGGGGGGTATGCTTGCTGGGGAGACAGAGCCCGTAGGTTCGTGGGAGGAGAGTCCAAGCGTTGTGAGGGGCCCTGTGGGGCTTGTCCAGGGGGTGCTGCGTTCTGTAGCAACACCTGCTCCTTGTTTTGCGGCAACATAGCCTTGAATCTAGAACGGACTGGGGTGTTAGGACTGGAGATCAGAGACCTGGCAGAGGCAGGACCAATATCTCTGAGACCAGATGTGGCTGAGAAATCAAGGCCTCTGCACACAGTGTGGCTCCCACCTGGTGTTGGTACAACTGTTGGAGGCAGGTATGGCAGCGGGCACCTCAAGTGTTCAGGCAGGAGCTTGGGTCTGAACTTGGCCTCTCACTTATTTGCCATCAGCCATTGATGAGGGAAGTGTGGGGCTGGAGAATCCGAGCTGCCTCTTGGGAGCTGAGGGGCAGCAGCAATGATCTGGGTGGGCCAGGGAGGAAGACACAGCCCTCCGACCTGTAGTGAAAGAAGAAGAGCCCAAGATATCGAGAGAATCATTTCTGGTTTTGCGCATGTGCCCATTCCAGGCCTATTTGTCAAGACCCTAAATCCATGTCAACTTTGGGTTCAGAACAGCTGGCAAAATGCTCCACAGAAGGTGAAAACTGAAGAAAGAAATAGGGAAGGAGGGAGGAGAAAGGTAGGATGGAGTTGGAGGAGGTGGCTTGGGGGCTGAGGGATGGGATGGGACTAGGAATTGCGGTGGTCTATTGCGGTGAGCTCTTACCAAGGAGGTTCCCTCTGAGATGTGTTTCACAAGCACGCCAGTGATCAGGGGACCTGGGAGAGAGGGGACAGAGTCACCAAACAGTGGTTACAACCCTCCTCTGCCCCATTACTTGTTACCCTAAATTCTGACCAGGTCTCTGCCTGAACCTTGTCCTCCTCCTTCGGCCAAGCAGAAGTCTTCTGATGGAGGTTTTTGTTCTCCTAAATCTGAATCAGGGGTTCTGCAAGCATCCTGGTTTCCTGCCCGCCTGATTCTCCTGACCCCTGGTCACCCCTAAAGCTGGTGTCCTTGGCTCAGCCTGGCCACAGTCAAAATGGCTTATCACACGCAGCAGCAGCAGTAACAGTAGGCCAGCTGACGAAAGCCTCTGGGAGACAGGGACTTTGTCTAAGGGGCGGCGTTGCCGCCCCCCCTGGGAGCTGGTAACCCCATTCTCTGGGGACAGTTCTCCCTGGCCTCTAGTGCCTATGTCACAAAGGTCAATTGCTGACATCGTAGACTCTCCTCAAGGTTCTGGGAACTTCTTTCAGGGGTCATCCAAAGGCTGACCCTTGACAAAACTGAAGTAGGCAAAATTCTTTCAGGCACTCAGCCTCCCTTTCTTGCACTAGCTCCAGCTCTGCTGGAAGTTCCCCTACCTCCTCCAAAGAAGGTTCTCCCCAACTACAGGGTTTATCTGGGCTTTCCCTCCTGCTTCCTGCTTTCCTTTGCTTTCTAAGCAGTGGCTCATGGTCTATTGGGATATACTTATGTTTAAATAACTATTTTCTTAACAGCTTTATATACCATATAGTCTACCCATGTAAAATGTGCAATTCTGCTTAGTGTACTTACAGGGTTGTAAAAACTCACTACAATCTAATTTTAGCATATTCTTGTACTTCCTAAAAGAAATTCCATACCCATTAACAGTCTCTCCATTCCTCCCTTCCCCCATCCTTGGAAACTATAAATCTACTTTCTGTTTCTATGGATTTGCATATTCTAGACATTTCATATAAATGGAACATAGACAATGTAACCTTTATATCTGACTTTCACTTGGCATAGTGTTTTCAAGATTCATCTATGTTGTAGCATATATTATTACTTTTTTTATAGTCAAATAGTGTCCTGTATATGGATATACCATAGTCCATTTCCCCATTCATCAGTTGACAGGCATTCTGTTGCTTCCACTTTCTCAGTCTTTATGAACAATGTTCTGTGAACACTCTTGTGTAAGTGTTGTATGGACAAATGCTTTCATTTTTCTTTCATTTCCCCCAAGAGTGGAATTGATGAGTCACGACTCCATATAGTTGTTTGATGCTTAATGATGGGGTTACATTCTGAGAAATGCTTGAATAGGTGATTTTGTCTTTTGAATATCATAGAATAATTACACAAGCTAGATAGTATAGCCTACTACACACCTAGGCTACATGGTATAGTTTATTAAGACTGTCATCCCATATTCCATCTGACTTAGACCAAAATGTGGTTAATCAATACATGACTATTTTACATTTTGGCAAATTGTCAAACTGTCTTGCAAATTAGCTATCCCATTTTTCAGTCCTACCAGAAAGGTATTCATCTCATCCAGAAACAACTTCCCAGACACACCCAGAATAATGCTAAACCAAATATCTGGCCACCCCATGGCCTGGTGCAATGGACACGTAAAATTAACCACCACAAAATATAAATGAAAGATGAGATGCCCTTCCAAGGATCTGGGATGTCTGGTTTAGAGGAGGCTTTGCCCACGTCAGTATTTCTAATTGTCTCTTTGTTTGGTGCCCTGAAGTTTTTTCACCCGACGCAATTCATCATAATAAAATCAGGAACTATGATTTGTGTAAAGTCAGAGAAGGACCCTTAGAAAAGGAGGTCAGTGGGAAAGGAGAACCAGGCAAAATCTCAGGCATATCAGTTTTAGGAAGGAGTATGGTAGTTGAGACCCAGCCACAGGAACCAAGGGTTTCCTGGAACATGGGACTTCCGGTACTAAAATCAAAACAGATAAAATGGGATAATTGGTCACCCTAGAAATTAAGTCCTCTTGGAAAATATTCATAGCCTCTAGGGTTATAAAAGCCCCAATTTAAAGATTGCTGTCCTAACAAAAATTCTCTTCAATTATAGTTACTTCATCTTACACCAACCACTCCCTCCCTTACATTGTGTTCTTTAGTATATGCTTAGTAAAACTTTGTTAACCACTTGAAAGAGAGTTGACCTCTAAACATTTAGCATCCCCTTTGGAAACCTGATACTGCAATGCAGTTGTTTCAGTTTGCTAATTGTTTTTGTTGCAGATGTTATTTGTCACACCATCTTCCCCACCCCTCCTGCGCCAATCCTGGGCAAGACTAGCTTGTTCTATTTCTTTCAAATTTATGTATTGTGCTCTTTCCAGTAATATACAAATGTTTGTTGAGGGGAATGGATGAATGAATGGGTAAATTGATAGTTATCTGGGAACATTTGGCTTCTAATTTTCTTTTCTGTTTGGGATGTACATTACAATATAAGGGGAAGGGGCTGCTTGCACAACTAACTTTGGTTTTTGGGGAATCACGATTTGAGGAAAGGTGTTAGGCAACTGCAGAGAGGCAATGAAACTTTTTTCTTTCAAAAAAGAAAAAGAAAGAAATGCCAGAAATTCTAGAATCTCAATTCAATTCCTAGGGTAAGGAAAGTGCTCTTGATCATGCCAACTCCAACAATATCCCAAGGTAAGTGCCAGAATGCCAATTTATAAATTTATCTTAAAAGGGCCTCACTGGTGGCACAACTGGTTAAGTCTCAGGCTATGAACTTATCTGCAGCCACTACAGCACCAGTTTGATCCCTGGCCAGAGAGTGTCCCACAGGGCGCAGCAGACCTTTCCTGCCTCCCTTACTGCTCCCTCAGTGTATTTCAGTCAATCAGCCTGTTCTGCTCCCTGGTCTGTCTCTGGTGAATCCACTCACAACCCTGCACCTCTGGCCTACACCCCAGTTCTTATATGTATAAATAAATAAGTTTTTTTAAAAAAGAGAATTTGGGCAAATTAATTGATTACCTCATAGCATCAAGCTAACAGACTAAGTTTCATTCATCCTAATAGAAATATTACTCAAAGTCTGGTGGGCAAAGCTCCCCTTTTTCTGAACAGTGCAGGGGTAAGCATAAGTGTTACTAGACTTGCCTCTGTGACTCATTCTTCCAAAGTTGATTCACAAATTCTCTTAAACGAACTATTGTGAAGCTTGTTAGGTGGGAATTGAAATTTGCACATATATGAGTTGCTTTTTGGAAAAATACATGCCCCAAAAAGTCCATGCTAGATGGGATTTGTGGCCTAATTTTGAGATGACTTAATTTTTTTAAAAAAGATTTATTTATTAGGGCCTCCATGATGGTGCAAGGGGCTAAGTCTCAGCACTATGCAGCTATCTGCAACCACTGCAGCACAAGTTCAATCCCCAGCCAGGGAGCTTCCCACATGGCACAGCAGAACTCTCCTGTCTTCGCCTGCTGCTCCCCTCAGCAGTGTATTTCAGTGGATCTGCCTGTTCTGCTCCCCACTTTGTCTCTGGTGAATCCTCTCACACACACACACACCACACACCACACCCCCCCGGCACCTCTGGCCTTTACCCCAGCTCTTGTATGCATAAATAAATAAATCTTTTTTAAAAGGCCCCAGATGACTTTACTCTTTCCTTTAGATGAAGATCTCAAAATGTGGCAAGTTATAGAGAAGCCGAGTCACCTGCTCCTGATCTCTTGCTAGCTCTTTTGCTGGTGGCTTTGTAATTGGCAACAGCTTCCCTCTTACTTGCTGTCTGGAGGATTCCATGCCACTCAGCAAAAAGCTGGCATTGCCTTCAGAGACCTGATGTGTAGCATGGGGACAGACATGGGGGAGCCCCCACCCCAACACCAGGCAGAACAGCACTGAAGGTGGGGCAACTTTCCAAGTTGCCAGCCAGCCACCTGGGTTTTCATCCTACTTCTCTCACTTACAAGATGTTTGACATTGGGCAATTATTTCAACTTTTGATACCTCCCATTTTCCATCTGTAAAATGAGGATTTTTTTTTTCTTAGAAGGTTGTTTTGAGAAATAAGATAATGCACATGGAACGTGCTTAGCACAGTGCCAAGCACACAGTGATTTAAGAACACGGAGCTGTTAGCCAGGATCAGTCACACATGAATGGGGTTACCTTCCAAATGGGGAGATATGGGCCCTGGGCTCTGTGGGGTTTGAGGAAATGCTCTCAAATGAACGCTCTCATAAGCCAAAGGTTAGGCAGCCCTTGCCCTGGTAGAGTTGGAGAAAGGCATTCCAGGGGGTTGGAAAGGTCAGAGTCATTCCAGGTCAAAGTCAAAGCCCAGGGCTGGAAGTAGGAGGCATGGCTGGGCTGTACCCTGTGGCTGGAAGGTCACGTTCATCGTCAAGAGGAGTAACGGACTTTCAGGGATGTATGCAGCCAGGCTTCCGGGACAGGGAAGGGGGTTTCAGGGCCCATCCACGGACGTGAGCCCCAAAGCTGAAGCCACCGGTCTGTCACAGGACTGCAGTGAGGGTCCCGCCAGGCTCCGGGAAGGAAGCTCCCTTCCCACCCACCCTCCTGCCTTCTTCAGCCAGGGCCTCCTCCCGGGGCTGGCCACTCCCAGCGCCCAGCACCTCCACCCTGCAGCCATTTGGGAGGCAGGCAAGAGGCTTCTCGCGGGGGCTGTGCCTGGTGGGCAGTTTTCCCAGAGCAAAGAGCGAAGCAAGACTGAGTTGGCGCCAGCTCCCTCAGATACAGACATTGCCGGCTGACCAGCCTGCCCGGCTAGCCTGAGCCCAAGGGCACTCTCGGGCACCGTGCTCCCATCCCGGGTGTGGCATGTCACAGAGGGAGGTCCCAGGGGCACCAGCCATGCCAGGAGTGGGGCACAGCCCAGCTCAGGCTAAGCGGCAGTTGCGAGCAGGCACTGACCGGAAGAGGGGCCGCCTGAGGAGGACAAGGCAGGACCTGTGGGAAGAGACCAGCTGGAACACCCAAAGGTGGAGCAGAGCCGCCCCTAGCCCGCGGGGGGCCAGGACTGGGAGCCTGGCTCGTGGCAGGGTAAGGACTGCTGGACTTGCAAAGGGAGCTGAGGGCAGGGGTTGGTTGTTGTGGGGGCTGAGATGTCGCCCCTCGCTCATCTGCATTAACCCTTCCTGCCTTAGAGGGGAACACGGCTCCTTCAGCTCCAAGGCTCTATTCCTGGCTGGTTGGGGTAGGTCAGAGCGGTCTTCGCCAGAGGGCAGCCCAGACAGCTGGCCCGCATCACTTCTCCCCAGGAAACGGAAGCCAGGAGGATTGATGTGGATTTTGCAAGGTCCCAGAACAGCAGTTTTGACCCCTGGTTTGGTGTCTTCTCTTTATCGCAGCTGGCTCTTCCTCACTGGATCTGACTGAGTCAAGGGTCGGTCCTATAATACAGGGTGTGGTTCTGTGCTCCCGCTGGCCCTGGGTACCCAGCACCCTGATAAGCAGGATTAAGACCTGGGTGTGATGGAGCAAGGGCTAGGAGGAGGCAGAGTGGTATATTAGGGCATAGGACTTGGGCTCTGAGCGGGCTTTCCATCCTGCCGCCATCTGACACCAGGCAAGGCCTTCTCTCCATTTCTTTTGGGGGTAAAATGAGGCAGGGCTGAGAACCAACAAAGGGGGGCAAGTCCCCTTGGTCTCTACTGTTCAGCTGATACTCTGGCAGAAGACCTTGCACGAGAATGTTCTTAGTGACCAGGGGCAGGTGGGGGCCCACTCAGACCCGCTCTCCTGGGGTCCTCTACAGAGTGAAGCCAGTCCTGAGAATGCTGCCAGGGAGCGGAGCCGTGTGAGGACACTGCGCCAGGCCTTCCTGGCCCTGCAGGCCGCTCTGCCCGCCGTGCCGCCCGACACCAAGCTCTCCAAGCTGGACGTGTTGGTGCTGGCCACCAGCTACATAGCCCACCTCACCCGCACTCTCGGCCAGGAGCTGCCGGGCCCTGCCTGGCCCCCCTTTCTGCGCGGACTCCGCTACTTGCACCCTCTCAAGGTAGGCCATGGGTCCAGGGCCTTGGGGAAGGGGGCTCTGGAAGGGGCGCCCCCTGTCCTGGTCAGTGCTGATCTGGGGGCCGGCTGCTTCCTGCTCTCTCAGAGGGAGAGGAACTAAGATGGGCCCCTGGGCTGGGTTGACCCAGCACTTCTCCTGTGGTGGGGTGGGAGATGGGAATAGAAATGGCTTCATGAGAACATAGTTGCTCCAAGAGGAGGGAGATTCTTGGAGACCCTAAGACTCTGGTTTGCTTGGTGGTGGGGGAGAAAAAGAGCAGCCGAAAGGGCTGAGGCCTAGGAGTGTCCTAGATTCTAGGGGTGTCACCTAATTGTACATTGGCCTCCGTGTGCTCTGGGCTTCTGTCACAGGAGAGAGACCCGCTGAGAAAACAACTGTCTAAGGAAACATCAATCTAGAAGCAACCAGGCTGGAGTGGAGGTGGGGTGGGGGTGGGGTGGAGGGGCTTCCTGCACGCGCCACTTTCCTGACTGCGACTACCTTTCTGGAACCTCAGCTTCATTTTATGTGAAATGGAAGCTGACATGAACCTTATTCTCTTCCAGGGTTAGGAAATGAGGTCATGAAGGGAAAGTATAATTAACGTAATCATCATCACAGTAACAGCTAACCTGTTTGTGTGCTAAAGTTATGCCAGCGGCTGGGCTAAGTGCTTTAGGGCATTTTTATCTTTTAATCTGCAGAAGAACAAAATGAGGGTTACTTTCCAGATGTGGAAACTGAACCCTGGGCAGATGAAGTAGCTAAATACAGTTTGAGCCCAAGGGTGTCTGACTAGACCCGATCTCCAAGCCAAGCGGTGTCTGCAGAGCGTAATTACATTAGAAAAGAAGGTCCGCTTGGCCCTCTGTGGGCTGCACGATTCATTTTCATCGAGGATATTTCTCACACTCTATCTCTCTCCCCTAAACATCACAGCTCTGAAATGTCTTGAAACTTGAGACTTTTCCTTTCATGCAAATAGAGCTAAAAGGCCGGAATTTGAGACTGAATGAAATGCTGATGGGGGCGCCTGGCCCAGGGCCCTGGGTGGCACAGTCATTTCCTTAGCCAGAAAATGGCCACCAGGGTGAGGCCCTTGCATGTAGCAGGCGGTGGATAAATATGCTGCAGAGTGAAGACCCGAAAGCCACGTTGGGTCTCGCACTCTGGCAGCTCGGTGGGGTGCCCGCTTGGCCCCCAGGCGCAGAGACTGCCAAGAGGAGGGCAGACCTCAGGCCAGTCACCCTGGTGTTTTCGGGATTGGCCATGCTCTTGCTAGAAGGATGGACAGTCCTTGGAGGCCCCCAGGTTAGAGGCGTGGGCAGCATCGGCCTCTGGGTGCTCTGGGCTGGGGGCTGCACAGGAGGGGTCAGGGTGGTTCAGTGTTAGTGCCCCGGCTTTGCCGCCCTTCCGCTGCCCAGTCCCTGGCTGCTGTCAGCTCTGCCATCCACCTCCCTGCCCTGGACGGGGGCGCCACTCGGGGCCCTTGCTCTCCTCACACGGCTCCTCTGTGGCCGGCAGCCAGGCTCCGGTGCTTGTGGAGTGGGTGGGCCACCAGTGGCAGTGACCACTCTCACCAGAGCAGTTATCCCAGGCAGGGCACCAGGGAAGGAGGTGACAGAAGGCCAGGAAGCTTCTGGGCTATGCGAGGCAGCAATAGGGAGCATCACTACTTCCTCCTTTCTTGCAGAAGTGGCCGATGCGGTCTCGCCTCTACGCTGGTGGCCTAGGGCCTCCTGGCCTTGACTCCAGCACAGCCGCCACCTCGGGTCAGAGGGCCAAGGAGACAGAGATCGGGCTCCCAGACGCTCTCCTTCCCGCCTGGCCTCTCTCCCCAGCTCTCGGTGACAAATGAGCACCACCCGCGCCCCTTCTCCCAGACTGCATCTCAGCTGAAGGGCCTGGATTCTCTGCCAGGCCTCACCTGTCTTCACTCTGATCTCAACCATCGCGCCCGGTCGGGCTCAGCGCCCAGGTCCCAGCACACAGACCAGACGGAGCAGTGGGCACATATGTGGTGGAGAGAACTCCAGGGTCCAACCTTCATCTTGGCATCAGTGGGTGACTCCCCAGTGGCAGCTACAAGGGAAGTGAGGGGGAAAGGGTCTGAACAGATTGGTAGTTAAGGCACCAGCCCTTGCTTTTCTCCCCTAAGTTTCCCACAAACCCTCTGGAGAGGACAAGACAGACATTGCTACTCAGAGGCTGAGGCAGGGACCTAGGACAGTGGTGTCGCTGGTGGTGATGGGAAAGCCAGCGATGAGCGGGGCTTGTGGCAGCCAAGTGTGACTAGAGCTATCACCAGAGGGAAAACTGGAGAAGGAAACAGGCTTTGTTAGGACCAGGAGATGCTGACCTACCCTAAGTCCAAGAGCCAAGGAGGGGTGTAGGAGACTTGTCCTCGTACTGTGGTCCGTCCAGCTGACCCCTCACCACATTTCCTTCCTCTTTGGGTCCTGTCCCCTTCCACACTTTCTTGATGAGTTCTAGTTCTAAGTTAAGCCATAAAGCCTACATCACTTACCTTCCAGTTTCTAGAGAAGCTTTTAGGTTGTCCCAGTTGCCTTGTTCAAAGATCTTATCCCACAGGCTGCTCTACCTTAACTCCCCCCTGCCCCGGGGCTTTGCATTCTTCAGGCCCCCCACGCCTGAAGGACCTTAAAAGGAGAACATATTTCTTTTCCAAGAGATGATAATTACAGTCTTCTCTTTCCATCATGTTAAAAACCTAACCTCCAGGAAAAACAAACAAGATAGTCCTGGGTTCAGTGGGTTCCTGGCAGGATTTTGGTCAAAAGCCTGATGGGCTGTGGAGTTGTTTCTGCAAAGTCTGCAAATGAGCTCTCAGGGCCAGCTCCTCCCCAGAGGCGCTGCCCTTCCAGGCTCTCCCCATATCCCGCCGTGGGTCCCGCCGTGGGGCGCCAGAAATCTGATAGAGCTGAAATGTTATTTATATCTGACCCTGCAGAAATAATCTAAGGACTAATCTGGTATCTATACATATTGGAAGTTACTTTCCAGATCAGGTGTAGCTGAGGTCCAGACAGAGAAGAAATTACGGTTGTTAAATTTCAGTGTCTCAGAGTGGGAAGGGATGGGCAGGCCAACTGGGGTCCCACAGGGCACCCTCAGACAGAGCCCTACTGCCCCCATGAGTATAAGTGGGGCTCTGGGCAGCTGGGAGTGCCAGGGTCTGGGTTCTGGCTTGACGAGGGGCTGTCTCTCCACAGAGCTGGCCAGGGCAGCCAGGGAAAGGGGGCTGAGGGGTGACTCAGCTAGCTGGGGTGGAGAGAGAAAAGGAGACACAGAACGTCCCAGCCTCAAGCTGCCTGGGATGTGGGAGAGCAGCTGGACCGTGGCTGGAAGCCATGGGGAGAAGGCCTTGGCCAAGGCTGTACTCGTAAATCTACCAAGTCTCTGCCGAGGGGCCTGAAGGGCCAGTGCAGATTGCTGCTGGGCAGCTGGATGGGGCCAGGCTGGGGCAGAGACCAGGTGTGGGTGGGCATGAGCACAGTGTTCTTCCCAAGACCATAAAAGCCCAACTCAAATCTATTTTTAAAGTCAAGCAGCAGCGTCTCGCTGGCTGAGCTCCAGGGTGGTGGGAAGAGGGCAGTGAAGTTCCTCCCAGGCTGGTGGGACAGTCCTTTCCTGGGGCAAGCAGGTCCCCGTGCTCCAGCTGGCAAGTGGCCCCCAAAGGAACTGCTGTGGACTCTTCGTTGATGAATACATATCTCTTCTTGATGGAGTCTGGGTCTCCTATGCCCCCTGCCCCCAGGGAAAGTTGGTTTGGGGTGTACATAGGAAGCCCCCAGAGCCCAGGGCTTCTGAGACTTCGGTTTGGAGTTTGCTCTGTCCTGCCTGCTTAGACTCAAGGCTTGGTCTAGCACTATCAGACCCCTCGGGGGTGACACATTACTCTGCAGAGAAGACAGGAGGGCAGAGGAAGGATGAAGCTGGTGGTGGCGGAAGAAGGGCAAGTGACACTTTCACGTTTCCAGGGCTGCCTTGGGCTCTTTCCAGACAAATTTGTTTTCCTTGGTACCTAGGACAGTCCCAGGGGGTCCAGGAGAGTCTCCTCCAGCCGGAGAACACCCAACACAGCCAGACAGGGGAGCCAAAGGGCTGCCAGGGGCCAGGGCGAGCCAAGGCAGAGCATGAATGGGAATAACTAGAGGAGGTACCAGACCCAGACCCACATCCACAAATGAACCAGAACCAGGAGTCACCTTCTTTGCTCAGCAGCGAGGGAAGAAAAACACCTGCTCACTTGGAAGGGTTTATTCTCACTAGGACTGGAAGCCTGAGGTGGACAAAAGGTAGCTGAGACTCAGGTCCAAAGTCAGCTGTCACTCACAGGGAAGAGGGGCACATGGAAAGAGGCTCCAAAGGAAACAGGAGCACAGGTGACAAAATGACACGAGGTGGCCTGGCTCAGGCGTCAGAGGAACAACTGGCATGCTTGGTTAGCTTGTACCTGCCCCATCCAGGTGCCCATGACTGGGGCGCGTGAGGCCGTGATGGCTAAGCCCGCTTCCCCACAGCTGACTGTGCATGCGCAGAGCTGACTGTGCCACGGGGGAAGCAGAGCTGGCCATGGGGGAACTGAGTATTAAGGCAGAGACTGCAAATTGGGAACTAGAGTGATCAGAAACAGAGGAGCTGGTCTTCTCTGAGAAAACCCTTTCCTCTCCCTCTGGAAGGAGTGTGGCAAGAATGACCCGGATGGCTGTCTTCTTTCTCCGTGGGGGCACAAGCCCTAAACCCGGGGGTCCTGCAAGGTTAGTATCTAGCTCAGGGTTGGCCAAACTACAGCCTGTGGGTCAACCCAGCACACCCAATCTGCTTAGGTAATTTAAGTCGAACCGCGCACAGTCACACCCACGGGTTCACGTGGTCAGCATGGCCGCTGCCCCGCCCGCCCGGCCCACAGGGTTCAGGGGCCGGCGCACACTCCCCCTGATGGTAGAAGAGCTGCTAAGTCTCCTACCGAGTCTCCAGCGCAGCCCTCTGTTTTCTCTGTTCTTAGGGCTCCGACCCTCCTGCTCCCCCTCACTCCCAGAGCTCAGCCAAGAAGCCTGACAGTGACAGACCCCCAGGAGCCCAGACCCCCTGGGCGCCCTCCCACAGTCTGCCCTGACTCTGTGTCCCCATCACACGCCCCAGCAGTGAGCAGAGGACCTGGCCCCATAACCCCTGCTGGGGCAATCAGGTCCCCGTGCTCCAGCTGGCAAGTGGCCCCCAAAGGAACTGCTGTGGACTCTTCTTCATTGATGAGGACATATCCCTTCTTGATGGAGTCTGGGTCTCCTACGCCCCCTACCCCAGGCTGGCTGCTGGGGGTGCTGGGGAAGTGAGTCCCCTCTGAGGGACTCTGCCTCCACAGCCCCACATGGGCTCCCCCCAGCACAGCAAGGGGTCAGCCCCTGAGCAGTGAGACAACCAGCAAGGGACAGAGCTGCTGGTTTGGGGGGGGGGGAGAGGGAGGGGGAGGGGGAATACCGTGGGGACAAAACAGGAACTAAAGGCCAGTGCCACAGAATAAGCAGAGACGTTCTGAAGGTGCCAAAGCAACTGAGGCTTTCTCAACCTGAGAAAAATTACAAAAGTATGATGGGTAACAGGAATAGAAACAGTCTCCACAGTAAAGGTATGGAAGGAGAAGAACACGCCGAGTAAATCAGGCTGTCCTAAGTAACCGAACAGTTATATTAAGGCTCCAGTGGGTCAGAATCTCTGGGTGGGGTCCAAGTGGAATGAAAATAGACTCTATGTCACACATCCCAGAAACCACAGCTAGTGGCACAGTCCCTGGCAGGGTCCTAGCATGCTGAGGTCCTTGTGGAAATACAGATACACTCTCTAAAGATGCAAGCTTTGGGGAGGACACCATCCATGATTAATACCCTCAAGACAGGTGACCATAAAACTGTCAGGGTCTGACAAGAAGTGCAGGAGCATAAACCAGAGGTCAAAGCAAACCTCAGCTATAACCCCCCGAGTGTTGGCACGGGCCGAGCCTGCCAGGAAGAACTCCATCTCATCTCAGAAGTGACTGGCCCTAGCACTGGGAAGCCAGCCAGATGTGGGGTGTGCCAGTCAGCAAAGCGCCTCTTCTTTGCACAACGAGGCTGACTCACATACACAGTTGTACTACTCCACCAACTGGCCGAGGAAGCAAGGCACCCTGCCGACCCGTCTCACCACGTGTCTCTGGGCAATATGCTGCCACCGTTACTTTCCTGGACATAAGGGCAGACCAGGACAGACTTTAACTTTTAAAGGTCATCATAAAAATATGCCATTGGCCTTGATAGGTGAGACCCTCAGACATTTCTATGAAAGGAATATCTATCTACTTGTGCTTGGAAAGGTAGATGCTACATGGGGGCAGGGGGGAGGGTGTAACTGAAAAATTATGGAAACACTAGGTTGTATTTTGATGACTACGGGATCCAAGGGTAAGAGATTTTCTTGGGGTTCCTGTTATATGTAAACCCTGGAGGGACTTGGGAGAAACCTGGATAATCCTTTTTGAAAGTCAGTGTTACTTTTTATAAGACATCTTGCAAATCCTCCCACAAAACCAGCTGTTAAAAACACTCCAGTGAAGTGAAGGGTGTTTTACTAACGACATGCTTGTTGAAGACCTAGGAGGGAGGGGGCCTCCCTGGTGGCCTAGGGGTTAAGTCTCAGCGCTGTCACCTCTATAGCATGAGTTCAATCCCCAGCCAGGGAGCTAACACACATGGCACAGCAGACCTCTCCTCTCTCACCCACTGCTCTCTTCAGCATTGTATTTCAGTAGATCTGCCTGTTCTGCTCCCCACTCTGTCTCTGGTGAATCCTCTCATCCCCCACACCTCTGGCCTACACCCCAGTTCTTGTATGCATAAATAAATAAATAAACCCTTAAAAAAAGAAGACAAGACGACCTAGGAAGGAAAAGCACTGATCTCACGCATAAAAAAAAAGCCAGAGTCAACTGCAGCCTCCCAGGAACAGCAAAAACCCTAAGTCAATCATTATTTGTTGGCCCTCCCAATGCCCTTTAGAGAAAAGTGATCTTTCTAATTTAAAAGACATAGAGATTGGTAGGCCTTCTGCCCCACCACCTTTACTGGAGGCTACTTTTCTTTTAAATATTGTGAGGAAGATCTTTGTACAAAGTCAGAACTGGAATAGTTCAAAACCTGCCCACAAAGACCTATACTGACAAAGCATCTATGTTGAAATATCACTTTTACCAGAATCTTCCCCACTTAAATTTACATCCCAAACCAGGGTGATCATCCAGTTTGAAATTACTCCTCATTCATCCTAAATTACAACTGTGAACAAAGGTGGTCTGATCTTGATAGAAGGGGATCAATAGGGTTTAAAATCTGTTATCCCAGAGCCTTTATTTTCTCCTGACTTGACGTGGTCCTGGATGACTGTCTGATTATTTAGCATAATCACTGCTATTCTTGCAGAGATTTCATTCAACTTGTGCTCAGTTATGGCACTACAAAATTTATGGAAGGATTTTCTCCAAGACACTTTAAACAAACACAGAACAGAGCAGGAAAGAGATACTTGGGTTTGTAAAACACACTGGACTGATCGCTTGAAGTAGAAATTACTTAACTCACAGGGATCCTACATGAGTGACATAATCTTAGAAAATTTATTGCATTTCCATTTCTGACAATATGATGGATTCTTCCTGGCCATTTGTGACAACATGCAGAGAAACACTCCTGGCACAAAAACTCTAAATTATGGGTAAAATATTTAAAAAACATATTTTCAATGTATTGGTGGGCTGGCATAAAAGTAAGGGAAAGAATAAGGAAGTGTAAAACTGAAAATGATAAGCCAGCACTAACCAGTGTTGTCTTGTTAGTATCTGCAGAACCTTGGTGCTCAAGGTCAGGGTTTTAGCAGGTCAAATTTGAGGACAAGAGACAAAGACTGGGGCCTGTACAAAATGGAAAATTGGATCAGAGACCCTGTCATAAAGCTGCGATTCCCAAAAAGCAACATTCTCAATGAGTAAAAAAGAAAAATAATGATACTTGTCCAAATAGGTCTTACCTTGGTGTGGGGAGGAGGAGAAGGGATAGAAAAGTCTCCCAGAAATTTCAAAGCCCTTAAACTTTTGGGGGGAAAAAAAGCCAAACGTTTCAATTGGTTTCAATTTAGTAGAGTTTCTAGGGGCAAGTGGGTACAATTTTTCTCTGGAAAAGCATACTTTAAACTCAGGCTTTAATGGGTTCCCATGGATAAAATTCAAACAAACGAGCTCATAGCAAACAATTATAAAATTAGAAGGAACTATACCATTGTTAGCAGATTCTAAAAGAAAGAAACATCAAACTGTAAAATCACACTTGTAATTGGTGCAGGCACTGTAATTTTTAGGCACAGAATATACATTAAGAGTTTTTAATATGTTAAAGAAATCAAGAGTATTTTTGAAAAGGCAAGGCAGGAATAAGAGGTTGTCAAAAACAACCAGGCAGAATTGGGGGGGAGGGGTGATGGAATGTCCAGAATCAAAACCATAATATTTTAATTTTAAATGCATGTTAATTTGAAACTGCTAAAACAAAACTAGTAAATCAGAAAATAAATCTGAAGAAATTAGCCAGAATTTAGTATATTTGGATAAAGAAATTAAACAGAAGACTATAATGCAGGAAAATATCTTCATGATCTTGGAACAAGGAAATATTTCTCAAAGACGAATCAAAGGGCA
This sequence comes from Scalopus aquaticus, assembly GCA_004024925.1. Taxonomy (NCBI): domain Eukaryota; kingdom Metazoa; phylum Chordata; class Mammalia; order Eulipotyphla; family Talpidae; genus Scalopus; species Scalopus aquaticus. Next base: position 31,269 of record PVIJ01000122.1, read on the forward strand.
CTATCCCTAAGGGAGTAAGTTGATAAATTGCACTCCATAAAATTAGGAACACCTCTTCATCATAAAACACAATTACGAAAGTGCAAAAAGGCAACTTCACAGACCAAAAGAATGTATTTGCCATTCTTATGATCCAAATGGCTGTATCATTAATATATTTTTTAAAAACCCACTGATCAATAAGAAAAAAGACTGACAATCCAAATGTAAATGAACTAGAGACAATCTTTCTAAAGAGGCTATTATAGTTGTCAAAGATTGCCAAAGTCCATAGTGATTAGAAATATGCAGTTTGGGGCCTCCCTAGCGACAAAATGGGTTAAGTCACAACACTATGAAGCTATCCAGAACCACTGCAGCATGAGTTCGATACCCAGCCAGGGAGATTCCCATATGGCGCAGCAGACCTCTCCTGCCTCGCCTGCTGCTCCCCTCAGCAGTGAATTTCGGTCAGTCTGCCTGTTCTGCTCCCCCCCTCTGTGTCTGGTGAATTCTCTCTCACACACATCCCCCACACACACACCTCTGGCCTACACCCCAGCTTGTATGCATAAATAAATCTTTTTAAAAAAAGAGAAATATGCAGTTTGAATCACAATGAGATGCCACTGCACCTTCATCAGGATGGTTACTATTTGTATTTATTCACTCCAAGAAGTACCCCCCAAATTAGTGAAGGCATCAAAAGATACACGCAAGAGCGCTCATTTACAGCATTGTCTCTAACAGCCCAAACCTAGTTTCCTAGAGCCGCTAGGGCTGGGCTGCTGTAAAGCACATTTCAGTTTTGCTGACACCTTAGGCTCCGCCATTAGGCGGCGCTAGAGGTATCCTGCCGCTGTGGGGAGCGGGAAGGAACTTTCGCTCTCGAGAGTCTGAATGTCAGGGTGGCAGCAGCTGAACTCGGTTCAAGTTTTCAGTTTTTCTGCCTCTCAGAACCAGCCTTATCGTGCCTCTTAAAGATAACTGCACCAACTGTCACTACCCCGTCCTCTGAAGTGTGCGTTCCACTTCCCCCAAGCGTGGGGTTCCAGTAACTCTCCCCTCTTCCCTTAGTTAACCCTCATCCTCCAGGGTTTCCTTCAGGTACCACCTCATGTCCCCTTTGAACTTTGCCATCCTTGTAATAAATTCCCCCTGTTAAAATAACCAGCATGGGGGCGCCTGCATGATGGTTCAGGGGTTAAAGTCTCAGCGCTAACAAGCTATCACCAGTCCCTGCAGCATGAGTTCTATCCCCCTGCCAGGGAGCTGACCCACATGGCACAGCAGACCCCTCCTGTCTCGCCTGCTGCTCCCCTCAGCAGTGTATTTCAGTAGATCTGTCTGTTCTGCTCCCCACTCTGTCTCTGGTGACTCCTCTTACCCCCTACACCCCAGTCTTGTATGCATAAATAAAATAAATCTTTAAAAAAACTGGCATGGTTTCTCTATTCCTGACTGATGTGACAGCCAGATTTTGTTTCTGTTGGCATTTGACCTGCCTGACCAAGAATACATTGAACTGATTTCACTCCCCTTTTAAACAGGCTGTGATGAGGGGTCCCAGATCCTCACGCCAGCTTGGCTGATTGTGGGTGGTGTCTTAACATGGTTCGGGAAATCAACCTGAGCAAAGGGAGCAGAATACCTCCCACATGTCTAGGGCTGAGACTGCCCTCGGGGAGGACCCTGAGGCTCACAGCTTTATCTGAATGTACTTTTTCTCCTGTGACAGTGCATGGAAAATGGCGTCTCCCCTAAAGTTTTCATGACCTACCTCATATCGGTTGCTGAGAAACTGTATTTGTAAACACCCAACTGCCTTTGTGTTACTGTGCACCCTTTGTGCACGTGTATTTAATAACGTCATTGTAAGGGCAGAGTCCCCAACCAGATTGTAAACATGTGCCGAGCTCACTCAGCAAATGGACCAGAAGGTTGTGCTATTTGTAAGCTAAACAATATGAGCTCAGACCTTGACGGACCTCGATCTTTTAGCGTCCTTCCCCAGCAGGCTTGTGCCAACCTTACGAATTTTCATAAACCCAGTTCCCCCTCCCACACCTACCGCCTAAAAATCCCTCATGGTATATAATTTTCCTAATCCAGTTAAATACACACCTCCATAGTCCCTACCATTTTTGATCTATGTCTGGAGTAGAAGAATGCATGCCACTTACTCAAAAATTTGTTTTTATTTACACATTAAGCCACAATGTCATAAGATTTTCCTAATGTATAAATTCTAGGTCGTGACCATCTACTGGACCTGCCCAGGAGTGCCGTCTAATGTCTTGGCCTCTGGGCTCCTGACCTTCTCAGTGCCACTTTCTATTCCATCATCTTGGCCACCCTGTATTTGTAGGTTCCCCAGGCCCCCTTTTGTTCTCGGGATGTAGTCTAGGTGCCCAGAGTTGCTGCTGGTCAAGCTAAAATGTAGAGTCAGGCAGGAGGTCTCTCACCAGGACCAAAGTCTTGGTACAAGGATATCTGCTGAAAACAGCAGGCAGACTTCATGGCTGAATTAACATAACCAGCTAGATCACCTTGACAGGAAGTGTAAACAGAAACTAGAGAGGATGTTTTGATCAGCAGCAAGAATGGCACCCCCGGCAACAGGCCCTATTCACTTCCCCTTAGCTAGTGCCAAACATTTATGCATCCCCAATACACAGCCCCACAGAGCATATTCCTCCACACATTCCTCCAATACTGCCCCACCTACCCTGAATTTGACCCCCAATAAACATGAGGCTGGCCCAGGGGAGGGCCACTGCATCTCCACAGGTGCAAGCCCCTTTAGGTCTCACTCTCTCTCACTACTTGGACTTTGTCTTTCTTCCTTCCCTTGCAGCGCCCAACGCTGCCGCCCCCGCGAGCTGACATTGCCACGATAGCTGCACCACCCCCCAAGTCTCTTTGGAGTTGATTCCTCTCCCCTGTCCTTCCGTCTTATCTAGGCTAGTGGGCATAGTCCAGTGTTTGTCACCTTACTGAGATCTCCAGTTCATTCACTGTCTTCTGTCTCAGTAACCGTCTTCTCACATGGCCTCACTTCCTCTTTACTTATCTCAGGTTCCGTGCTCATTGTTACACTTGCTCCCTTGCAAAAAATCCCAATCCCTTCTCCCTCCTCCTCCACTGATTTTGATTGGCGACACACTGGCCCTGTCCCATCTTCTCACTCCAAGATTTGCCTGAACACAGCTGGAGATGAACTAGCAACTGCACGCTCTGGCCTCCCTGGAAATTCTCACCATCAATCTCAAGCGGGCACTGAACACCCCACGGCAACCTCCCGGGTATCTTCCCTTCATTGATGTGTTTCTGAAACATTTATCTCCGCATGTTTTCTCCTGGAGTCCTCTCAGCTTCTCTTCTTCCCATTTTTCATGGAGAAAATAAGAGTAATCGGGCAGGCACTGCCCCCACCCCCATTGTGCCACCAATCGTGACACCTATAGAGTTCCCAGCTGTGGGCCCACATTGAGGCTGAATGAAGCCTGTGCTCCCCAGGGGCCATGAGCCCCCACCCCCCACATCTGCCCTCTTGAAGAGCCTCATTCCTAAAAGGGTTCCCTCTGCCGCCCACATTCTTAGCTTGTCCCTCACCACTGAATCATTTCTTCCATTTATGTCAGCATGCGATTCTCGGACACAGTATCTTCCATGAAAAAAAACTTCCTGTGCCTCCTTGGTGGCACAAGGGGTTAAGACTCAGCATTACAAAGCTGTCCACAGGCACTGCAGCACAAGTTCAAACCCCTGCCAGGGAGCTGACCCACATGGCACAGCAGACCTCTCCTGCCTCACCCGCTGCTCCCCTCAGCAGTGTGTTTCAGTCATTCTGACTGTTCTGCTCCCCACTCTGGCTCTGGTGAATCTGCTCACGCTCCGACACCTCTAACTTATACCCCAGTTCTATGCCAAAAAACCCCCAAAGCATCAAGAGGCCAACCCCAATGCTGACTCGATTAGATGAAGACTTTAAGGCAGCTATTATAATTTTGTTCCACAAGGGAAAGGGGAACATTCTTAATATGAACCAATGGACCATATGAACCAACCAATGAACCAGCAGAGAAATAGAAATTATAAAATAAACCACATGGAAATTTAGATATTTAGACTATCTGAAATTAAAAAGAAAAAAGCTCAAAAGCAGAATGGAGATCAATGAAACTCACCCAACCTCAGTAGAAGAGAGAAAAAAATTGAAGAAGATGATGTATGATAGGATTCCATTTCTGTGATTTTCCAGAATAGGCAATTCCATACAGACAAAAAGTAGCTTAATTATTAACAGGGCGTGGAGTAAAGAAGATTAGGAGGTACAGGGTTTCTTTTGTGGAATCCCTTTATCAGCTGCAGTTACCATAACAAAATAACAGACCAGATGGCTTAAACAACAGAAATTTAGTTCTCACACTTCTGGAGGCTAGAAAGTCTTAGTGTATTAATCAAGGTGCTGGCAAGGAAGGTTTCACTGATCTCTCTTTTCTTGGGTTGTAGATGACCGCCATCTTGCTGTGTGCTCATGTTCTGGGTAATAAAGTATTTCCATTTTCAATTTTTTAAGGTAAATTTAGGTTGCCTAATACACTGTATCAGTTTATATTCCTACCAACTGTGTAATGGGGTTCCTCTTTCTCCAAATCCGCTTCAGCACTTTTTGTTGGGGATCTTTTTAAATATGTGACATTCTCAGGTTGTGAGATGAAATCTCACTGTGGTTTTAACATACACCTTCCCTATTGGAAGTGATGATTTTCCCATGTAACTGTTGGCTTTCTGAATAGCTTCTTTGACGAACTGTCTATTCAGATCTGCTGCCCATTTATCACATGGGTGTTTTTCCCTTGTTTAATTGTAGAATTTTACATATTGGATATTAACCCCTTTTCAGTTATGAAATGTATGAATATTTTCTCCCATTCAATAGGATGACTTTTTAATCTACTTGTGTTTTTTTTGTTTTTTTTTTTTTTGATGTGCAAAAGCTTTTTGCTTTCTAGTTTGAGGCAATCCCAACTGTTTTAGTTTATACTTCCTTTGCCACAAAGGTCAAATCTCCAGAAACATTGTTGTCATGGAACATACTGCCAATGTCCTTTTTCTATATTATTTTATTGTTGCAGGTCTTACATCTAAATCTTTAATCATTTGGGAATTTAATTCTGTGCATGGGGTTAGAGAGCGAGTCAACTCCATTCTTTTACAGGTGGCCTTTCGGTTTTCCCAGCACCATTTATTAGACTCTCCTTTCCCATTGTATGTTTGGGGTTGCTTTATCAAAATTAAATATGTCCTTAGATTTTTGTCTACCACAAGGAACACACTTAAAAGAGTTGTCACATGGTTTCCAGTCTGGCAGCCAGAACTTCCCAGTTGCCTGGGCTATGGGGTGGGGTCTGACAAACCAGTGGTTTTACATGGGGCTGCAGGAGCTAGGACATTCCATTAACAGTGCTAAGCTGGCAACTTGGCAAAGGGGTTGTGGATGTGTGTATATCTATAAGTAGTAACCCAGTAGTCACACATATAATCAAGTTTGAGAAATGCCTTTTCATTACTCACCTCAAAATCACCCCTTTATAATAGAGCATAAAAACAGTGTTGAGATGACACTGACTGCCTTAGGAAGCGATCTTGTGCCCTCTCATCAGTTCTATGCACTTTGAGCTTCAAGCCCAGGGATCTTTGAAAAGGGAATATGTTCAAATCTTCTACACAGAATTCCAGAGTCTCAGGAAGTAGCTGAGCTGGTGTTACCCTCTTCTTTGGATGCAAATTTTAAACTTTAGATCGCAAAAATACAAACTGTAACATGCATCTCACACATCTTACTTTTGATAATTCTGTCACTTTTCAGTTTTGCCTGCAGACCCTGGCACCAGGGGACGATGTTCTGGGCAGCCCCCCGGCCTTCATGCCACAGCTGCCCAGAGGGGCCATCCACAGTCTTCTGGGTGGCAGTGATGGCAGGGACTGTGGTCGTGAGTCCCTCCACCATGCTAAAGTCCAGTGGATGACCTTGGCCAGGGGGCCAAGCAATTGGTGGTGTAGGAGGCGCTGCTGACAGTTGAGGAAATTGTCCTATTTCTCATGGTTCATGCCCTCACAAACATGCAGGACATCATGTCCTACAAATGAAGACTTTTTGCTTCACCTTTCAAGTGCATCAGCTTTCTCCAAGGTAGTGAAGACACCAGTGGGTCCACATGATGTTCAGCACCAGCATCACCCCAGTTGATGTCCAGATCTCACTCCCAGAAGACGGAGATGGGCTTTCCATGGATGACAAGCTTCCCATTCTCAGCCTTGACTCTGCCACTGACTTGCCATGGGTGGAATCATACTGACCCATGCACACCATGTAGTTAAGGCCAATGAAGGGGTCATTGACAGTGACAATGTCCACTCTGCCAGAGTTAAAAGCAACCCTGGTAACCAGGTACCTGAGCAATAAGTCTCCTTTCCACTCTACACTCCTTTTTCCTTTCTTTAAAAGCCATAATCATTATCAGTTTCTGTGATTCCCTCCAGACTTTTGTGTACATGAGTAAGCATATGAACATGTGCAGCTCCTTTTAAAAATATACATAGTTGAACACAGCACACATTAATCATATCTTGGAGATGTTCCTACATCAATACTTTGAAAGCCACCTAATTTTTTTTCAGAGATTGTATCATATTCTGATGCAGGGATGTGTCCTAATAATCAGCCAACCTCCTATTGATAGAAGCTACAATGACATCTGCATTTTCTGATGGCCCTGCTTCTGTGGAACAGTAATAATGTTTGTGGGAAAACTAAGTGTCCAGGTTCCTTTGAAGCTTCACCAACAAATTGCACTCAGGCCAGTCTCCAGATTAGAACTGAACCCTAGGAGGAACTGGACTTTGGGCAGGACATCAATTGGGCTGGTAAAGGGGCAGCACAGGCCTGTGGCTTTGGGCCAGTGGAGGTTAAGGGGAAGGTCCTGATGCAGAAGAGATATTGGAGGCGTGGGTGGAACAGTTGCAATTGCAGTCAAGTTCTTGGTCACAGCACAACATTCTGGGCCTTTTATTCACCAGGTTGTTTCTATATATGGCTTGTGGTTTATTTCTTGAGGCTTAGCATCCAGAATATTCTCTAGCCCATTGATTATCTTTATAGCAAATGACTTTCTGCTCATCAGCCAAATCACTTGTACGTGCAACCAAGAGCCCAATCTGAGGCAAACATTTTGTTTTCCTTCTAATTTGTTGTTTTTAGAGAAAAAAATTATAATTATTATCCTCCCATGTACATCTATATGCCTGTGTAAGCGTAAATGTATATAGATAAAATCCTGGAAATGGAATTGCTTTGAGAAAAAAAAATTGCCAGAGACACATCTGCTAAGATCTGTTATCCAAAATAAGCAATGGACATTGAAAACTAAACAATAAGAAAACAAGCAACCCAATTAAAAGAAAGACCAAAACCTTAATAGATACTTCACCAAAGAAGATATACAGGTGGCAAATAAACACAAAAAATGCTTCACATCACATGTCTTCAGGAACTGCAAAGAAAACGAGATTCTAAAATACACCCAGGAGAACAACTGAAATCCAAACATTGGCAATCCCAGTGCATGCGCAACAACAGTAATGCTCATTCATTGCTGGTGGGAATGCAAAATGGTACAACTGCTCTGGAAGACAGTTTGGCAGTTTCTTGAAAAATTAAATGTAATCTTATTATACAATTCAGCAATTGTACTTCTCAGTATTTTACCAAGTAAGTTGAAAACTTATGTCCGGGACCTCCCTGATGACCTAGGGTTAAGTCTCAGCGCTATCACCTCTATGGCCTGAGTTTCATCCCCAGTCAGGGAACTGACCCACATATGATGGTACAGCAGACCTCTCCTGTCTCGCCCACTGCTCCCCTCAGCAATGTATTTCAGTCGATCTGCCTGTTCTGCCCCTCACTCTGTCTCTGGTGAATCCTCTCTCTCTCTCACACACACACCCCTCTGGCCTACACCCCAGTTCTTGTATGCATAAATAAATAAAAATCTTTTTTAAAAAAGTCAATCACAAAGGACCACATGATTTCATTGATACAAAATATTCAGAATAGGCAAACAGAGATAGGTCAGATAGGTCAGAAAGCAGAGTAACTGGAGATCATGTAGGGAGAGCCCCAATCCCTCCCAACCAGGACGTGTCAGCAGTGGCCTAGTCGGAGTCTGCCCTTCCCAGAGCGCCAACAGAGGCTCAGTGGGGAGCCTGGACTTTACTCCCACCTGACAATCAGGTGGTGGCATGTAATTCTAATAACAAGTGCAACTGGCAAGTACAGGTTTGAGAAAACACAATTGGCTTTTGGCCGGTATACAGCTCCGCTGTGTGAGCCATGCGAGTGCAATTGCTTTAGAGAGGAGACCACTAGCTCTGGCCTTTTGGTGGTTGTCTGGTCACCGTCTATGTTTTACCGAGTAAAGGAGAGTACCTTTCAATCTGCTCAGCTGGCTAAGTAGAAGTTGGGTTAGGATTAGGATTACTATTGCACTTCTACATGGAAATACTAAAAATCAAATGGGTTGCCTCTGAGCCTACACACCAGGCCCCTTGGAAGTTTTGGTGTCTGTCCAAAGAGCCCACTAGAAGCTCATTGTGCTTGGGGTAGTGAGGACCCCTAGTGGCCAATTCAGACAGAGGGCTCGTGCTCCTTGGGATATTCCTGTCAGAATCAAACAAAAATTCAAAAAAATCAAATAAAAATCTGAGAGAGTCACATGGCAGGGAGAGAGGCACCCCAAGCCCCCAAACTTACCCGCTCTAAATAGGTCCTGCCATCCACTGCATCAAGACAAAACGTGTAATACCTTTAGTGGAAAGAAACTTTAATACAATTAGTATGCAATACAGAAAAGACAGAGAATATAGTTTTTAAATCAAGCATCCAATGTTACCCCCATCACCTCGTGGGTAAAAGTCTGCCCAAATAGGATTGGCCCAAAGAAGGGCCCGAAAACCTGCCACAAATCTAAAGCACCTTCTAGTGGGGACCCATAGATAAGGGTCAGAAACAGTCAGACAAGTCTGGGGGGAAAGAGCAAAATCAAAATTAAGATCGACGTTGCCATTATTTTTTAAGCTCCCCACGGGTCTCTCGCCCACATCTGTCTCAATCAGTCCGAGCCAGTGCAGCTTCTTCACATGTCTCTCTGCTCCTTGTGCCTCTCTGGCTCTCCATCCTGCTTCCTTCTTTTTCCAGTCTCCTCCTTCTCTTCTCTCTTCTCCAGCTTCTTATCTCTCCTGCTCAGCTCCACCCTCCCTTGGGTGGGGCAGGGAACCTGGAAGTTCCCCTTTTCCTAGAGACCACCCTGTTACAAGAGGACACTGCCTCTCAGATCTGGTACCCACCTCACCCAGGAAAAGCGGTTTCTATGCTGTTGTTATCCAGGACAATCAAATTAACCTATAAATTGAATGCAATCCCAACCAAATTGTAACAGGATTTTAAATTTGGAATATAAGAATCTATTCTCTTGTGGAAGAGAAACTGTTCAGTAGCAGCCAAAAATTTTTGAAAAAGATTATTGAGTGGAAATTTGCCCTATGATATATGAAAATATAAATAAAAGATATAGAAATCTATATAAACATAATACAGATTGATTTAGCAATCTAGAACTAAAGGGATAAAAACAGGCAAGCCATGGGATAGAATAAAGTACAGAAATGGATCCATCTGTGAAAATGAATCTGCAATAAATCTATGCAGGGAGGGTAACTTTGTCAATAAATCATGTGAGATTGGTGATGATCCATTGTAGGAAAAATAATTACTATAGTTTTTAAAGTTTTGCTGTAGATTTTTTTCATAGTTCCCATTAATCCTGCTGAGGACGCTTTTAAGCGCTAGGGTTTCTCAAAAGGGAATGTTGGTTTTTATGAAACATCTTTCATAAGGCTTTTACTTTAATTTGTTAATCTTACAGATTATATAATTTGAGTTTCTATTGTTAAAGCAACCTCTTATTTCTGAGATAGACTCAACGATGATGACAGATTATCTTTTGGTGGATTCAGTTCACTAGTATTTGATGATTTTGCAGCTATTTTCCTGAATCATATCCACTTATCCTTTTCCTTTCTTCTTGTACTCTGATTTTGATACTAGATTGGAGCTATTATAAAAGATGTTTAAGATGTCATACTTTAAAAGCTTGTTGCTGGTGGGGGCCTCCCTGGTGGTGCAAGGGGTTAAGTCTCAGCCTATGAAACTATCATAGCCACTGCAGCACAAGTTCAATCCCTAGCCAGAGACATTCCCACATGGCGTAGCAGACTTCTGTCTCGTCCACTGCTCCCCTTAGCAGTGTATTTCAGTCAGTCTGCCTGTTCTGCTCCCCACTCTGTCTCTGTTGAATCCTCTCACTCACCCCCACCTCTGGCCTACACCCCAGCTCTTATATGCATAAAATAAGTAAATCTTTAAAAAAATAAAAAAAAACTCTTGTTGCTGGTAAGTAGGAAATGCACTGAGAAGGGTTCCCTCTTCTATACGCTGGAAACACTTAGGTAAATTTAGAATTATTTATTCTTTGAAAAACTAGTAGAACTCAATAGTGAAGCCACGTGGGCCTGGGATTTTTCTCATAATGAGATTTTTTAAAACTATTGTCTCTATTTCTTTAATGGGAAAAAGACTATTCAGATATTCTGTGTTCTGAGTGTTTTAATAAATGCTCTTTTTCTAATAATGTGTCCATTTATCTAAAGCTTCAACTTTGTTTGCCTAGAAAACAAAAACTCTAATAATCAAACCAGAAGTTCAGTTTCACACAAATCTGCAAATGCCCTTGGGATAAAAGCAGCCTCAGGGTTCCTGACCACTACAGATTCTGCCTTCACTAACATGCCCATCCAGCAAACTCTTACCCTTACTAACTGTATGATGATTTTAAGAAGCTTTCAAAAAACATTTTGTTCAGCATTAATAACTGTTTTCAGCAGGAACATTAGTTCAGATATTTAACCAGTCTCATTATCAGTGTAAAACAGAAAAAAACAGGCCCAAAATGGAATCCTGGGGCCCCACCTGTTGCCCTAGTGAGGTCATCTGCCGATAAACCCCCCCTACTGTCCCCTGAGGGAAGGAGGCTTTCCCCAAAAGAATCTTTTCTTGTTCTAAAACCTTATCTAACACTCTTTTTTTTTTTTTTAAGATTTATTTACTTATGCATGCAAGTGGGGCGTAGGCTGAGTGAGAAGACCCACCACAGACAGAATGGGGAGCAGAATGACTGAAATACACTGCTGAGGGGAGCAGCAAGCAAAATAGGAGAGGGTGGCTGCGTCAGCCAGGGCTCTTCTGTCTATAAACACCCTCCAGTTTGTAGAGTCCTTGCAGTTCCAGATAGGACAATGCAGGTTCAGGAAAGATTTAATAAAGCCAATTAGGGCCTCCCTGGTGGCTCAAGGGGGTAAGTCTCAGCTATGAAGCTATCTGCAGTCACTGCTTTAGGAGTTTGGTCCCTGCCCGGGAGCACCCCACATGGCTGCAGACCTCTATCTCACCCGCTGCTCCCCTCAGCAGTGTATTTGAGTGAATCCGCCTGTTCTGCTCCCTACTCTGTCTCTGGTGAATTCTTGCACCCCCTACACCTCTGGCCTACACCCCAGCTTGTATGAATAAATAAATCAATCTTAAAAAAAATTAAAGCCAATTAGATCTCTGCAGTTGTGAGTTTTGTTTTTTAACATCACACATACACATCCAGTAGTTTTCTTTGTTTTAAACAATATGAAATATAAATTTGGTCTGTTTTAATGCTTTCTGCTGTGAATTCTATTTTGCCTGATATTACTGCTACTACTTCTGCCTTCTTTTTATCACAGGCATGGCAAATTTTTTCCATCCCTTATTTTCACTTATTCTATGCTGCTTTCTTTAAAGTATATCTTTTGTAATAGCAAATATCTGAATATATTGTATAGCCAAATCTAGAAATCTGTGACCTTTACGTTTAATTTTGTTACAGGGTAGGGTGAGGGGGTCACCCCAGAACCCCTAAACCTGTATGCTCTAAATGGGTTCTGCCATCAGCCACACAAAGACAAACACTCTTAGTGCACAAGACCTTTGATACAAAATAACTGTTATACAATTAGTATGCAATAAAAACAGAAAAAATGTAAAATAGTTAAAATAGTACAAAATATTACAACTATGAAATAATTATAATAGTTAAAATTCACCTATGATTCCAAAATGTCCCTTAGAGCAAGAGGTGACTGTTCCAAATCACTGGCAGCCTGTGTTGCCACGCCCACTTACTCCACTTCAGTGGAAACCATTTCCTTGATCTTCCATTGACTTTGACCTTTATGGCCCTCCTGCTTTTCAAGATTTCAGGCCAGTTATTTTCTAGAATGTTTCTCAGTTTTGTTTTGTCTGATGTTTTCCTCTGATTAGATTGAGTTTATTCATATTTGACAGAAATAACACAGAAGTGGTTTTATGTTCTTGCCATTGCATCTTATCAGATGCCTGGATGATTTGTCCTCTTTTGATCATATTGATCACTTAATTAAGATTGTGTCTGCCAGGCTTCTCCATTACAAAGTTATTCTTTTGCCCTTGCAATAAGCCATTTTATGTAGAAGGAAGTATTTGAAAGTATGTAAATATACCATTCCTTGTCCAAATTCCTATTCACTGCTCACCTTTATCACTATGGACTCATGATTTTCTTATTTCAGTCAGTGTTTTGTAATCCACTATTACTTCTTAATGCTCAGGTTGTCATAGATTTGGCCAGTGGGAGTCCCTTAGGCTAGCTTCTTGTTCTGATAGGATCTTCTCATTCTTTGGGAAGGTCTTTGCCTTCTGGCACAAGATGCTCCAGGAACATCTTGTACTTTGTTTCTAACCCTAGAATCAGCTATTTCTCCAAGAAGTCCTGACTTTTGTTTTGTTTTAGTGGGGAATGGTATTCAGAATCCAGGATCTAGGCGCAAAGCAGTTATAGCTACTGGGCTGTTTTTCCAGATCCTCTCCATGGGCGGAGCTACTTCTACTCCTGCATCTTTACGGATCTGTTGAAAACCATGAATACAAGCCACTAGACGTCCTACCCCAATCCACTGCCACAGGATTCCTTCTTGCTTTCTCCCTTTCCGTGCAGTCACCCCCTTCTCTACTAGTGAGAAACATGGCTCTCGTTATCTTCAATACATTCATTTGATTAACCACTCTGTATGTATTCCAAGTCCCACTGTTGTCTCCTGCACAGAAGCCCTCTTCATTCTACTCCAGCTCTGAGACTGGGTTGGTCCCTCTGTGGCCTTCCTCATCACTCGGCGGAGCCTGACACCCGTCCTCAGGCCGCCACCATGGTATGTGGCCTCATCACACCACTTGAGCTCCCGCCTGATGACGGTCTGCCTCCGATGGGGGTGCCTGCTCCCTGCACAGGCTCTAATAGCCAGGGCTGACTGCCCACGTGAGCACGTGTCCTCAGTGATGGAGGAAAGAGTAGAAAACCTAAAGGAGGCGTGGCAAGACTAGAACCCTCTCACACTACCTGAGAGCTGGAGGCGAGGGATTAATATAATCATTCCAAGCAGGTATCAGACTGCTGTAGAGAGTGTCAAGAATGCACCAGGGGTAAAGATATTGAGATCTGAGGGCCAATGTAGAATCTCTGGCCCCTTTCAAATTCTACATAGCTATTCAAAATCAACAACAAACAGACCACTCCTGGAAGGAGTGAGCCCCTCCCACAGAGAAGAAGACTATGTCAGTGCCATCTCTGCACTGGCTCGGGCAGCAGTTCTTCTGCCCACCTGCATCTGTGCAGGTGACCTTTTGGCCAACTCTCTGTCCTTCCACAGGGCAGCAGCCTCCTCCCTGCCCATGACCTATACTATGCTGGGGCATCTCTTCACTGACTCCCTGAGCAGGGCAGCTCTCCTCAAGGCTCTCTTAGCAAGCCTGTCCCTTCTGGGCAGCTCCTTCCCGCCTGTGTCTATACAAGGCTCCTTTATTCTTCTGTCCCTTTCCCTAATAAACCTGTTCTTTAAATATAACTCACGTCTCTGTCTCATGGGAAAACTCTCCTGGGAACTCGCCATGTGCTGCTGAAAGGGGAGCCCTGGTGAAACCTTTCCCAGAGTGAACACAAGGACCCCGCTCTCCAAACTCATAAACTCGAAAAACAGCATCACAGCATTCTCTTTGGGTTCTGATTCTCCATGTGAGACACACACGTGTGCGCATGCATGTGTACACATAACGCACCAAACACAGGCCAAACCTCCCCCCTTGTGGATACCTCCTTGCGCTGCTTAGACTGACACCCCATCAAGCTGCCCCTGCAGGGACAGCCTCCTCACTCCACTCCAGCTGACAGCTCGCGCAGGCCTTTTTCCCTGGGGACGCCTGTCTCACTCAGCTCATGCTCCGGCATCCCACAGCTGGCTGCTGACCCACACGGCTACTCTTCTCCTCTAGCTGGGGCTCAGGCACCCTAGAGCCAGCCTCCCCTCTTTATGGATGCCCCCTCAGCTCCTCAGGCTATGACATCCCATCTGGCCACTCCCACAGGTGGCCCACAGGGAGAGCCGGAGAAAGGGGCCAGCCCCTCTGGATTGGTAGACAGCGACTTTAATGAGCAGGGGAATTTAAGGGGCTTTGTCTTGAGCAGCTGCAAGAGGAGTCAGCTTTCCATGTCACCCCTCACTGAATCGCAAGTTTACATAGAGGCTTTTACTATATTCTGTCTGGCAAACTGCCCACATAGCCTCAACAACATACCACAAGCCAAAACACACCCTCTCCAGGTTGTGTCCTTGGAGCAGCTTCTAGAAATGCACATTCCCAGGAGAGGAGGATGAGAGGCCCATATGCCCAGGGCCAGCTCTCCACTCTTCCTGGGGCCACTCTGCCTCCCCCAGCGATGGTCTTTGTCCTCATTTCACTCATGCTTTGGCATCCACACCAGACAGCGCTCGGTGAGAACACCTGTCTGCGAAGCCCTACGTAACAGTTTCAGGACTGAATTACTTGGGAAGGGAAGAGGAAGCACTTGGAAAATATTAGCCATTCTCCAGGGGCGCTGTTTTCACAAAATGCCTTAGTAACATAATGCGATGCACCAGTTGTAATGATGCATGCTGTAAAATGGGATGGACATAAAATATACCTCTTGCTATGTCAGTCAAGAACATTTGAAAGCTACTGACCTGTAAAGGTTCTAGAATGATAGATTTAGCGCCTCACTGTTCCCTGGACTGTCAGGAGAGACCCTGTCATGTCTGTGAACACCCTGTCCAAAAGGACACTGCTTCCATGGCAACAGGGTCACAGACCCTGGCTGTGTCCACTCACTAAGGAACCCAGTTACCTTCCGTGTTGAAAATGCAGATGATAAGTAATGTACTTTTCTCCCAAGACATAAAATCAGGTCAATCAGAAAAAGTGCTTGGAAAACTACAATAAATACTAACCACAACAGTAGCTGACAACTAAGGATTGTGTGAGTCCTTTACAAGCAATATAAAATTGAATACTTTTAAACAATCCTGTGAATTTCACATTAATAGCCAAAGAAACCAAATTTAAGGAGGCCAAATGAATGAACCAGTATTTGAGGAGCTGTCTAGCCAACCAGATGCCACCTCATGACCATGAGACGACACTCTCAAAGTGCTGCATAAAGATCAAGTTTCCTGTTACAGATGAAGAACCATCTTTGTTCTATGGTGCTGTTTCTATTATTTATATGGAGAATTGAATATTTTAACCACACCCTTCAAATATAGCAGTATTTGATGAATCCTATGGCTACTCCCTCCCCCCTTATTTTCTATGCGTACATGCCAAAATTTGAGACTAAATGCCACACTGAAATGCTGATGGGGGCGCCTGGCCCAGGGCCCAGGGCCCTGGGTGGCACAATCATTTCCTTAGCCAGAAAATGGCTGCCAGGGTGAGGCCCTTACATGTAGCAGGCGGTGGATAAATATGCTGCAGAGTGAAGACATGAAAGCCACATTAGGTCTCGCACTCTGGCAGCTTGGTGGGGTGCCAGCTTGGCACCCAGGCGCAGAGACTGCCAAGAGGAGGGCAGACCTCAGGGCAGTCACCCTGGCATTTTCTGGACTGTTCATGCTCTTTTGAAAGGACAGACAATCCTTGGTTAGAGGACCCCAGGTTAGAGGGGGCGGGCAGAGGCACTGTGGCCATGGTGATGGGCAAGAGAAAGGGTTCAATGTTGCAAACACGAGGTTCTGTGATTGTGGGCATTACTTGGTTCCCAGCCCTGTTTCTTGAAGAAATGGCCAATGTGACCTCTGCTCTGAGAGGTGGCAGAGATGTGCCCTAGTGACACTCTGCTGTGGACACTGGTCAAGTCAAAAAATCAGGCATGCAAAGGTCAGGCTCCGAGAATCCAGAGATGGCGTCCTACCTTCTACAGTTCTTGGTAACATGCAATCGCTGCTCTCCCTTTCTTTGATTGCGTCAGTTCTGGCCTTCGTAGACATCCTGATCATGTCTGCTGCCTCAGTTGAGAAAAACTTGCCCCAGAGGCAGTTCTACCAGGGTGTCTGATCCAGGAAACATAAGGCTTGAATTTGGAAGAGCCTGGAAGGACAGGTTCAATTGCATTCCTAAAGTACCTCTGAGGGGCCAAATGACAATTACAGGCTTTTTATATTTCCATTTATAGAACCCTTCAGGAACTCTTAGGAACAGAAAAAGATAGGCCTGAGTCCCAGGGGCACCTGGAATAATGTTTGCACCAGGCCTCTTGGCAAGACTCACTTCCACCTTCATTTGAGAAACTAAAGCCTTGGAGATCATTCTCCCTGGCTCTCCCTAGACTGCTGCCCAGGCGCATCCTTCGTGAACTTACCTCTGGCCTTGATTGTGAAAGTAACTTCCCAGGGCTATAGGAACGCATACCAGATAGCTAAGGTCCATCCCGAGAAGAAATGTTTGGTTGAATTCCTGAGCTTCCTGGACTAGGAAAAAACTCAGAGCAGCAGGATGAAGGCCTGTTAGGAGTCCCACTGTCCCCTTAAGTATAAGCGGGGTTCTAGGCAGCTGGGAGTGACAGGGGCCTGGGTTCTGTCCTGACAAGGGGTTGCCCCAGGCAGCCAGAGAAAGGGAGCCACAGGGTGAATGAGCAAGTTGGGGTGGAGGCAGAAAAGCAGACACAGAACATCCCCACCTGAGGCTGCATGGGATGGGGAGAGCAGCTGGACTGTGGCTGGAAGCCATGAGAAGGATGAACACACAGGTCTGCCTGGGACCGTCTCTGCAGAGGGGCCTGGAGAGCCTGTGCAGATTGCTGCTGGGCAGCTGGATGTGGCCGGGCTGGGGCAGAGACCAGGTGTGGGTGGGCATGAGCAGGGTTCTTCCAGCCTGAATGTACTGCTTTTATTTATTTATTTATTTTTTAAAGATTTATTTATTTATACATACAAGCTGGGGTACAGGCCAGAGGCGTGGGGCGACTAGAGGGTTCACTAGAGACAGAGTGGGGAGCAGAACAGGCAGATCAGAAATACACTGCTGAGGGGAGCAGCGGGCGAGGCAGGAGAGGTCTGCCGCACCATGTGGGATTCTCCCCGGCTGGGCGTCGAACTCGCATCGCGCACTGCCGACAGCTCCACAGTGCAGCACTCAACCGCTGAGCCACCAGGGAGGCCCTGAATGTACTGCTTTTAAAGCCAAATAGCAGCATCCTTCCTCCAGCCCCAAAAGGAAAAATCTCAGCAGCAGTAATTGTTGTGGTCAAGGACAAGGGAGGCAGGAGAGGGGACAGTGGGTTGGGAAGTGGGCGCTGGCGTGTTCAAGAATTTGCAGATGAGGGGCCTCCCTGGTGGCGCAGGGTTAGTCTCAGCGCTATCAAACTATCACCAGCCACTGTGGCCTGAGTTCTATCCCCAGCCAGGGAGCTTCCCACATGGCACAGCAGACCTCTCCTGCCTCACCCGCTGCCCACCTCAGCACTGTATTTGTTGATCCGCCTGTTCTGCTCCCCACTCTGTCTCTGGTGAATCCTCTCACCAAACAATACCCCCTCCCAACCCCTCAAGGCTTACACCCCAGCTCTCGTATGCATAAAAAAATAAACAACACAGACTCGGGTGAGGTTAAAGAATACCTGTACCTGTTGGGCTTCTTTTGTTAACGCTCTAGATTGACCTAGAATTAGACATGAGGCTGGCAGCGCCTTCACTGTGATACACCTCGCTTGGTCAACAGTAAGGGAAAGGTAAACACGACCCATAGCTACCACATCACCAGTTGCACAAAGGCTAGCTCCTGGGCTGGTGGTCTAGCCCCCTTGCCCAAGGGCACCCGTGTCCGTGCGCTTGCCTGGCTGCTCTTCTCTAGTACTCAGCGCTCCGTGCTGGACAGTGCATTACGTGGCACCTGGCAGGAGTACCCACAGGGCTGTCCCTGGGAGTGTGGGGGGACACTGTGGTGGTGGCCGCATCCCAGGCAGGTGTCCTCCCAACAGGAATTCAATTCATGAACTCCCTGGGGGGCGCATAATGACCTACCTCCTGGGCATGGAGAAGGCAGGCAACGAGTGTTTAGGGGGCTCCCTAGGTGCTGAGACGACGTGCCCGAAGGGCGGCTGAGAGCAGGCGCACAGTCAGGCTCGGGCCCAACAGGAGGCTGGGAGTAAGCAAGGGGGCCCAGGCTAAACGCCACTCAAGGTCAGCCTCAGGGAATTTAGATACACAAGGCTCAGCAACCGGCTCCAGAGCTTGCCGAAGTCAGCTGCATGCGGCATCTCCCTTGGGTCATCGGTTAGTGTGGAAAGTTCCACAGGCAGCACCCAGGAAAAAGTCATGTCCAGCAACATCACGGGCTATGTTGTGGTAGGTGTAGGGAGCCGTCCCAGAGGGCGGCTGGCTCTCCTAGTCAGTCACCCAGGAGAGGGACTGAGGGGAATGACAGGTTTGCATTTGGGGGACGACCTGACCAACGGAGCAGCAGGGTGAGAGCAGCTTGAGGCGAGGCCCATCTCCTGCCCGCCCCCGAAGCGCTGGCCAAAGACACTTGACACCTCCAGGAGCCAGTGAGTCCCCTTTGCCTCTCAGTAAGGAAGACCTGTGCACAGAAGGGGGCTCTTTCTCCTGCCCAGGGCAGGGGTTGGGGTGCACAAGGACAGCCACACATAGCACAGGAGTTCAGACTGCACATCCAAAGGTAGTTTTTATTCCCTAGGAACAGAGGTATGCGGGAAAGAAACTCCAAAGGGAATTAGGACCACAAGTGACAGAACGACACAAGGGCGGTATGGCTCAGGAATCAGATGGATGACACGCTCCACAGTGGGCCTGGTCATGCCCTGGTTTCTTGGATCGCTATCTGCCCGTCCCCAAGTCCCCAACACGGCAGGGCCGGGCAGGAAAGTGGAAAGCTTCTGAAGCCTACACAAACGAGATGAACGTACGGACGTACCTGGCTATTCGAGGAGGCCTCTTGGAAACACCAAAACCGCCCTCTCAAGAATAGAGGTAGACAGGAATGAGGGCGGGCCTGAGTGTCACAGACAACCAGAAAGGAGCCCCAGGGACCCTGTGTGGCTGATATTATCTGTGCTTTCCTGCAATGCAAGGGAAGCAATAGCTGGCCAAGGCAGCTTTGAGAGGATCAAGTTTGAGAGGGTCAAACTTGGGTCCCAGAGCAGTTAAAGCCTGTAATGCTGTTTCTATTCATTTGCATTATTTCCCATTTTCCTTTTCCCAGAAGATACGCTTCTGTCCCCTTTTCTGGCAAAATCCTGCCTCCTGCAGGCCTAGTCTTCTAGAGACCAGACTGACAACGGGCAAGAAAAACCCTGGGCCCTGGCGTTTCCCAAGACAAGATCGTTTCTATGGCAGTGAGAACCCCTAGGAACAAGGTCTTTTGGTGTGGGTTACATCATCCAGCCCCGGACTTCCCTGCAAAACACACGGAGTAACTCATCCCCGCACCACAGGGTGGCCTCTGGGCCTGAGCCTCAAGTCCAGATCACAGTGAGGTCTCCTGGAGGATGAAGGTGGGGCTGGTCCCCTGCCGGGCTGAGCCTTCCTCAGGCACTGCCACTCCGTCCTTGTCCTTCAGCATCCCATTACTCATCTTCTCGGGAAACACAGTGGTGTCCGCGCAGAAGTCCTAGGGAACACACAGCAAGGGAGAGGAGCGAACGTAAAACGGGGTGGCGGAACTCACGCAGAGAGGGGCCTGGTTTAAGGCCTCCTCACAGGGAGACCAGCGAGGGGAAGGAGGAGGGAAGCACAGGGGCAAGCCCGATAGTAGGAGGTGGGGGGAGGAAAGGCCAGCAGGCGGCTCCGTGCTCCCCATGGCAGAGCCGGACAGCTGCTGTGGGGCAGTCCAGGCTCAGGCGACAATCAGAGGAAGGGGTGCTGGGTGGAGAAGCAAAGGGATGGAGGGAGCCTGGAAGGTAGGCAGTACGCTCAGAGAGGGGATTTTGGGGGCAGCATAGGTACTACCTGGCTGTAGCTGTTGCAGTGAAGTCGCTTCTGACAGGACAGGGGCAGGAGGGCAAGGAGCTTGGGCACCACTGGGTAAACAGTCCGAGGGTTCAGGGTCCGGCCCCGCATGCCCCCTGAAGGCAAAGGTGCCGCTGAGTCTGCCACCGAGTCACCAGTGCACCCCCAGCCACCCCTCTGTTCTCTCTGTTCTTGGGGCTCCAAGCCCCAAGTCACCCCCTCACATCCTAGAACTCAGTCAAGAAGCCTGATGGGCACCAACCCCCCGGAGCCCAGAATCCTGTGAGCTCCGGTGTCCAGACTCCCTGCGCGCCCTCCTGAACCCCGTCCTGTTTCTCTGAGGCCCACCCACACCCCTCACCAGTGAGCAGACTGACAGTCAGGCCCACCACAATGACCGTGGTGGAGTTGTGAGCGCTGTACCACAAATACGACAGAGCGTAGAGCCGCTGCAGCCCCGCGGGCCTGAGGAAGCAGAGGGAGGACAATGAGCACCTCGCTGACAGGGCGTTTACTCCGCAGGCCCTGCCTCCCCGGCCACTCCGCCCCAGTCCTAGGCTCTTGGGACCCGACATCCAACTCTTCCCTCAGGCTCCTGTGGCCCCTTCCATAGCAAGGTCCTGGAGGAACCCCTCACAAATGAGCTCTCCGCCCTAGAGGAAAAGACTCACTTGGAGAGGGTGGTTGTGGGCATCAGCGTGGTCATGGTGACAGCAGTCAGATTGCTGGGCAGGGAGAAGCTGGACCCGTTAGGGGGCGAGGGGGCCATGCCTGCGCCCATGCTGGTGACGATGCTCCCAACGCCGATCCAGAAGGCCATGGCGAGTCCAGCCAACAGGCCCACAATGGCCCCCTGCCCAGGGACACAGCACGCTCCCATCACAACGCAGCCCGCCCAAACCTTCGTGCCCTCCCAGCATGGCGGGTCAGCCCTAAAGCCAGTCCCCTGGTCCGGCCCAGCATGTGACTGTGACACCAAGATCACTCACAGGAGGGTTGGCACATGGAAAGAACATCCCAAGGCAGAAGAGTCCAAGCAGCGGCCCCCCAACCATGCCAAAGATGCTGATCGCTGCCTGCGGAGGACAGGGTTAAGAGAGGACACACACGCCAGCTCAGAGGCCGCTCAGCCTCACCAAGGCAGAGCACGGCCGGCCGCACTGCCTCAGAGCCCCGCCTGTCAGCTCTCTGCCTGTCTCCCACCCAGAAGGGTCAGAACACAGGGTGCCCAAGGGCAGGAACCGCTAGGGAGAGGTGACCTGGGTGCTCCCCTGAGGCTGGTCCTTAGAGTTGAGTCTCCAACATCCCAGGGGTGACCCCAGGATTGCTGGCTACTTGAAAGCCTCTTCACAGCTAAACGGGGTCCTTCAGAAAGGGAATTCAGACCCCTGACCCCTAGTCATTCCCTTCACAATAACTCTCCTTCTCCACTTTCTGTCTCAAACAGTTCCTTTTCTCCCTTAAAAATTGCCTCTTCCTGGGCCTCCCTGGTGGTGCAATGGGTAGAGCGCAGCACCATGAAGCTATCCAGAGCCACTGCAGCACAAGTTTGATACCCGGCCAGGGAGATTCCCACATGGTGCAGCAGAC
This sequence comes from Scalopus aquaticus, assembly GCA_004024925.1. Lineage (NCBI taxonomy): Eukaryota > Metazoa > Chordata > Mammalia > Eulipotyphla > Talpidae > Scalopus > Scalopus aquaticus. The sequence continues at coordinate 53,355 of PVIJ01000122.1, forward strand.
CTCTCCTGCCTCGCCCCCTGCTCCCCTCAGCAATGTACTTCAGTCAATGTGTTCTGCTCCTCACTCTGTCTGTGGTGAATCCTCTCACCACCCCACACCGCTGGCCTGCACCCCAGCTTGTATGCATAAATAAATCTTAAAAAAAAAATTGTCTTCTTCCCTCCAGTCATTACCTGCAGCACGGGTCCCATCTGGGAAGAAATATAGGCCATTCCCAAACAAAGTAGCCCATAGCCAAAGGCTGGGGGGAAAAAGGAAGGAAGCATGCAAACGTGAGTTAAAACAGTAAGAAAGGGGGGAAAACAGAGCAAAGCTCTTCCCCCAACCAAACCATAACCTCTGGGAAGCCTGGAAAAGGCACAGTATTTCACGCCCCAGCAGGTCCCGCCCACTCTGCCCTCCCTCCGCGGTGACTCAGAGACCTCCCTGGGACACAGACAAGGCTGTTTCCACTCGGCAAATACAAGCCCAGGCGAGAGCTAACGCAGGCTGACAACTGACGGCGGCTGAGAGAACCTGCTGAGGAGGGGGCAGGCATATCCTACCGAGGAGTCTGGAGAGCATGGTGGCCTGGAATTCAGAGAACTCAGGGAACCAGGGGCGGATCAAGTCTTCCATGGTCACAGTTGCCAGTGAATTAAAAGCAGAGGAAATGGTGCTGAAAGGAGGAAGTGAAGACGACGCGGTGCTGAGTCGGGAAGCCAAGAAAGCCACAAGGACAAGGGGCCCGATGGGGGAGTGCCCCGAACACCCCGACACGGGAGATGACCCATGTGGCAAAAACCATGCTCCCAGTGGGAGGCCTCCTTAGAGACGGCCACGAGGACAAGGACACTTGTCCTCTCCTGATGGGGCAGAGGCTGGAGATGGAGCCCCAGCATTGCAGAAGATCCTTCAACATGGAGGACAAGCCCTTCCACACAGAGAGCTGTCCCGAGTCACTCACAGGTGGAGGGGCATGGTGAGAACTCAGAGGCGTCCCCTCCTCCCCCACCACCTTGGGCCAAGTAGAGGTGACTTGCACCATCCCCGAGGGAAATGGCCACAAAGGGTACCTGAGGGAGCCACTGAAAAGGCAGGCAACAAAGAGCCCTGGCAGGCCCGGCAGGTCTTTCAGGAGGTCCATCACGAAGTACAGGACGAACTGCGAGCAGAGCAGGGGTGCGCCTCTCCTGAGAGGAGCCCTCCCCAGGGGAAGAAGTGTGGACAAACCCCCAAAGGTGCCCCAGCCAGTCTACAGAGGCTGAGTGCCAGGCACTGAGAGCGACCCCACAGCGGGGAGCTCTGCCCCTGCCTGGCAGAGGGACTGGAGCAAGTTGACCAGCCCATTAAGACCCCCCGCTCCGTAAGGTGAGGCCATTGGGAGGGCGGCAGAGACCAGGAGCCTGACAGCTCCCAGCAGAGCTCCCTGGGAGCACAGGGGGGAGTCAGTGAAGGAAGGGCCCCCCTGTGATCAGGTGCTGCTGGGGGCTGGGATCCTCACAAGCTAGCGTGCTGAAACCCCCGTGCAGAGAAGGATTTCATAGCCATCCCCACCAGGAGGGAGTCGCCGCTGCGGCCACCAGCAGCTCCTCCTGGGGGCCCAAGTTGTTGTCTCGTTGGTCTCCCACGAGTACAGAAGGGGGCCAGGGAGTCTCCTCACCTGGTCAGGGGCTGCTTGACTCTGCTGGGTACTCATGGGGTACTCCTGGTAATAGGCAAACATGACCAGGCCGATGAGGCAGCCCATGCAGAGGACCACCTGCTGGCAGGGGAACACCGCATAGCAGGAGCTGCAGGAAAGACGGGCGCCAAGGGGAGAGAGTGTGGGAATGGGCCCTAGGCACACCTCTGAGCCCCCAATAGCAGATCCACGTCCTGTCCCCGCCCAACTGACTCGGTGGAAGCAGGACCACTCCCTCCCTCCACACCTTGCCCCCCACTTGTCACCCTGTACTCACAGCACTGCGGCCTTCTCTGTGCGGGAACTGAGATAGCGCTGCACCTGGGCCTGGTTCACCCCGTACAAGGAGAGCATCATGAAGACGCCCCCGAAGGCCAAGGTCCAGAAGGTGTGCCGCACAAAAGGGTCCGGATTCAGCCTGCAACAGATGCCACGGGTCACGGCCACGGCCCTAGACTCGGCCTTCCTCACCCGCCTACGACAGAGGTCAGAGGGGAACACAAAACAAGACACCACTGCGAGGGCCACAGAGCCACTGAAGGCAAAAACTGGGCGGACTCAAGAGATAGTGCAGCAAATTGAAGGCAGGTCCAGCTCACCCCTGGTTCTAAAGTACCCTGACCTTCCTGAACCACCAAGCAGACACGTGGGCCCACCCCTCACCTCCCGAGCTGCCCAGCCCTCTTGGCGCTGCCCTCTGCTTCCTTCAGGCCCGCCTCAGCCCGAGGGTGGACTCAGCTCCCAGCACTATAGCACCCAGGCGGTGGGAGGGGGTTACTCACTCGATCCCAGAGATGCGGTCGTGCTGGGAAGCCACATCCCACACGTGTCCCAGGCCGCCCACCTTGGCTGACCCCACGATGATAACCGCCAGTTGCCCCAGGAACATGACCAGCGTCTGGAACACATCTGTCCAGATGACCGCCTTCAGCCCGCCCTGCGGAGGAAACACGGCGCGTTACAGAGGCCTCCCCAGAGATCCACCAGGGGAACACTGTCCCACCGGGGAG